>CM060698.1:83562101-83967101 GCA_030686995.1 Artemisia argyi | reverse complement strand
ATCTCTTCCTCTTCACCTAAACCCTAGCCGCTTCATCACCATAACCAGCCCTAGCCACAACCAACAATTTTTTTTCCTTTCACAGCCGCGAATCGACACCCATGTACCTACGATCTGTGTAATGAACCAGAAATATCTTAGTACTACAAGATATACTAAAAATTTACTTGAGTTGTAGCTTCTGTATTACTCATTGTGATAAGTTATTGTCAAACCTATTACCTAATCTGGTTTCTAGAATGGGCATTGATATGCTTGTGCTTGCTGTCAACTTTCATCTGCGATTAGCCTTGGCCGAAAACATGGAGAGTTGGATATTTGCTTTAACTAGGACCTAAAATGTTCACTAATAAAATTAAGTGGAATGCATCACTTATTGCCTGTCCGACTAAAAAGAGATGAAATCAGAACTAAGAACATTTTTTTTATATTTTCAGGCCCAACCATTCTATTCCTTCAAGAAAATGCTGGAAGTATCGTTTTTCTTGTCGATAGACCACCTGAAAGAAATTACTACCAATTTCTTAAAATTTTTACTTATCTTGTCGTTATTGTACTTTGGTGGATGGTGTTGTTGTAGGACTTAACCAATGCACCCACAAATATCGCACATCGTCTTGAGATGGCGCGGATAATGTTACAAAACTTGCACTACAACATTTTCATGCTTTCTTACAAAGGGTATGTTCTTCTTGTATATATTTTCAGGCGTGTCTGCTAGCAAAGGGCACTCCTGCTATAGATTTTCGTTTGTGTTCGTATATTAGGCTTTCCTAACCAAGTTACTATGTTTTTTTTACTATGAATAGATATGGCGCAAGTGATGGTTATCCTTCTCAACAAGGGCTTATAAGGGATGCTCAGGGGTCCCCATCTAGCCATACCTAGTGCATGATTTCTTTCTCCTTGCTTGAATTATTTAAAATTAGTTTATTACCTGATTCTTTTATGTCATGTGGTTAGATCCAAATACGTTTTTGTCATATGATAAGAAATCCGAAGGTTTATGTCATGTGGTTAGATCTGAAACAGGTAACCAGAAAAGAATGATTAAAACATGTATGTTCAAAATATACATGTTCAAAACATATATATGCGAGGCTTTCTTAAAACATGTATATTCAAAACATATATGTTTAAAACATGTATGTCCGATTAGCAGGTGAATGAGCTTTTTATGATATATGGAGATTTGATAATTGGTTGTTTTAAATTTGTTATTATTTGGTTTTGGTGGCACTTGATAAGTTTTATGCTAGATTTAGAAGTATTTATAATTTCGTTAATATAGATTCAAGGATAAATGGATGCATAGTGTGATTTATAAACTGTGCAAAACATGTATGTTTTAATTAGTATGATCCAACTAATAAAAACTATATATGTTTGAGAACATGATGTTTTCAAACATGTATGTTCAAAACATGTATGTTTTAAAACAGGTATATTTTAAAAAAATGATTGCTTATAAAAGAAATGATTAAAACATGTATGTTTTAAAAACAGGTAGTTGCATATATGTATTTGAACACAATTCTGATATTATTGTTGCTAATTGTTGTAATTTTCTTTGTATCAGGTGTAATTACAAGAATGTTCACGGTTATGAGTGTGCATATATGTCCGATTTTTGAAAAAATTATGACGGCTAAGCGTGTGCATATATGTCCCACTTCTAAAAATAATGATAACAAGAGTGTGCACATGTATCCATTTTGTGTTGAATATTTATCCGTGCTCATGTGTATAGATCAATTAGATTCATGTATTTATGCTTTTTAGAAATTTGTATTTTAAATGTATTACAATCGATATCAAAGTTTGTGTATAACATCTATGTTCTTGGTTTACTATAGATTTCATTATAATAAAAAGTCCATATGCTAGTTTCGGAAACATATATTGTACTACTAACTCTAGAAATCTGCTATCTAAAAAAAAAAAAAAAAAGCACTAAATGTGCAAAAACATATATGCATTAAATCTGGAAAATAATATCTAAAAAAAATAATCTGAATTTTAAGATTTATGAAAATGGGAATTATAAAAAAAAATAAAAACTAATATGAAAATATCTTTTACTATTATACCCTTTTGAATTAAATAAAAATAAGAAAATGCTATGGAGCATTAAATGATGTACATTGTGTATTATTAGTTGTAAAAAGATGGTTTTCGCAGTTCTTGCACTTAAATTGGTTCTCGTAAGAAATGGACCCTATATATATATATATATATATATATATATATATATATATATATATATATATATATATATATATATATATATATATATATATATATACTAGGAAATTTTTTTTGCCGTGCTAAGCACGGCCCATAAAAGTTCATGTGAATTCATATTTGAGGTTTACAAGATTAATGTGAGTGAATTTTGAAAACACACTTATGTTAATGAAGTAACAATATGTATCTATAAATGTAACAAGACATAACAAAAATTCCCTATTTCTTCTAGCCAAAAAATAACGTTATTCATTGACATGAAGTAAAAGTACACATCTCATCATACTCACTTAACTTTTAACTTCAATTTCAATTTGAACAACTTGCCAAATCTTGCTTATTGTCTAATATTTGACTTTAGTTTATAGCAAGAAAACACATATCTATATGAGCATGAGGATGAAAATAGTTGATTCGAGTCATTTGACAAAACTTGCACAAATTTCTTTGTCTCATACTCTCATCATTCATCACCCACCCCCAACAGTTCCTAGTCTATTTTCTTTCTTCACTTGAGTGTCAAACAACAAAGTACTTCATTGTTCTTTTTTGACTTGTTTCATATTCTCATCATTTAGACGAACAAATGCATATACGTCATTGTATTATAACTTTAAAGTTTAAACATCATTTTATTTATACTCATATATGGAATCAAATGGAGGCTAGTAAGCTAAGATTTGAAAATTGATTAATACATAGGTTTTAACCGTTAATAATACAACACTTTGAAATAGCATTCACGAGCACTCGTTCTCACGTTTTGCGACGGGTTACGGAAAATGTCATTGTTTTTCAAGGAATTTCTATATAATGGTTGTGACAAAAGCATTGTAAATGCCTAATAAAAATGATCTGAGTTACGTTTTTCTAAACTACGAAGACACGCATGCTTTACATTATTCAAATTATTCAATTCAAGAGAGCTTGTACAAATACCCTCATTGCTGGTTAAGACGCCACACTGTTTTCTCTAGAATTTCATCAAAATATTATGGGACATCCATCACCACCAAATTGAGTATTGTGAGTGCATTATCATCCGTACTTCTTTGTTTGAGTCATTTGTGCCTCAACATTGTTAATGCAAACATTAGATATACTCCTAATTGATAAATATAATACTCCATATAAAAAGAAAAAGTTAGAAGATTTATGATCTAAATATTAAATAGCATATATGGGTCATGAGCTCATCATTAATAGTCATGTTTCAAAAGTCAAAAAGTAATACAGTAAACAGTAGTCTTACACATATTCTACCCACTTTATGAGTTATTTACTTCAAAACTCTTCTCTTTAATAATCACACAGTAAATTACATATACGGAGTAACAAATATTGTAATATATTCCTCACATAAAAAGTTCTACACAAAAATATTTATGATCGTTAAATTTTAGCACAAAATATGTATAACATATAAAGTACAAAATTATTTCACATTTGATGCGTGGAATTGCACCCTCGCAAAAGGTTTTACCTTTCAAGGGATCTTGAGAAGCTTGCAATCCCCACCAGACAGTGTACCTGACCGTTGTAGTATAGTGACAAGTACCGGGGGATTGATCGTTCAACTCAAAGAATAGTGTTCGCTAGGGTTAAAACTCACTTAAACTAGGTCTAGAGATGAGAGATGATTCTTTTTGTATTTTTATATTTTATGGAAAGCAAGTAAAAATCTCGGTTTCTGAAGGAGTGGGCGGAATTAATTGCTAATCAACTAACCCAAATAACTAAATATGCAATCAAAATAAAATAAAATAAACTTAAACGAATTGTGACGAAAACAATAATGAGAGAAAATGTATTTACTTAGATTTCACTACTCCCTAGCTATCTTTTACCGGTTGATTAGTTTGTTACAATTGCATGGATGACTGGTTATATTCCTTAATACCATTCGTAGGGCCGTGTACGATCTTCCCTAACTCTATAAGCTTCTACCTCATCCTATGTCGAGCCGACTACTAGCTCCTAACATGGCCTCATTAGTAGTTACCTATACATTAAATATAACCAATATATCGTAGTACACCTCCGATCATGTTTCTTAAGACGTTCAAGTAAGTTACCAATTGGAAGTCTGCCAGTTTCTTAACCCTAACACCGAATTCATTCATCCACAACAATTATAAACAAACAACCAACCAATAATCAATATCTAAGTTTCATTACATCTAAGCAAACACAAAGAAAACCTAGCCTAGCATGTTAAAGAGAAGACAAGCATAAGATAGAATCAAACAACACATAGACATATTGAATGATTTGTTGAAAGACTTATCTTCAATTAAGCATGGATGAAACAAGGATTTGAAACCCTCAAAATAGCAGTAAAATTCGTCTAGGGTTTTCTCCCTTCAAAGTTGCACACAATGAATGAAAACTAGAAAAGTATATATAAATTTTACAATCTGACGGCATCAAGAGTAGGGTCTGAAACCTTCAACTCGCTGCCAAAATAATACTCGTATTGCCAAGATCCACTTCTGGCGTCGTCGCGTATAAACTTGGTCTTGGCCGTCATGTGCAATTTCCTCTTGATGGCCTTGGTGACGCCGTCATGTACAAATCTTAAAAAACTTATCTGGCGCGTCACATGTATTTGATTTATCCACCTCTTTGTCAAGTCTTGACGCCGTCACTAGCAATCTGTGACGCCGCCAGGTACAATTTTCAGCATGATTTTGAGACTTTGTCGTTTTCTTCACTTTTTCGCTCCAAAAACGTCCAAAATGCTTCCTTTTGTAAATTTCCTCTCAAAAGTACCTAAAATGACAAAAGGAACGATTTAAGGCAATATTTGATCAAATAATCTCGACTTTGGGCTTAAATAACCCCCCAAAAGCGGTACACTTTTCGTCTCATCAATATTTTTAACACATTCCTGAACAAATATAAAACGATTTCCGCACATGTGTATATGCATCGTTAGTTACTTTGTGGAATCTTCAATTCAACACCACCACTCCAACAGTCTAAGCTTAATTTACAGATTTAATTACAATGTATATTGGTACTACAAATAGCACATAAATAGCTTTACTATGTTTAAAATTAAAATGGAAAACAAAAACCTTAAAAATCATTTTAGTGCATCAAACGTAACATGTCCTTTGGCAAACCATTTTTTGTATCTGCCAAGTATTAGCAAGTAGCAATCCCTAAAAGTCTTAATGATATGGAAACAATCATTATAATCAAATCCTAAATATCAATAATATGTAACAACATTGTTAATGGCACATACCATTGTTTCTCGATCTATTCTTAACAAAAGCTAAACACCATCATCATCATCTTTATTTTCTTCTTTCAAGAAAAGCCTTCAAGTAGCACCAAAAGAGATTAGACCAAATTCAAGAGAAGTCATTGATTGATGCTAAACCGTCAACCAAAGTCAACCACGGATGTGGTCAAGATGGTCAAACAGCCTAGAGTCAATGTTCCGCGGAAGTATAGTGTTTCCCCGGGTCGTTATGTCCCGACGAGGTGTGGATGGTTATAAAACGGTTTCGTGATCGGGTGAATTTGGATGGAAAAAGGTTTGTGATTGATTTAACTAAGGAATCTACAAGAGAATAGCTTAAATAAGCTATATGAATAAGACTGGATGCTAGGAAAAACCATAAACGATTTAAACCTAAAAACGCGTACGTTACATTTAAATAAAACGTAAACGTACGAAATAAAAAGTGAAAACTGAATTCTGAAAACCCCCAGGGGGTGAAAATGATTTTTTTACAAACCTAAGGGTAAGAGAAATTTTTTAGAAAAAGAAAATAAATTTTAACACTAATTAATTATTTAATATTAATTAAATACTAATTAATACTTATTATTAATATTTAAAACACTTAAATACAATATAATATTATTTAAACACTAGAAAAATGAAAATAAAATTCCTAAAATTATAAAAAAACTAAAAACTAATTTTAAAATTAAAAATAAGTATTTTTGTCTTTTTGTGATTTTTCTATTAATTAATTACTAATTACCTAATTAAACTATTTTAAATATAAAAAATAGAAAATGAACAGTAGAAATTATAAGAAAATTTCTGAAATTATTTTACATTATATAAAAGCTAGGAAAAAATATAAAAACTAGGTTTTACTTATTAAAAACTAATTATGCTATTTAAAACTAATTATTAATTAATTATTAATTAAACTAAGATTAATTCTAATAAATACTAAATTACAAAATAAAATCTGAAAAAATTATTAAAATTACTTTAACTTAAAAGGAAATTAATAAAAATATAAAAATGCCAAGTACTTAATAAAAATATAAAAATGAAAATTAAAATTTAAATAAAATTAAATAGAAACTATCACTTACAAATAAATTTGATTTTCTGGATTTTTTTTCTTAGTAAACTTGTTTTATACTTAAAAATGAAAAACTTTTGTAAAAATAAACTTTTTATATCTTAAAAATAAGCTGTATGGAAAGCAATAAGCCCAACAGTTGACTATTGTTGACCAAGGGGAAAAATAAGCTAAAATCAGCTTAGGTGGGACCCACTATGATGAATTCTGACTCAAATGAGTTTTGTGAACAAGTTTGAGCAAGAAAAAGTAAAAGTGGACCACAAAATAAGCAATTAAGCTATCAATAAGCACTTCCTAAAACCAATGTGAACACTGAAATGGGACAGAGTTGAGGTGTGGTTTCAGGTGGGGCCCAGGGGTCTTGGGGTCAAACAAAAGGTCAAACCATGGAATGTGGTAGGATGGGGTGGAAAGAACCTAAGTTGGGGGTTGTGGGACCACTGAGGTGGCTAGAAAACCACCACCAAGTGGTGGTGGTGGGCTGAGAAGCTGCTGCAGCAGGGCAGTCCCCTTGCCCTGCAGCCTAGTTTGGTAATGTGTGGACCCCACAGAAAAAATGGCAAAATTAAGAGGACAATGGAACCTTGAAGCTGAGGTGTTGGACTACAAAACCTAGCAATTTCAAGCCATAAATCTAAACACAAAAATCTAATTAATTCTTGCCAGAAATGAAAAAAACTGAGACATGCACATTTTGACTTTTGTAAAAACTTGGTACTTTGACTATAATGAACTTAGATCCTGTCTAGTGAACTTAAAACATAAAATTAAGCTAAAACAAAGTTAATGTAACACAAATCCACAAGTTATGGGCTGATATGAAGGTTTATGAAGCCTAATGACCACCACAGTTAACTGTGGTGGTGGGATTTTGTGATATTGACTTTTTTTTTTTTTTTTTTGCTATATGAAACTTGAATTTGAGACTTATCCTGACCTAATATTACCTAATACAGTAAGTTAAGGCCAAAGCAACAATAAAGCAACAATAAACTCACCTAGTAAAAGACTAATCCAAACACTCCTTAACAGATGACTAAAATGAGTTGTGGTATGTAATATTGAGCCATAGCATATAAAAGCTAATCCTAAGCACTTAAACAACTCTAACAAGCAGTACTAAACACAAATAAGCTACAAGCTACAGTACATAAGCTAGAATAAAGGAAAATGCATAAACTCAAATAGAGACTTACTTGAAGGACAAAATGAAAATGGAAATGGCTATGAGCTGATGAGATAAGCTCACCAAAGCTATGAGACAGCTTAATGAGCTTATCTAAAGGGAGTTTGAGCTTTTACAAGCTTATGTTTCCCCACTTATTTGTATCTCTTATTTATTTTTGATTTTTTTGGTATTTCTTTGTACTAATTATGAATTCCAATATACTAATTAATCTGAAATCTTTCAAAAGCTTATAGTTAAGCTTATGAGAGCTGAGTAACACCTAAACAACAACCATCTTAAGTGATCAAGACATAATGAGATTTCTTAATAAAAATTATTCTTAAAACTGAAATTGCAATAACACTTGAGTTTAAAACTTAACAACTGATTGAATTACATTACCAAGGTTTCATAAAACTTTCTTAGAATAAAAATTATAACTAATAACATAAATTACAATAAGGACGATTTAACTAAAACTACCCTAAATTAACTCTACTCTAACTACTCCTTCTCTCTTCCATTTTTCTGACTTTTATAGCCCTAGGAGACATCTCTGACCTTTCCCACTTCAATACAAGCCGCTGGATGGGCTTTAGTTGATCTCAGCCTTCAAAACGTTTTTTGGTGGGAAAATGGGATTTGGCAGATAATGGGTTTGGTTAGGGCATTTATGAGGAGGGGGGATTGGAGTGGTGTGGTTGAGTGTTTGGTGAGGAAAATGGGGAAGTGGGGTGGACAAGGTTACTGAAATTAGGGGTGTTAATGGTGGGAAAACCGGAGGTTAGGGGTGAGTGGTGAGGGTTGACTGGTCAAATTGACCTTTTGACTTGGGGTGTTTTTAATATAAACGGGGAGTGGGCTTGGTGGGCTAAGGGGGTTTTGTTTGTGGATTGGGTTTGGTAATTGGTATTTGGGTTAAATAATTAAAAGGGTCCGTTTGATTAATTTGCAAAACACCACAAGGACCATTTATGTAATTTACCAAAAGTGAGGGGCTGCAAATGAAACTTTCCAAAATATAGCATGAGGACCAATTTTGACAAAATTTGAGTATTACAAGTACAAAAATTAATATTTTCAACATAAGACACCCGAGGACCAATTTTGCAATTTTCCAAACTCCGGGGACTAAACTTGTAATTTTCTGAAAATTTCACCCAAGGACTATTTGTGACATATTTGGATTTTCCAAGGACAAAAAATGATTTTCCTTTCAAAAATACCCCACCAGGGACCAAATCTGTCAATTACTGAAACTCCAGGGACCAAAAGTGTAAATTCTCAAAACTTTTTACCCAAAGATCAATTTTGTAATATTTTGACTTTCAAAAGCTTTGGGTTGACTTTTTATTTAAAATATATGCTCAGGGACTGATTTTGACAAATTTTGAAACTTGGGGGACTGAAACTGCCAATTTTGCAAACTTTGTTCGTTTTTCATCTGTTTTTGCTCATTTTGTATCTAAAACGTATAAAACACAATTTTGAAATATTTTTAGAATTTTGATGCATTTCTGAGTGTTTTTGTATGTTTTGCAGTTCAGATTAGACCAAAAATGATGAGTGTTTGAGCACTCATCAGTCATCTTATTATAAAGAAGATTTATCACCTCCATCGACTCTCATCATCGCTCCACGTCCACCATATGCACCAACTTAATGAATAACAGAGTTAAAAGTTGTCTACAATAGCTCCGCGTAAACCAGTTGTTGTTGTACAAAAATAGTACGTGATGGTCAATGTATTCAAATATAAAATCTAACTGTGATAAGATAATTCTAGTATTAAACGTAGTTTCCAAGGAGCTAGAGGTAACCAAATATAAATTTAGGATACCAATGTTTCTATCTTAACTATCTTCTTTTTTCAAAGATGAGTCCAACATAAAAACATTCAAACCTGCAAAAATCACATGAATCAAATAGGTAATGCAACAAAGAAAAAGAATGCATACAAAGGTAAAACTTACATTAAAAGGTGTTGCCAAAGTAGCTTGCAGCCTTGCACCATCAAAAGTAGCATGCATCACCCAAATTACTGATTAAACTTGGAAAGAGGATTAAAGAGAGTAGGTGAAGATAAAAGGGGTGTAAGGTATTGAGGCATATAGAGAAATGACAGCTCACTTTTGGGTAAAAGGACACAACATATCAGCTTCTCACTACAAAATACCTAGACAAAATAAAATATGTGTAGAAAAATACCTAGCCATAAATCGTAATAATAATAAATAAAATAATAAAAAAGGTAAAAACAATACCGAAGAGCAACAGAGACTAAAGGGGTAGACCAAGAGACTAAGGTGCTTGCTACATGATACAAGACGTTCATAAGGGCGTCTTCGGTTCACCATCGGAAGATACATGATGGCCGGAATTTTAGAGAGAAGAAAAAATATAGTATGAAAGAGAAAAGAAAATAAGAAAGTGTAGCAAATGATTTGACGGGGTAGTAAAAGAAATATGAAAAGTTTCAATAGGTAAACAACCATTTAGGCTTACGTGGCCTCTTAATATAGGTAGAAATTGTAGTAGCTCACGTGTCATTGCTTAAGGCGCTAATGTGTCATTTTCTAATACATCTACAATAACAAAATGCTCTTATTTATAATACATACACACACACACACACACACACACACACACACACACATATATATATATATATATATATATATATATATATATATATATATATATATATAGAGAGAGAGAGAGAGAGAGAGATGAGATATTATGAGAAGGGTTCTTAAAGGAAGGATTGTGTGAGTGACATGTGTCATATGATGTGGCATGGGGATGACACATATCACTCCCACAATCCTTCCTACCCTTCTCATTCTATCCCTACCCTATATATATATATATATATATATATATATATATATATATATATATATATATATATATATATATATATATATATATATAGTGTATTTTTATTTTCAGAACCCTGCTAAGTGCGAGAACTCCAATTTTGCATTAGAAACCATGCATGTTCATATAAAACATGTATGTTTTCTTACTTATACATTAATGCACATACCTGCGTAACATACATGTTCATATAAAACCATATTAAGTGCAACATATCAATGCAAAATAGTTTTATATGAACATGTATGTTACGCAGATATGTGTATTAAGGTGTATGTAAGAAAACATACATGTTTTATAAAAACATGCATGTTTTCTAGTGCAAAATTAGAGTTCTCGTAATTCCCGCACTTAACAGGGTTCTGAAAATAAAGGCCCCCTATATATATATATATATATATATATATATATATATATATATATATATAATTTAGATCAAATAAGATCAATATTAAAGTTGTAAAAATAAGATCTAACTAAAATTTGACAAGTGACACTCTCGTTAAAGTAAAATTAGTTTTTTATTGAGTACAACTAAAATTGTTAAAATTCTGATAGTTTTCTTTTTTAAATTGACGAAACTAAGGTGATACACTTTGATTCGACATGTAATGTATAAGGTTAAGGTGATACACTTAATTCGACATGTAAATTTATAGTTGTGTATCACTAATCCAAACTCATGTATCAGTTGGTTATTAGCTGCTAAAATGTTAATTCGTATTAATATTTTATTTTTTTTGTGTATTACTGCTAATATGATTATTTATAAAATGGTTTTAGTGGTTGTTTAGACTAGATCTTATTTTTACAACTTTAAGTTTGATCTCACATTAACCCTCTCATATATATATAGTTATAAGTTTATATGTTGATATTATTTCCGTCGTGAGTTATTGTCCGTTTCAAGTCCACGAACCCGAGTCATCACTCTCGGATTCTCTAAATGTTCAATTACAACAACGTCCATGTTATGGCAGTGTCGGAGTCAACCGTGACTAGAAAGTCAAAGTAACTCCGAATTTGCACAAATTAATCAATTTAATATGTCCAAAATCAATAAATAAAGTCCATGTTTCGACTACCGGCCCTAAATACTACGGTACGACAACACTTAATCCCAATCCAATTCCATCAATATTCCCACTTCGCCACAAATAACAACAACTCATCAACGACAACAACCAATCACTACTCTCGGCTGAGACCCTAGTGGTCTCGACTCTAGTTTCCACGGTAGCCCAACGACAACAACAACAACCTTAATAATAATAGCACACTACAACAACAATAATAATATCAACAACCCAAAATAAACATTGCCGATACCTCCATGGTCTCGGCTTCTCCTTCCCCGTCATAACCCAAACCAAACGGACCTTGTGTCCTTTTCTCAGCCACAAAACCAACATTCACAACCTTTTCCCAATAATCAAAACTATCAGTTCTATCCTATCAATCCAAATCCGAAACACAAACAAGATAATGACCACAAGAACGAAACACAACAATGACAACAAGAACATCACTAATACCGTGAGATTTAGCTCACGGTCGAATCCACTCGACACGCACAAACACTTACATGATACCATTTTAATTCATTTCATAACAACAACAACAACAACATACCCAATCCCGCCTAGGCGGGGTATGGGGGAGGTGGGATTTTAATTCATTTCACGTTTTTATTAATTCAAAAAAAACATTAAAACTCATTTAAATCTTAGCCCTCAAACCAAGAAATCACAAGTTTAACTCGTGACCGAGTCAATTCACGTGTCAAAACGCGTTTTCTTGCCATATCTCACTAGATCTACAAGTTTGGAGATGAAACAAGAGTGGTGGTGGTGATGGTACGCGGCAGTGAAGATAACACGAGGTGGTGGTGTTTGCTTTGGGGCGCGTGGATGGTATCACGAGAAAGAGGAGACTCTGAGGAGTCTAATGGTGGTGGCGGTGAGGTTTGGTGGTTGGCGGTGACGGTAGTTAGAGTGGTGGTCGGTGGCGACAAGAGAGAGAGATGAATGTTGGTGATGATAATGATAAAGAAGATAGGGTTAGGGTTTTATTACTAGTATTAGTTTAGTTTACAGAAATTGCAAATAGGTCCTTGTGTGATTATTATTTCTAAGTGAGGGTCGGTTTAAGGATTGGTGGTGTTATTTTTGTGATCTCTCCCGAAATTACTTGTTTTTATTCGTGAAAAATGTTAGACGTCACTGAATAGATTTTTAAATGTCACCATTCATTTTAGAAACGTTTTTCCATAAAGTTTGATAATAATTACGTTCGTTATATAAAACGTGACCGTTTCTTGTTTATTTTTAACGAACTCAATCGAGACTAATAAAGTGTGTCACCGCTTCTCCCGCGTTTATCCAAGTTATTCCATCACCCTTAGATTATTTATTCCAAGGATTTTGATTACAAATGCGCTTTTGAAAATAAACGTAACCATTATTTGTTTATTCTCGTTTTTATTAGGATTTCTAGTGCTGGAGTCGAGTAGTGCCTAGAATAATCATGAAATCAAACGTTCCATATATCACGATAACTCACATAGCCAATTACCAATTCTCATAAATCCTGAAAACTGTATCAAGAAATTTAACGATTCATTTTATTCGTAAAGCGGTATTTTAAACCAGGTTCTCAATTTTACCAGTTGTCACACACCCCGAAAGCTTGTAAGTCTTCCGTTGTACCAAATTTTGGGGGTGTTACAACAAAGAATTAATTCCATCTCACCATCTTCATCCTTATATTTTAGTCTAAAACATTCCTGCTTAAGCTAAAACCTTGTTGCAATCAGCTCCTTCAGCTTTAATAATCCATCTAACATGCAAAATGAAAACCTTACAGTATTTTTTCGTATCTTGCCTTAAACACAACATTTTCCACTCTGCTTGCAACTATAGTCTCGTCAGGAGGATTTGTACGAGCGGGACTTGCATGCTTACCCTTTTCACTTAAGGTGGCAGGATCATGAGTTACAGTTGTTATACTCCCCACAACAAATATAACAATCAATAACTGTATTCCACGCAACCTAGTCCGGTTCAAGCATTTCATCAAAAAACTTACGCGCTACCCAAACCTCTTTCACCATTCCATACATATGAACCAATGTTTTCCTCACATGTACATGCCAATCAAACCCATATTTCACCACACAACAATGTACTTGTCTCCCTAACAAAACAGACCCGTTTGATGATAAGAATAGACCTTAGAAGACTACTCTGATGATGTTAAAGGTGTTTGGGTTAGATTTAATTAACATATAGTGGAAAATGTGTTTGCTCTATTATACCCTTGATGTTATAACTCAAAACAGACGTTGACTTTAGAATTACGGTCAAAACTTGGGTTTTGGACGCCCTACGACGATTTTCTCAAGTTTGGGGACCTTGCGATGTTTTCTGAAAAGTTTAGGGACCAACGATGTATTTTTGTCTAGTTTTAAGTATAACTAAATTACGAGAATGTAACTTTGAATGTATTTGCCAAACAATTCATTTTTTTCCGCGTCTATGTAACATGTTGTGTTGTATAAGTAAAAAAAAAAACTTAAACTAATTTAAAGAAGGGAGATTTCATATCTCTCCTTCATGGCTTGATTGATACTATCATATACACTTAACCACTTAGGGGTAGCTTCAGAGGCGGAGCTACGGAGGGGGCACGGTGGGCAAGTGCCTCCTCCAATCTTTCCGGCGTAGTGTAGTTATTTCATAGATTATCGAGTTTTTCATTATTTTGCCCCCCTTACAAGTAAGTGAAACAAAGTCATCAAAGGTGAACATTCATGAAAGAATCAGAAGATCTGAAAAGTGGGAAAAAATTGATCTTGCCAGAAAGTTAGGAAATGGAGAAGTGATGAGGCAAAAAGTGAACCACTTTTAAGGGGTTATTTAAGCCCGGATTCGTGATTATTTGATCAAATATTGCCCTAAATCGTTCCTTTTGTCATTTTAGGTACTTTTGGACAGAAATCTGGAAAAGGAAGTATTTTGGACGTTTTTGGAGCATAAAAGTGAAGAAAACGGCAAAGTCTTAATTTTCCTTGCTGGGAACAGTACCTGACGGCGTCACCACTCTCTATATGACGGCGTCAAGAGTTACAAAAGAGGTAGATGTGGACAATACATGTGACGATCCAGAGAGTTTTGTGCATAGGAGATGACGGCGTCACTCAAGGCCGTCATGGTCCAAGTATTAGTTACGGCCCAGAAGAAATTTACACATGACGGCGTCACAATCAGATCTAGGCAATACGATTTCATTATAGGCGACGAGTTGACGGCGTTACATGTTTACACATGACGCCGTCACCCATTTATTCCACAAGCATTATATCTTAAATTGCTTTATAGGATTTGTTAGTATATATAGATTGCCGCCGATTTTACGTGAGGTTGCCTTGTTTGTTTTCTCAGGTTTAACAGGTTATATATGACAAGAAGATGATTTATTTTTCAGGAAGGGAAGCTTTGAATGTTCATTTTCTTGGAGGAAGATCTAACCTTGTTACCACACTATCCACACCGAACGAATCAGGGGAGTATTTGCTTTCATTCTTTTACCTAATTCACTTTTACATTCTTTAATTGAACATTGGGGACAATGTTCATCCTAAGTGTAAGGGGAGGCTAAATGATGATACCTTATAGGATACTATTGCACTTGAGTTTGTTTGTTTGATGGTAGGTGTGTAATAAAACTAAGAGAAATACTTGTTAGTGTAATTTTAGTGCCAAATTTAAAATTTTTTACAACATTTAGGAGTGAAACTTTAGCCTTAGCAAGCGTCTCATGGATAGGAGTTGTATGATTAGCACAAAACCGTACCATTCAGAAAAATTTTCCTCCCAAATATGTGAGGTTCGCCTTTAGATTTGATAGGAAAAACATTTATTATTAGTGCTTATGAGTGTACCGGTAGCATTTAGATTCTAGAACTTGCGTTAGTGATGCATCCCGAGACCGCTAGTGAGACTACATTCGTGTAGTAGGATTTACTACATGATAAGAGGCATTAGGATCACCCTTGTGTTAAACCCGTATCATAATTACTTGACCATTTAAGTCATATTACTTGGCTAGTAAAGTCAATTAATTTTTCCACACCTTAGCGTTGTACTCATTTTTAGTATACGAAACCCCTAGTACACCCCTCCGAGCCTATCTTTTCGTTTCTAACTTTAAGCATTTTACCTAAAGGAAAAATTTGTTACAACCCACCCAAATGTGCAACCAAATTGCCTTAGCTTTCCGTGTATACACTCATCTTTAGTGCATTATTGTTATTTGTTTAAACCCTTAGTTAATTATCTAATTGATTACATGGTTGCTAAGTCGAGTCATATCTTGTACATATTGTTTTGGGACGATTGGGACTCATGGGTAAAGTACTTGTGTTATTGAGTAATGGGGAAGAACATCCTATATTACCCCCATATGTGCGTTAATTTTAAAAGTACTTCAAGTGTTTTGATTATCTTGATTCGAGTCATTAGATTAGTTTATTGTAAAGTATGTAAAAATTCAAGTGTAAGGGGAATGTACATTCCCTATGATGTATTATTTTGGATGGTAGGGTAAGAGTGTATGCAAAAAAAAAAAAAAAAAAAAAAAAATATATATATATATATATATATATATATATATATATATATATATATATATATATATATATATATAGAAAAAGAAAAGAGAAAAAACATACGGACTACCATCCCGTTTCATTCTATGTTTATTTTAAGTTTTTGTTATTTTTGATTCATTAGCTTAAGTCGAGTCTAGTCTTGGCTTAGCAACGCCATATTATACATGTAATTAACCAAGATTATTAACTCGCCACCAGTAAATATTGCCTTTATCCAATAAAATCGTGTATTCCATATCCCTACACCTAACGTTATAACCCTTTAAAAGACCTCTTTGATAGTTTATCCTAGGTGCTTACGCCAAGTGGTGGAGGTTTGATCCTTTCCCAAGCCTATGGTAATCTATTTTGCTATGATAGGTAGTGAGAGATATTTTCCATTTTCGAGAGATGTGAGTATCTAAACACTATTTGTGAGGTGCTAGTGTATGATCTCCGTGATTGTCTTTGGTCTTTAGTGGAACGATTATTTGTTGTAATTACTTTTATATTAGTGTTAAATGACCCCTAACTTGTATTTTGATAAGAATAAAAGCGCATTTGCTTGAGGACAAGCAAATCTCAAGTGTAAGGGTATTTGATGAGGCGAAAAGTGAACCACTTTTAAGGGGTCATTTAAGCCCGGATTCGTGATTATTTGATCAAATATTGCCCTAAATCGTTCCTTTTGTTTGGAGAGAAATCAGGAAAAAGAAGCATTTTGGACGTTTTTGGAGCATAAAAGTGAAGAAAACAGCAAAGTCTTAATTTCCCTTGCTGGGAACAGTACCTGACGGTGTCACCACTCTCTACATGACGGCGTCAAGAGTTACAAAAGAGGTGGATGTGGACAATACACGTGACGATTCAGAGAGTTTTGTGCATAGGAGATGACGGCGTCACCCAAGGCCGTCATGGTCCAAGTATTAGTGACGGCCCAGAAGAAATTTACACATGACGCGCGTCACAATCAGATCTAGGCAATACGATTTCATTATAGGCGGCGAGTTGACGGCGTCACATGTTTACACATGACGCCGTCACCCATTGTAATCTACGATATTTGGTTATATTTAATGCGTAGGAGAATTCTAATGATCCCATGTTAGGAGCTTCTAACGGCTCGACATAGGAGTGAAGTAGGATCCTATAGAGTTAGGGAATATTGTACACGGTCCTACGACTAGTATTAAGGAATATGACCCGTCATCCATGCAATTGTAACAAGTTGTCAACCTGTAAAAGATATCTAGGGAGTAATAAAACCTAAATAAACACAACTTTCCTCATCATTGTTTACAACACATTAGTATAATTAGTTTCATTTCATTTTTGTTATTTTATTTTGATTGCATCTTTAGTTATTTAGGTTAGTTGGCTAGCAACTAATTCCGCTCACTCTTCCAAAAACCCGAGATTTTATTTGCTTTTTTAAAATATAAAAATACAAAAAGAATCATCCCTCACCTCTAGACTTAGTTTAGGAGACTTTCTAATCCTAGCGACACTATTCCTGAATTGAACGATCAATCCCCCGGTACTTGTCACTATACTATACTACAACGATTAGGTACACTGCCTGGTGGGGGTTGTAAGTTTCTCGAGATCCCTCGAGAGGTAAACTCTGGTGCGATTCCCACGTATCAAGAAGATAAGATATGAGGATGATAAAACTCGTTCTCTCTCTTCAAATGATGTACAGTGAATGAAAAAGAACTCATCTATACTTTTTATAATCCATATGCTTTTTTACACCTCCGTATGCTTTTATCATTTTTGTTTTTTTTACTGTTTTTCTTTTACTTTTGACATTTGACTTTATTTTTGTGATACTATAAATGTATAAGTCCTCAAAAAAATTTATAAAATGTTTGATATAATTTTATTTAAATTGAGGGTTACATATTTATGTAACTACGATATGGTAAATCACTTAAACACAGTGGTTTTTCATTTATAATATCAAGTCGAGGTATTATTTTTATCGTCTCGCAATGTAAAATTCTTGATTTGATTTGGTTTAACTTGAGGTATCTAGTTAACTTTTTGGTTTGGACAACGTTTCTTTTTTGCGACACTCATGCATAATTTTGTTTTCTTACAGCTTGTCGTAAAATTTCCCCCCCCCCCCCCCCCCTCGCAAAATATCCTGGCTCTGCCCCTAGGGGTAACTTAGTGATAAAGAGCTTGAGTAACTATTAAGAAATCTTACATGCAAACAACTCTGAGCGATCACGCCCAGTGTCGGCCCTGATATTGGGCCAAGTGAGTGACGGCCCAAGCCAGCTGTAAATTAGGGGGCAGCATATTATTAGCCCATTTTACATGGTAATAGGCTAGTAGCCACTAGGTTCATTTAAACCCAATATAGATTCTTAACCCACTTCTAATTTAAAAAACTATAACCGGCCGTTGATTTGTGGTAACGTTTGGCAGTTTGAAAATTGGAACGTCGGGAAACAAAAATACGATCGAGTGTGATTTGGAACATAGGAAACATCACACATTTAAAAAGAAGAAAAAAAAACGTAAAATATTGCCCAAAAGTGGCCTTTTTGACGTTTTGTTTATAGGTGATTCTTGCAAACTATCTAAATTAATAAATTATTGTACCACTTAATTATAGAAGAGACATGTCACATTAGGGATGAGCACGGTATTGGTTCCGTACCGATCCCGTACCGAATTAGTGGTACCGATTTTTTCCGAGCATAAATTAGTGGTACCGGTATCATACCGAACGGGATTCGGATATCGGTACCGGGAAATTGGGTTTTTCTCGTTTTTTTTCAAGAATTTTCCGATTTGGTACATGTCCCGTACCGAATTAGTGGTCCCGATTTGTTTTCACCTTATTTCATAATCCCGGTACCGTACCATATATCGGAAATCGGTACCATTTCAGTACGGTACCGGTACGGTTCCGGGATTCGGTTCGAAATGTTCATCCTTATGTCACACGTTAATAATTTATTGCTTTATTGGTTGGGCTTCTAAGTAATCACATAATGGAATGGGGCCGTTGTAATTGTACACATACCATAGTGAAATTATGAAAGTCATGCCCTCTAGTAATCGAATAGGAAATTGATTTTTGAATAAAAGGATACTAAATGTGTTAGTAATTTTGACTACTAAGACTAATGCTAATGGCAACACCATTTTTACACAAGCAACCCCGCCACATCAGCGCCACCTCAGTTTTTTCTCTCCATAATTTCACCTCAACCATAACTAGCTAGTGGTGACCACAAAAGCGACCCCGAAAACTACAACAAAAAACATACTCCATAAAAAAAAAAAAAAAAAAAAAAAAAAAAAAAAAAAAAAAAAATCTTGCAAATGTTTCGGTCGGCTGAGCAACCACAACTTTGAAATGGTTAATTGGTGACGCGTCGCTTTGAGGTGAGCTAATGGGGCAGCGCGTTGCTTTTATGGGGTTGTGGCTGTGAGGCAACTCCCATTAGCATTAGTCTAATACTAGTGTTTTCGCTTAAAAGATGCACTACAACATCGTTTTAGGAGGTGATATCTCCACATAGTAATTTACTTAATACACATATATTTAGTTGAACCCATATAAATTTTACAAATAAAATTTATGTAAGTCCTACTAAAATTATGTGTATGAAGTAAATTTTTATGTGTAAATATCACTACCCATCGTTTTAGATGGTCGAAAAACGTTGAAAAGCATGATTAAAAAAATTAATAATATCATATACACTTAACATACAACTATTAAAGTGTAATGTACAACATCAACATGTAATGTACATCTTTAAAATATGTTTGGTTAAATATGACATTTTCAAATTTTAAAAATAAGAAATGATACATGAACCTAAAAGTGGATCTAATTGTAAACCTAAAAACACATGGTATCATCGTGATGGCTGTAGACAAGAACTCACTTATTTTACAAATATCAAGATCATGCCACATATTTTAGATTTAGATCACTTTTAAGTTTTAAGTCCATGTATCATTTCTCTTTAAAAATGTTATAAATGATACTATCTTACCCAAAAACGGAAAGTAACATAGAATACAAGAGACAAGCGTGTTCCATTTGGCAATTATAAGCGTGTTGAGAGTTTAAGACTTTTCAACTCAATCGACTATCTTGTTCTCCAACTACTAAATCAACTAAGGTGTCACTTTCCTCGATCTACAATTGAATTTAATTAGAATGAGAGACCAAATTTATCTTACATATTAAGAGACTCATCATTACTATCAATTTTAATGTTTCACATATTTTTTATAATATAAATATCTTTTAAACCGTTAATTGTAAACGAAATAAATTACACCAGCACGACGAGTATTTAATTTATACTACATTATAATGCATTTGGGACTATTATATAATTAGAAAGGCTTAAAATTCAGATTTTTTTCTTGCTTATTATAGAAAAAATTCAAAATTAATTTGTTAGGAAACAAGTTTGTTAGGAAGCGATTGGTTGTTCAAACTAAAATTATTTGGTTTAACCATCTCTAATATCTCTATTTATAAAGCATGAAGACAACTAAATGTCTAACCAAATAACGTAAAATATAATCACACAGTACCCGTCACCGCATTGCACGGGTACCATTCTAGTTATCTTTCTATAAACGGACACTTTGATATACTTTCGACAATTTTTTTTCTCTTTTTTTCATTTTTTTTTTCATTATTGAAATTTGCATGAAAAATCACATGCGATATTAGTGTTAAATCACATATGATATGTAATATCACATGTGATATTAGTGTTAAATCACATATGATATATAATATCACATGTGATATTAATGTTAAATCACATAAAAAAAATTTCATGCAAATTTCAGTAAGGAAAAAATGTAAAAAAAAAGTAAAAAACACGAAAAAAAAAATTTTGTCGAAAGTATATCGAAGTGCCTATTTATAAAAAGATAATTAAATGCTCGTCGTAACGCTATTTTTTTTTCCGCTTATGATGAAAGTGCATTTTTTAAATTGTTGGAATTAATCTCATCAATTAGATCAAATAAACATAAAAAGTGGAGATTAATACAAAAAAAAAGTTTGGTCCTCAAATTATCTTAAATCTTTAATTAACCACTTCATTTTTTTAGTTTTTACTATTTTTATTTATTTTTCTAGAATACACTTCAAATTGGTATGTAGAACCGTTACATTGGTAATTCTATAATTACATACCAGTAGGTACTCGTGCGCTAGGGCGGCGGATACATTGTGGGTATGTTTGGCATTAGTAGGAGCTGGAGCGGATCGCTAAAACGGGTTGCTTGAACTGGTTGTTGGAGCATGTTGCTGGTGTTTTTTTTTCTAAACGTTAGTTTAACTAGAATTTCATTTAGTAGCTTATTTTTTTACAATCTTTTTCAAACTATGTCAGCCAAACGAGACTTATTCTTAATGGTAGCTTATTTTTCTAAAAAAAAAAATAAGTTTAGGCTATTATAAGCTCTGATAAGTTCGCACACCAAGCATGCCCTATAACTACAATTTTCGACAAACAATGCTTTTTGATAATACGTTTTTAGTGACAATAATTTTATAGAATATGGGAATTTTAAGTTCTGTTAATTTCAAACAAAGACAAACTATATTATTTATAGCTTTTTTTTATAAGTTATATTAAATTTTATTTCATAAATGTTTTTTCTTTATCTTATTTACTGTTAGTAAATTTAGTACACTTGAGGGATCAATTCACACCTGGTAATGGGCTTGGAGGTATGGAGTATACACCCATTTGGTCACTGAATTCCCTGACTCAATAGTGGTTATGTATTGAATCTGCTGATAGCATGATTATGCTGATTGTTGTTACCACTGCAAGTGTTAACGTTACCACTGCAAGGGTTGTTGTTACCACTGCAAGTGTTAACGTTACCACTGCAAGGGTTATTGTTACCATTGCAAGGGTAACTGTTTTCACTGATAACCACAGATCCTATAATTATGGAAATTATTATGTTATCATTAATGGGCCGTTAATTATACATAATACCATGGGCTAGGGTTTGAGTATTCTCTATTATAAATAGAGATCACATCATTATGCATGAGAGTGAGTTATCATACGATTTACTAAACACAAAACCCTAAACACTTCAATACGCATCTGGTTCTTGGTTTGTGCCTAAAGCAAGAACATCACTTGGTCTTATCCCATAGAGATATTCGTGTAACCCAGGCATAGGGTCGAATAGTTTCTATTGGAAAGTGATACCACGATTTCAAGTGAATATCCGGTACCTTTATTGATTATCTTAACCCTAATCTGGGAACTGTTTTGCAGCTAAACAACCAACAATCAATAGAAACTATTAGTGATTATCAATGGCTGCTGCTATGAGACAAATGGCTGCTAACTTTTCCAAGTTGGAAAAGTTTGAAGGTGTGGATTTCAGAAGGTGGCAAAAGAAGATGCACTTCTTATTGTCAAGCATGAATGTGGTGTATGTTCTCACGACTGAGATTCCAGAAGATCATGGAGATGATGCTACTATGGATCAGATGAGGGCAAGGAGCAAGTGGGAGAATGATGACTACATATGCAGAGGTTTAATTCTCAATGGTATGTCTGATTCTCTATTTGATATTTATCAGAATGTTGAAACTTCTCAAGAACTATGGGATTCCTTGGAAGCCAAGTATATGGCTGAGGATGCATCAAGTAAGAAGTTCCTTGTAAGTAATTTTAACAATTACAAAATGGTTGATTCTCGACCTGTCATGGAACAATACAATGAACTTCTTAGTATACTTGGTCGATTCACACAACACAAGATGAACATGGATGAGGCTATTTCAGTCTCTTGTATCATCGATAAACTACCTCCTTCTTGGAAAGAATTCAAACATATGCTTAAGCATAAGAAGGAGGAGTTAACTCTTGTTGAGTTGGGCAGTCACTTGCGCATTGAGGATTCACTCAAAGCTCAAGACATTGACAAGCCAAAGAGTAGCACTGCTACTGGTCCATCAGTTGTCAATATGGTAGAGCATAACAACTCCACCAAGTACAATGACAACAAGGGCAAGCGTAAGCATCAAGATAACACCAAAACTGATCTTAACAAGAAACCTAAGGTGACTTGTTGGAAGTGTGGGAAACCTGGACACTTCAGGAAAGATTGCAAGGGTGGTAAAGTTGGAAACAAATCCAATGGATCAGGCACAAGTGGAGGGAATGGTAACACCAATTCTCTGAAAGGTCAGAATGTGTTTAATAAGTCTTTTAAGATTTATTATGTTACATATATATCTGATATTTACTTTGTGCAGGATGATGATGTTGCTTGGTGGGTTGACTCTGGAGCTACAATTCATGTGTGTAAAGATAGAAGCTGGTTCAAGACCTACAAGTCAATGAATGATGGTTCTATTCTTCACATGGGAAATGAGTCAACTGCCCTGGTGCATGGAAAAGGATGTGTTGAGTTGAAGTTTAGTTCTGGAAAGATTGTTTCTTTATTTAATGTTTTACATGTTCCTGATATTAGAAAGAATTTGGTTTCTAGTAGTGTTTTAAATAATTGTGGTTATAAACAGGTTATTGAATCTGATAAGTTTGTTTTATCTAAAAATGGTATGTTTATTGGTTTTGGTTATTTATGTAATCAAATGTTCAGACTTAATATTGTTCACGATAATATTGATTCTGCTTTTATATCTACATCTAAACTTTATGATTCAAACCTTTGGCATGCAAGACTTGGCCATGTACATTTTAAAAGAATGCAAGATATGTCTAAGGATGGGTTAATTCCAGCCTTTGATGTGAACATTGAAAAGTGTAAAACTTGTATGTTGAACAAGATAACTAAGAAACCTTTTCAAGGAGTAAAACGTGAAACTAAAGTTTTGGAGTTAATTCACAGTGATCTTTGTGATTTACATGCTACTCCCTCTTTGGGGAATAAGAAATACTTTGTGACTTTTATTGATGATGCTTCTAGGTTTTGTCATGTTTATTTATTACATTCTAAAGATGAAGCATTAGATAAATTTAAAGTATTTAAAACTGAAGTTGAATTGCAACAAAGTTCCCTGATCAAAAGATTAAGGACTGATAGGGGAGGTGAGTACATGGATACTCTGTATTTTCAGTCTGTTGGTATAATCCATGAAACGACTGCCCCTTATACTCCTCAGCAAAATGGTATTTCTGAAAGGAAAAACAGGGTGCTGAAGGAGATGGTTAATTCCATGTTGTCCTATTCTGGGCTGAGTCAAGGATTCTGGGGTGAAGCTATGTTAACAGCTTGCTATTTATTAAATAGGGTTCCCAACAAAAGGAACAAAGTTACACCTTATGAACTTTGGACTAAAAAGAAACCTAACCTTAATTATCTTAGGATATGGGGTTGTAGGGCTGTTGTAAGACTCCCTGATCCAAAGCAGAAAACTTTGGGTGAAAGAGGCATTGAATGCATCTTTGTTGGATATGCTGAGCATTCCAAGGCATATAGGTTTTATGTTATAGAACCTAATGAGTCTGTTTCAATTAACTCAATAATTGAATCAAGGGATGCAATCTTTGATGAGAACAGATTCTCATCTATCCCTAGACCAAGTCAAAGGATTCCAAATGGAACCAATGACAATGGTGTTTCAGAGGTTCCTGCTGATGAGGTTCCTGCTGATGAGGTTCCTGCTAATGAGGTTCCTGCTGAGGTTGTGGAACAACAACCTGAACCTGAGCTCAGAAGGAGCAATAGGGTGAGGACTCCAAAATCATTTGGACCTGAGTTTCAATTATACTTAATTGAAGGTACAAGGAGTGAGGTCTCTGACCAATACTCTTATTGCTTCATTGTGGAGGATGATCCCAAAACATTTGAAGAAGCAATGAAGTCCCAGGATGTTGCTTTCTGGAAAGAAGCAATTAATGATGAGATGGACTCCATCATGGGCAATAACACTTATGTGTTGACTGATCTACCACCTGGTTGCAAACCTTTAGGTAGCAAATGGATTTTCAAAAAGAAAATGAAGGTAGATGGAACTGTTGAAAAGTTCAAGGCAAGATTAGTTATTCAAGGCTTTAAACAAAAGTCAGGAATAGACTACTTTGATACTTATGCTCCAGTGGCACGTATCAGTACCATAAGATTGCTAATTGCTTTGGCATCAATTCACAATCTGATTATTCATCAGATGGATGTGAAGACAGCTTTCTTGAATGGTGATTTAGATGAGGAGGTTTACATGAACCAACCTCAGGGCTTCATCATGCCTGGCAATGAAAACAAGGTGTGTAAACTGATTAAGTCTCTTTATGGACTAAAACAGGCACCTAAGCAATGGCATCAAAATTTTGATGAAGTGGTTTTGTCTAGTGGTTATTTACTTAATCAAGCTGACAAATGTGTATATAGCAAATTTGATGAATCTGGTAAAGGAGTCATCATTTGTCTATATGTTGATGACATGTTGATCTTTGGCACTGACCAAAATCAAGTTGATCTTACAAAAGAATTTTTGTCATCAAAGTTCTCCATGAAGGATATGGGGGAGGCAGATGTTATCCTTGGCATTAGGATTAAACATGAAAGTAACAAAATTTCTATTTCTCAGTCTCATTACATTGAGAAGGTGTTAAAGAAATTTAATTACTTTGATTGTACTCCAGTGAGTACTCCTATGGATACAAGTGAGAAGCTAATGCCTAATACTGGCAAAGCTGTATCTCAACTTGAGTATTCTAGGGTGATTGGCTGCTTGATGTATGCCATGACATGTACAAGGCCTGATATTGCTTTTGCTGTGGGTAAACTGAGCAGGTATACTAGTAATCCTAGTGCTCATCATTGGCAAGCAATTCAGAGGGTCTTTAAGTATTTGAAGAGAACTATGGATTATAGTCTCTCATATACTGGTTATCCTTCAGTGTTAGAAGGATATACTGATGCAAGTTGGATCAGTAACACTGAAGACAATTCGTCTACTAGTGGCTGGGTATTTCTACTTGGTGGAGGTGCAATTTCTTGGGCATCCAAGAAACAAACTTGCATTACCAGTTCAACCATGGAATCTGAATTTGTGGCTTTAGCTGCTGCTGGCAAAGAAGCTGAATGGTTGAAAAACTTGCTTCTTGAGATTCCATTGTGGTCTAAACCTATGGCACCTATTTCTATCCGTTGTGATAGTGCTGCTACATTGGCAAAGGCTTATAGCCAGATGTACAATGGGAAGTCTAGACACTTAGGTGTCAGGCATAGCATGATTCGTGAGCTTATCATGAATGGGGTGGTATCTATAGTGTTTGTTAAATCTCAACAAAACTTAGCTGATCACTTGATGAAGGGTTTGGCTAGAGACTTGGTTTTGAAGTCTGCTACAGGGATGGGTTTAAGTCCAACTTAGTCACTGAATGCAAGGATACCCAACTCCCTTCTAAGGAAACTTGGAAGCTGAGTTCAATGTGGAAAGCTGATCATTTAGTGGACTGAAGCACATGTATCACAAACATCCCAAGGTTGTGCTTGTTACCTGCTGAAAGGAGGATGAAGTCTTCACTTCTTAATGGTTAATTTTCTTTGAAAAAGTGCTAAGCAGGAGCATGAATTAAAGATGAACCACCTATGTAAATGTTGAAGTTTTGCCGCTTCAGGAAGCTTTGGACTTTTAGCTTTTACAACATTTATGAATTGGATATGGACACATGGCTTGTATAGTGTCAGGAGTATTTTAGTGTTTGAAAACTTGTGTGTATTTATCATCAGGTATTCAAATGGGTTGAAGGGTTCAATTCTTAGAACACCCTGATTCTCGAATATTTGAAAGTATATGTACTAATGTGGAAATTCAATCCTCAGGATATTTTCATTTATGCACTTGTTTTGGTTTGTGTTTGAATTTTCATGCAAAGGTAGTGAACTAAATTTGGGGAGGATTGTTAGTAAATTTAGTACACTTGAGGGATCAATTCACACCTGGTAATGGGCTTGGAGGTATGGAGTATACACCCATTTGGTCACTGAATTCCCTGACTCAATAGTGGTTATGTATTGAATCTGCTGATAGCATGATTATGCTGATTGTTGTTACCACTGCAAGTGTTAACGTTACCACTGCAAGGGTTGTTGTTACCACTGCAAGTGTTAACGTTACCACTGCAAGGGTTATTGTTACCACTGCAAGGGTAACTGTTTTCACTGATAACCACAGATCCTATAATTATGGAAATTATTATGTTATCATTAATGGGCCGTTAATTATACATAATACCATGGGCTAGGGTTTGAGTATTCTCTATTATAAATAGAGATCACATCATTATGCATGAGAGTGAGTTATCATACGATTTACTAAACACAAAACCCTAAACACTTCAATACGCATCTGGTTCTTGGTTTGTGCCTAAAGCAAGAACATCACTTGGTCTTATCCCATAGAGATATTCGTGTAACCCAGGCATAGGGTCGAATAGTTTCTATTGGAAAGTGATACCACGATTTCAAGTGAATATCCGGTACCTTTATTGATTATCTTAACCCTAATCTGGGAACTGTTTTGCAGCTAAACAACCAACATTTACTTTATTTTATTTTATTTTTTAACGGTTTGTTAGTTGTTAGTGGTTCAGGTCTAGCAGTGACATTCAATTGGGCTGTATGCTGACCATAAGACGTGACTAGCTTGTTTGATTTGTACCATGTAGTTTATTGATTGTATTTTTGCATTGACGAGTGTTTTAATGGTTATATTAATTGAAGGTGTTAAGGAGCTGTTTGGTTTGTCAAGGGAATTACTATGGGTATCACAATGGGTATGAGTTTTGTAAACCCACCACTCTTGATGGGTTTAGCTTATGCGTAATTTTATGGGTTTCATACCATATTTCTAAACAAAACCCACCAACTAAACAGTTTATTGGGAATAAAATCCATTGATTTATTCTCATACCCATAAGCCAAACACACCCTAAATATATACGTTGATGCATTAGTTAATTGTATAACATGCATGTATAGTTGTATTGCTTAATACTTAATTTTGAAATTTCTTATTTATTTAAATGAAAGGAATGATCTTCTTCTATTATATGTAGTTAAGATTAGCATATTATTTATAGCTTTTTTTCTTCTTAATATGATATGGCATAGCTATTATAACTTGATTAATTATCACTTAGTCTTTCACCTTGCTATTAACTACTAGACGAGTACTCGAACATATCAACAATATTTTTTCGCGACAAACTAACGTGGTTATTTAATTTCATTAACTATGAACTAACGCAACAACAAAAAGAAGTTGTAATATAGTGTTTTGTATAGTAGAGTTGGTGGATGAATTTTTAGAAATTATTAATGTTAGGATTAGATATAAAAAGGATCTTATTTATTTATTTATTTTCTTTTATTATTATTTTTTGGAAACTGCATTAAAAAAGCGTTGTCAAAAATTTCATGCATTTTTATTTTATTTTTTAATTTTAAGTGGGAAAATATTTCATTAACTAAACATGGTTTGAATTTTTATGTATGAATTTAACTTTTAAAAATGTATTTTTAAAATTAAACATTGCTTATTTTTAAGCTTTTAAAGTTTTAATAAAACAATTACAACAAAGTTTTAATAAAACAATTATGTGTTGTAAAGATAACCTTTTTAAATTTTGGGGTGAGTTATCCACACCTTCCTCATAAGGAGGGTATCCCTTCGATCATGTGCTCGGGCTGTAATGGGAACGTGGAGTCGAACTCTCATGTCTTTGTCTTTTTCTTGTGCACTACTGCAACAAATATTTAGAGGTTAATCAGAGCTTGGTGTGAGTAAAAATTCCGCTTTTTAGCTCCTGTGATGATTGGGATAGTTGGTTTCTTTCTTGGCGAGCTTCAAAAGATGTGAGAGACCGTGCTTATGTCATCTTTGATTCTACATGTTGGATCTTTTGGCGTTTTAGGAATAATGTCGTTTTCAATTCTCAAGTTATGAGAATATGTGACATGTTTGATAGCATTCGTCTTTTTTCCTTTTCTTGGTTAAAATTTAGAGGAAAAAATTGTATTAGTTGGACTGACTGGCTTAAATCGCATTTGTAATTGCTAGCGTCTTGCTAGTTCTCTTTTTATATATGCCGCCGTTCAAAAACTAAAAAATAAAATAAGGAGGGTATCTAATCATTAAATGTATTATCGGTTTGTACGGTGTGCATTTCAAGTTGTACGGTTTGACCAAACCCTATACAACATAAGGAGGGTTCATATAACATAGCCCTTAAATTATTTAATGATGACGCGTCAAAGTTATTCTGGTCATTTTTAACGAGTGAACACATCAGCAATAAATTGTAGTAGAACGTTTATAGCATACACACTACAACGAAAAAGTAATGAAACTTCTTTATGAAAAGTATGTTGGTATCACATTTGTTTAAAGACCAAACATGATAAAATAACGAGTGGCTTTGATCGAGTCAACAATCAACATATACATTATATTGAAAATGACTGAACGACTTAAAGTTGTTAAGTCTTTTAAGTTTTAACATATAGTTCCAAAAAGAGGAAGTCTTTTTTAACATGTCACTATATACTTTTCACCTAAATTGTTTTACGTACAACATGAGTATTTTCTCTCGTTTACGTAGTTGCCTGAGATGTGGAAGAGCAAGCTCTGGTTCTGGTGATGTGGACGATGACGATGCCGGTGCCGGTGACTCGTGGGATTTGTTTTTCGAGCTGCAAACTCTTCAAGTTGCTACTGATTCTTTTTCAGACGTTAATAAACTTGGCCATGGTGGTTTTGGTCCTGTTTACAAGGTACATTTATTAGCTTGTCATATTAAGCTTACTTATGAATTTTAATGTTGCAATGTTTTACTATTCAAGTTTACATTGATTTGAGCTACAAAGGATAATTTGGACAACAACATAGTACTATTTATTAGACTTGAAATCTAAATATAACTAATACTCACGTTTCTGATATAACCTATTGTGTGGTCATTTGATGTTTGAAATAAGCTTTAATGAAGAAAAATGTTTTATAGTACTTTCATGATAGATTTCTTTAAGAATTTTTAATATTTTGTAAATCTTTCATCCCAAAGTAGATAAACTGTAAGCCTTTCTATTTGGTTGGTTAGCAAATAGCAATGTGACACCTCATTTGTGTCAATTGATCGACTATTTTGTTCTTGTTCAGTGTATCATATGCAAATGATTAATACTCAAATGTTTTTATGATGTGATCATGTGAATGTTTGGTCAACTGCATCTTAGGCTACTCACAGTGGCAACTCATATTGCATCATCTTTCCGGTTGCCACCTCAGCTTTCTCTCTCTTCAACCCATATTCATCTCTCTCATCACAGTGGCACAACCGATCCTCAAATTAAATATAGTACATACGTTCAAGTGTTAATATCGGTTGTCTAACCGATCGATATTGCAAAAAAATGGCCGGCGATCGATTTCCTCACAGTGGTCACGACCGATCTTCAAATCGGTCGACCGATGTTGCCGATCGATTTTTTCCGACCCACTACCACCAGCCTTATGTTGATCCACCATGAAAAACTTGCATACAAATACATGGCACCTAAAAGCTTCAAGCTTTGCTTGCATATTCGGTTTATGAGGTAGGGAGGAATATTTAGATACAGGATGGGCATACCCTCAGATATATTTTGGTATCCAGGCAAAAAGGTTAAATTGTATAGATATTGGATCTGCAGAGATCCTAATGAAGTTACATGTGCTTGTATTGTGGTGTAAAAACTAAATTTGTAATGATAGTGCATATAAGAAGATCTGTTCTATCAATAGTGCATATACCCATGTTAGAAAACTTGTGTTCTCCACGACTAGAGGTAGAGTACTGCTTTTGAGCGTAATGTACTATACTTCATCCTTCCCATTACAGCTGCAAACTTTGACTTTAATTGTGCTTTTATGGAAGTCTTTGACTCTTTTCTTCCCGGAACTATGGTTTTTGATACCTTTTCGGATTAATTAGTTCACGAGGCTTATGCAAAGCTCCCCTTCCACTTGCAGATAAAGACTTAAAAAACTCATAAGATCTAGTGGTTCAAACTAAAACTAGGTAAAAACTGGTAAAATTTTTAATGTTGGTTAAAAGGGCGGGGGTCTTATCCATTCTTTATGTTTATATAATCTGATTACAAAAACTCTAATACTTGTTTATTACCAAAATCACTTAACACACTTTAATAAAATGATTTAACAGACTGGTTTACATTCAAATATACTTTGGATGAATCTTAATCCGTTTGATTCTTTTCATTTTGTTTAACCCATTTGATCCGTTTAACCACATCGATCCATCTAGTTTATATATAGGCAAAAGTTACCACATCTAGGCTCAATGTTCTTCTTTTATAGCTTTATGTAGTTTAGTGTATTTATCAATTTTCCTTCGCAATACTATTAAATATGAAATTCAAATGTAATATGCTATATGTTTCATACTTAAAAGTCGAGAATGAGCTAGCTATAACTCCTCTTTATTTTCTTGAAGGGTGTATTGCCTAATGGTAAAGAAGTAGCAATCAAGAAGCTATCACTTACATCAAGACAAGGAGTGCGGGAATTCACTAATGAGGTAAAATTGTTGCTCAAAATTCAGCACAAGAACTTGGTCATGTTATTAGGATGTTGTGTAGAAGGACCGGAAAAGATGCTTGTATACGAGTATCTTCCAAACAAGAGCCTTGATTACATTCTGTTTAATAAAGAAAAGTCTCCATCATTGCATTGGACACAAAGATTTCAAATCATCATTGGTGTCATAAGAGGTCTTCTTTATCTCCATGAAGAAGCCCCAATAAGGATCATTCACAGAGACATTAAAGCAAGTAATATTTTGTTGGATGAGAAACTAAATCCTAAAATTTCCGATTTTGGTTTGGCAAGACTTTTTCCGGGCGATGATACACATATGAATACGTTCAGGATTTCGGGTACCCAGTAAGTATCTTCTGCAACTTTATTGGAAATCGGAGTTAGCAAAATGGGCGGGTTTATTTCAGCAACATTTTTAGTCCAAAATTTACCATTTTTTGAAAAACAACGTGAGTGTCAAATGTGGCAACATTCAAAATACATTTGGATGACTTTTGACTCATTTGACCTGTTCAACTTGTTTCCCTAGCTATTTTATATTTACCAAGTATGACCCGTTATAGTTATAATATACCCCGGAATAACCATTAATAAGCAAACGGGTCAAACTGTCTCCATCTTTTAGACACATTCATCTTCTCATCAAATCATTTGTGTGAACTTTTGGTTGCATACAGTGGATATATGGCTCCTGAGTATGCAATGCATGGATATTTATCAGTGAAAGCAGATGTATTCAGCTTTGGAATTTTAGTGTTAGAGATTGTTAGTGGCCGAAAAGTTAACGAGCGGCAGCTTGGTGAAGAAAAGTCAGATCTCTTGACCTATGTAAGTCACCTGACTAACATACTAACTACTGCTCATAAATTGACTATACAAATGAGAAATTATTTTACTTTAAAGGTCAAACATACTTTTTTCGAGCGCAAAATGGATACATTGTATGTTAGGATAACAGTACGTAAAATGGATTTTCCTTTCTAGTACTGGTCTGGAGCTTATTTGTTTACACTCCATATTCCTTAAGAATTTTAGGTATTATTTGGTCAAACTTAATTTTTCTAAAATTTGCTTATCACGGTATGAAGTTATTTGGCAATCTTTCCTATCATATCCTCATTTATGCTACTACTTCTACAGACATGGAACCTCTTCCAAACAGGGAAGCAACTGGAGTTAGTTGATGAAAGCCTTGATACATGCAACCTTAGTGAAGCGTTAATGTGCATACAAATGGGGCTTTTGTGCTGTCAAGCCATTGTCGGTGATAGACCAGATATGAATGCTCTTCATCTTATGATATCAAATGACTCTTTTACCCTTCCCCGCCCAGGAAAGCCTGGACTTCAAGGCCGTGGAGGACGTTGGACCACCACCTCCTCTTCCGCACTTACTAGCACTGACGCTACTACTCGCACCAATCGTGCGAAACAATCTGTCACTAGTTCTACAGAGGAGTATTCAAGAAATTCGATGTCATTCTCATCCATGAATGAAGGTCGATAAGTTACATGTGGCGTGATCATGTAGAGGCTCTATATTCATTCATTCGTTTACTGACCTGGCTCAAATTCAGACGTAATTCATGTTAAAAGTGATTTATAGTGTGGATAAGTAGTAATTTTCTAGTAGGTGGCACTTTGTACATTGTGTTTTCATTCTTTTTTATCTAGACAAGACTGGACAGAAGTAGAATATTATGGGTATCAAAGCGATTTAGCGATCTAATTTGATTACAAACTGAAAAGAGAAGTGACTGATGCAACTCTTGAATAAAGAAAGACACCAAAAATCGATTTTTGCATGATTGGTTTGTATCTGGGATATTAATTTGGATTTCTAGCAACCAAATATATATATTTAGAAATATAAATGATATGCGAGTTGAACTAAGTTGAGTATGTGACAAACATGGAAATTTTATTTACCAATGAACGGTCGGCATGCATGTAACGGTCGGCATGCATGACTTGATAGTATGTAACGGTCGGCATGCATAGTCTGTAACAGTTGCAAACTACAGAGACATGATCCGGGGAAAAAAGTACGGGGATTGAATCAATTACGCTCGAAAAACCACACAGACCAAGTTATAACTCTAATAAAAAAATATAAGAAATCAATAGTAACTTCCAATGCAGATTACACCTGACCGTGTATTGACGGCTAAAAATAACAGTCTAAGAAAGCAATGAGTTGATTCATAAGAGACTGAAATCATATATACCTTGGACAACCCACATGAACTGCATATGTAATATACTCTAATAAACAAGAATATTAGGGAGGAAAAAAAAACACGATATGAGAAATGATTATTAACCCAAAAGAACTGATATCGACATAAAGCAGAAACGTTGAGAGTCCATGCTTACAAGTATAGTCAGAGACCATGTGAAATTGCAGATAATGCAAAAATCACCTCATAAGAAAATACAGTAATACATTAAAATTAAATTCCAATGTTCATCCAAACGCAGGTTCAAGAAGATTTGCATTTGGGACGACAGAGCCTGTAAACATATGACAACCCAATGGAATTTGGTATATTACAAATTATCCATACACAAATATTTAAAATGTACAATCTTTATATCCAGATCCCACAAAACTACTAAACTTTAGAACGCCATTAGTACAAATCTTATTAGCTAAGAAGATTTTGAAAAGAAACGAAATTTTGAAAAGAAGCGAAATTTTGAAAAGAAGCGCCCTAGATATGGTTTGGGCTCTTCATAGTAAAGAACAAGTTTCTTGGGCCTAAAGAGATACCTAGAGCCATATGTCGAGCGTCGTACATCATCTAAGAGAGGATATTGAAGCCAAGCAAATAGTAAGACTGGCATTACTGCAAACAGGCTGATAAGGATTGGCATCCAAATAAAACCATTATCGTATAGTACAAAAAAGCTGACACTAAAAGCTACTGTCATGGTTGTTATAGATAGGAAGAGAGTTGTTAGACCTAACATCAGCTTTTCAGGTAATGATTGCAAGAAGTCACGTTCAGCATAACGGGACGTCAGGATAGATAGGAACATGAGAATTGAAGCTGCAGATGAGAAAAGAGAAATGGCATCTGCCACTACGAAGACAATAAATGTTGCTTTTGAATGGAAGATAGGGATACCCAAGGTTTGATCCGTATCATCTTGGCTGTATCCACCCGGAACTGTAAAAGCTGCAGCAAAAACTATGGTGGCAATAAGCGCTGCAACCACCATACAATGACTAGCCGTTCCTTTCATCCATGCCTCACCTTTTGCAACTAGATCTTTATGTTCTTTGGTGAATAACTCATGTGGTGTTAGACCATCTTTGTTCTTTCGTTCTCTATAGGATGGAGGGATCATGGCCTCTACTTCCTACAGTCCAAATAGAGTGCACGTTGATAATGTTAGGTTATACGAGTACTTAACATTCAGATCAAAAGAAAAAATAAAGAAATATTAAGGGGAAAAAAAAAGGAGAGAGAGAGAGAGAGAGAGAGAAAAAAAAGTTCACTAATACAAGAAGCTTGCATAGAAAAACGTACCTTGAACCACAATAGTTCTCGTTGCATTTGTAAAGCAACTCCCGACACATCCTGAAGTCGCTTTCTCTTTGCAATCTTACCAACTAAATGCAGCATGTTGTTGTCATTTTCATCTCGCAGAGGAGTTATTAGATCCTTCATTGAGCCTATCTCGTACAATAGGTTATATATGCCCTCATTGCGATGTTTGACAGCAATGTGGAATATACTTTGGTTATTATCATTGACCTTCCATATCAGATCAGGATATAGTCGGATGAGCTCAATTATAAATTTGGTATTGCCCATTTCTGCAGCAACAAATAGCATACGGGAAGAATATGTTTTCTTTGTATTTGCCATTGATGGTGCCCTTGACATTTTACCAGAAGGTCCTGCGGTCATCTTCTGAATTTCCGTAGGTATTTTAATAACATGTTCAGCAATTACTTTTAGCAGGTGCAATTGTTGATCATCCTTTCCATAAGGTAGCCTGTCATCTTTCTTGATCGGATCAACCGGCCCTCTAAGTATATCATCAATTTCCTTCTTAGACTTTTTTGCAATATTTTCCCAAATGACTCTTAGTAATTGCAATGCTTCAGTATCCTTTCTGGGATGTCCTACCTTTGGACCAACAAATGCTAAAACTGCAAACAACAAAAGAAGACAAAATAATCAAAAAATTTATGTTGTGACTAATAATTGATCGATGAAGTTGTATATTAGTAACTTGGGGAAAAAAAGGTACTATCATGACTGGCAAATGTTTAACATACCACAGGTATCCAATTGATGTATAATAGATCTTGGAGTAAAGATGCGCTTACCCCAATTGATGGTCCTTTTAATAAAATTTGATGATTCTTCAGAAAATGCATCAGTCTTTTTAGCCAATATTCCAAGTACACTCCCGTTACTAGCAAGTTCTGGGCGGTCTCCCACTATCCGTAGTGCAATATCTGAAAAACATTTGACAATCACATTGTAACAGATAATAACATGCAAGAATAAAAGGAAACCTGTAATAACAACATGCTAAAATGCTTACCAAACAAATCGCCCTCAACACATTTCTGAAGAAGCCAAGCACGATTCTGTTGAGTCCACCCATCATCACTCAATCGCTGGGATTTATCATAGAGATACTTCACCACATCATGGTCTCCAAATAAGGCGGCCATATAAAGTGGCATCATTTGTTGACTACCAGGAATTATCAGCAACGCACGGTTTTTTTCAACCATAATCTTAACCATTTCAACATTTCCAGCTGCCGCTGCTAAACAAAGGGCGGTGTTGGAACTGTTATTTTTAAGTTCCAAGTCCTCTTTCTCCATCTTACCCACCAGATTTTTAACGAACACTACCACCCGTTTGGTTCTTTTTGCTGATGCTGCAACGTGAAGTGCTGTTTCGCCATTTTCAGTGATACTGCTCCTTATCAACTCTGGTTTTTCGTTAAGGATTTCTTCTGCAGCTCTCCAGTCAGCTTTAATTGAGGCTTCATAAAGAGGGACACCATATTTTATGTAATCTTCTCTATGCCCTAAAAAACAGTAATGTCAACGCAAAGTTAATGCTTTAATCATTCAGGGTATAATTGTAATATTAAACACACCATGATTGAGATTTGAATATCAATTGATAATTTGGTTGTGTTGATCACATTGAAACAAAAATGATATGATAAGCAAAGATTACTTCCACCACAAGGTACGCTTTCATGGAAAGTAGAGTAACTCTCATATGTATTAACTCAAATAAAATTACTTTTCCAACCAAATAAGTAAACATTTTCCGCTTTCATTGCATTTATACGGCATAAGCATCCCAACACAACGGTGTGTTTGTCGAAATTAGTTAAAGCTCAAGCTTAGCGAATTAGTTATAGCTAGAACTTATTATTGTAACAATTACATAACAAGACATCAAATTAAATTCAAATATATTCCAAAATTTTGTGTATTCATCCATACTATTTTGACAGGTATTTAAGTAATTTAACTAAATAGTAAATACAAGCTCTACTCATTTCTATTAGCTTGTGTGTCAAGCTTCCATACTGTTATGATCCCACATCGACCAAGTATGTGACTGGATGGTTGTTTTAAGTCTAGGTGTCTCCTTCTCTTACAAGCTAGCTTCTTGAGTGAGTTGGACTTATGAATCGATACGAGCCTTGAATGGGATAGATTCATATCACAAACACATGGCAAAAAAACCCATCTTATAGACCTAAGAAAGTCAGAAAAAAAGACCACCTTCTTGTAGTAGATCTGGAAGAGGTAACCTAGGTGGTAAAAGTGCAGAAATTGGAACAACCACATCTTGGCTTAAAGGATTCTGCTCATCAATTGATGCTAAGTGCACACCTCCTCCTCCTGCTACTGGTTGCTTCATTGAACTACACTCACACCATCATATCAAAATCATTAAAAACAAATTAAGATCTGACTAAGTAAGAAAAAAATATGGTATTATTACCTTAATACTCCTAGTGGTTTTCAGTTTTTTATGTTTGAAATTTGAACAAGAAACAGTAGGCTTTTAGATTCGATGATCTCAACATGGGTTCTCTGTCTGTGATTTAATAAAAGGAAAGTTGCAATTAATTAAAGATTTAAGTGATTCAAACGCGTTTCTTGTAGCACAAGTGGCCGGTTCTAAAGTCATAAGATAATGTTTTAAAGTACTCTAACGTCATTCTTCTTTTTAAAATAAGAAATCATTTGAGCCCCACAATATCACTATCTTTTTCATTTCGGGTGTTTTTGTTTTTGTGGGTTCGGGCAACGTTTTGGATTTGAAAAGAAAAATAATTGTGATTTGTAATACAAAATATAGAGGTACTTTATTTTATTTTATTTATTTATTTATTTTTCTTTTAATTTCGTTTTTTGAAATTTTACGTTTTTTTTAATTCACATTTTTTTTTACAATCATGTTTTACTTTCTTTGCTTTCATATGTTTTCGTCTGTTTGCATACGTTTTCGTTCATTTTCTTACGTTTACATCCGTTTTCATACATTTTCGTCTGTTTTCTTACGTTTTCATCGGTTTTCTTACGTTTTTGTTAGTTTTCATATGTTTTCGACTGTTTTCTTTCGTTTTCGTCCATTTTTATACATTTTCGTTTGTTTTCAGATGTGTTTTTACGCTTTCTTATGTTCTTGTCTGTTTTCTTATGTTTTTGCCCATTTTCGTCCATTTTCATACGTTTCCGTCCGTTTTCATACGTTTTCGTTGGTTTTCATACGTTCTTGTCCGTTTTCTTTCATTTTCGTCCATTTTTCATACGATTTCGCCCGTTTTCATACGTGTTTTTACGCTTTCATATGTTTTTGTCCTTTTTCATACATATTTGTCCGTTTTCTTATGTTTTCGTCCGTTTTTGGCCATTTTCAGACGTTTCCATATGTTTCTGAACATCACAAGTGATATTCTGAATATCACAAATGATATTATGTGATATTTAGAATATCACGAGTGATATTCTGTGATATATAACAAGTATGCTTTTTAACTTTTAATTCACCTGAGATATTTCATTGCTCTAAATATTTTTTATATATTATCACCAATGTATTTTCTAATACTTTTATAAATTTCAGTTACAAGATGGTTTTTGTGTCTTTAATCGCAATGGATAATCACATTTTTTTTTAAAATGTAATTAAAGTTATCTGTCACTTGTGATATTATACTATTAGTAGAAATAAAAGCGTTAAAGCCTCTTTAGGTGAATTCTTATTTTGCTAAAAAACAATGCTAATTTAATGTAACACTTGCTTGATTTTGAGAATACGTCAAGTTTCTATTTTCATAATTTGCTTCATTTTTATTTATTTTGATATTTGTAAGTGATACTTATTTATCCTTGTGATATAACACATTAAGGAAGATGAAGAGTATTTAAATTGTTATTCTTAGTTACTTAAGAATAATATCTCATGTGATAAAGCAATGTAATATGACACTAATTCTGTTATTCTACATATGAGTATTATCACATGTGATAAAGCAATAGAATGTAACACTAATTCTGGTATTATACATATGAGTAATATCACATGTGATAAAATAATAAAATGACCAAAAGTAAACACCATTTATATATATATATATATATATATATATATATATATATATATATATATATATATATATATATATATATATATATATATATATATATACACTAGACTTCAAAGCCCGTCCGATAGGCGGGCATGACTTGTAATTATAATTTGGATGGTTTTAGTTAACGTAAAATTATTTTTAAGGACGTTGTTTTTATTTTATTTTTAAGGCTATTAGTTTACCATTGAGAAACTTTTAGAGAAAGTTAAGTATTATTTTAAAGGACGCCGATTTATTTTTATATTTTTGTTAGGCTGTTAGTAGGCGGGTAACCGTAAAGAAGTTTTTCCAAAAAAAAGTATATGATATACTTGTGTATTCATATTGGTTCCATTCATGTAAACCTGACCTATGTAAAAGGAAAAAAAAAGTAATTTAGCTAAAGAATGGTGTTAATAAATGTTTATTATACAAAGATATTTGTAAGCATAAAAGTATATTACAATTAAAAAGCCAAATAAACGTTAAAATTTACGGAAAAATTAAGATATACAATGTAAATTTAGTTCAAAGTTTGGGATCTCAGATGAACGCTATGATTTATAGAACAATTAAAATATATAAAATAAATTTATTCTTCAAAGTTTGATCTCAATGACACACCACCCACATCTGTTTAGTACTCATATTGCCTTTGTGTCGAAACAGGACAATTCACAAACACAATTGGCTCGTATCCATCTTGACCAAACCGCACATTTCGGTGACACCAGCCGAGCCCAAATGGAAACTTTAACCATCGACTAACTTCAGGGGCCAAGTAGCTGTTTATCTCCTTTATACATAGTATGGAAAAGTTTATTTATTTATTTTTATTTAAAAAAAAGAAAAAAAAAACTATCAAAGAAATCCGAATTTAACATTTTTGCTTGGTTAGATATTGCAAAATAGTTCAAAACATTTCAATTATAAAAGTTACCTCTTCATTAACTTTTGGAAAAAGCTACAGCCACTTCTCAAATTTGGCAGCTCTCAAAATAAGTAGCAAGTTTATTTGAACAAAATAATCCCTCCCGGGCATATAAGCCCGACCGCTGTCGTTGACATTTTACTATAGCAGACATAATTTGAAGTGACCATCGAGCATGGCTCAATATTTCTCGACCACGTGAGGGGATTTCAACTATTGTCCAAACATTTCATGCCACCTAAAGATGTTTCAAATACAAAAGTCATCAGTTGCTTAATTGAGTTATAATACAAAATTCAATTACTTAATTGAATTGTAATACAAAATTCAGTTACCTCCATGTATATATATACTTGTCTTGCCTTAGACCTACCTATATGTTGATTTGCTTGATGTCAAGTTTCATAGATATTTTCTCACAAATGCTCATTAATGGGTGCCAAATAGTATGCAGTAACACATTCTTAACTTTGAAATTCATTCAAAAATACATTAACACGTACAAAGGAAATCATTTTTCTATTTTTTTTTATAGATGGAGCCATAAGCCTCTAAGTTTACATGACATCTGAAACATAAAAAAGTATATTGAATAAGAACTTGATTACAACATAATTTGACTAATCTATGTATACCATAAATAAACTAAACATCCGTAAAAACCCAAGTCTGTCATGTGATTACTTTGTGCCTATTGGATTCGTGTATTATGACTTGGAGCAACAATCAATGAACCCAAATTGTATCTATTTTTGGTAAAACGATAATCTGTCAAACAGTCAAATGATTTAACTAAAACTTTTTTGTTGCCATAAAAGGCTTTTATATCCAAACAGTCCCTGTAACAGGTTGTGTCCAAACAGCCCCCTATTACATACTAAACCTATTTATGTCAACATCCATACAAAAAGAACTGGTTTTGACGCATTACGCTACCTTTAATATTAAGCATTGTGATTCTATCTATACTTAGATTTTTTATGTGTTAAAATTGGTTTACAACCGTGATAAATAAAATTGCCTAGTTTCTTTTATACATGCATATATTCAGAATAATAAGCAAGACATGTGAACTACAACAACACTTTAGAAAACAACCAAACAATGTTTTAGTTCACAAATGAGTGCATAAATATCAAAATGAGTACATAGACCTACCATTGGAATCAGATTCCAGGAAACTAACATGATTTCCTTCATCGATGTACATACCCTTTTCCATATGCACTTGAGGATTTTTCCCTTCATAGAATGAGCACATGATATGACTTCTACAGATCTTGTAGGAAAAAAGGAACATAATACAATAAAAAAACACAGAAGGTAAGATGCATCTGATTATAACTCGAGCATATGTAAAACATATCACACTATAACGCAATTAAGTCATTCCTACTAAGTCCAGCTACATTGACCTTGTGCTTCAAATTATCACAATAAGCACGTTAACTTACGCACGCACATTACTGGAACACACATCACTTTCAGGCTTGCAGTTTTAGCACAATCAATTTTTAGAAGGTATATTAAATTACCCTTATTAATAATAGCTAAGAATATTGGCCGTATTTTATTACAGCAATCTCCAGAATGGAATGAGGATTTCCAAAATTGGAATAGAGAAATTTATTTAAAGTGTAGCTATAATAGTCTGCAATTCTCCAAAACAGAATATCGTTTAAGCTTATTTCTAGGGTTAGCGAGTTTCATAGTTGGAACGTCATGTTGGACACTTAATCGGACAGAGTGTTATTAGCCTTGAGGATAGTCGATACAGATAATACTACTACTCGTTCATCTCATTAAAACTGAAGCGTGTGACCCATAAGTTAGTTTAAGGCGTTGGTTTATCAATTTGAAGGATATTGCGTGTGACCCATATGTAACAATATACGTATACAATCTTGTGTATCCTAATGCGTCATTTTATTCAGGTGTGTATATTCATTTCTAGTTGTAGCCGGTCTTATGCAACCTTAAATTAACTTATGGGCCGTTCTAATTGCAACAATACCTCACGAATTGTTAAGTAGTTTAGCACCCAAGCAAAGTCTAGAAGTCATAATAGCAGGAACTTAAGAAATTAATTAACATGTGATTATAAAAATAGATCTATATATCAGTATTATGATAGCTGATAGTGTCAATGCTGCATTCCGACCCCATAAAAGAGACCCATTACTCACTATCCAAGATTACACAAACACTCTTTTAAGACAGCACTTTTGCAGCACCACACACATCTATTAAATTTACGATTTATGCTAATAACTTTTTGAAATTTAACCTGAGGTCAAAACAAACAAATTGAGCTAACTTATCCCACACTGGCATCACCCTAAATTCGTGCTTGTACACTTAAAAAAAACATGATATGACAGCTAAAAGTTGTTCTTTCTGCACACCAAAAGGTCACGTTTAAAGGCTTCTAATAAGTGTATTTTAATGTCTATGAAGTGCTAAATTAAAAAAATGGGTAATATACCTTATTAGAAGATTAAAAATATGAAAATTGTAAGAGGTCATCAATGACTCATTGTGGTGAACTGTATCTAGATATTTGGTGTGATGGTGTTTTCACAGGAACAACCTATACAGCTACTGGTGGCTCATGTTGATTCTTTTCAGGCTATTTGGGTGGAACTGGAACAAAAAGCCACAAGGATCCCAGTGGAACCTTCCACTCCAAACTTATCCCATTGAATCATTATCATGGCTGAATAAGGATATAATCTATGTTATTATTAGTTCGATGGTGTTTTCATGGCTATAAAGTTAAAGCATCGAGGGGTGTTTGGTTATGCTATAAAATTGTGGTACAACATATATATATATATATATATATATATATATATATATATATATATATATATATATATATATATATATATATATATATATATATATATATATATATATATATATATATATATATATATATATATATATATTATCATACAATCAAGACTCTAACTATGTGAGAGAATAGAGAAATAAAGAAATTTTCAAACAGAAGACTCACATGTGGTATCATGGTATGGCATGTTCGTTCTGTGTTTAACCCTCTTGGTCACTTTTAGTATGGTGCAGAAACATACTTCACTACTATTTCCAAAGACATCGTATATACCTACAAAGAGACAGGAGGAATAGCTATGTAATGATACACTTACCAAGGCTCAAGATCTCCGTGAATACTTGGTTATGGTTTATTCTCATGCAAATAGTTCATCCCCCCTAAAGATTGACAAAAGAGCATCATTACTTAAAATTGTATTGCATTTATAGATATATGTGTTAGGATCCAAATAAATGACACTAATATGAGGACCTTGCTATATCCATGGCAAACTTTAGTACTGGTATTGGCTTTGTTGCTTCTATCCTCTTTAAAACTTTAGTGAAGTGAAATAGAAGAGCAACATATAGAATAGTTAAATGTAACCTTTCCTAGCATTGCATCTTATATTCAGCAAAGATTTTAGATATTTCTCCTTTTATGCAAACCCAAAAACCAAGAGGTGATCATCATTTATGGCACACATCCTGCTTACATATAAAACAACACCAAGAAGAAAAGACATGATGGATGAAGATATGTCTAACCTTTCACTGCATCTGAGAAACATTTCTCATGCTGCATCTGACAAACATTTCTCACTGATATGGTCATCCATCCCTTTGTATTTGGTACCTACCCAAATGGCACCACAATTGCAAGTGCTGATAAATGCAGTTAAAAGTTGTAAGATGGGCAGGTTGCGTAAGCCTGTAAACATTTTCTTGTCCAATTTAGACTTCAAAAGAAATGGTTAGTGTTCACATTAATTTTAGAAACATAATACATTGAATAAATCTCAACCTAATATAATGATTTCACCTCCTAGTGTTAGGGGACTAATATAGATACTTTTGTGGATACTCACAAGTACCGTATTTATATACTGTAGTACCAAATTAAAGCCATGTCTCGAGCATGTGGATGAGGAATGAACTGAGGATCCATACAAAAAGGAGCATCAGTTAATGCTGAATTAAATCTATTAAAACATATATCAGTGTTAGAATACTTACCTTGATCCTATACGCAATGAGGTTAGGTTGTTTTTTGTGAGTCTTCGGTTTAGTTGTAACAAAAACAAAAGAATATGTTAGATCGTCCTGATATTATGATTAGCAAGAGAAGCAGAAGTTGTCAATTTAGGGTTTAGCATCATTGAACGACAGCTTATAGTTGTTCACTGTAATATTCCCGTGGACATGGGTAGCAAAAAAGGATCAAGTTAATCTTCTGGCATACACTTTTGTGCTCGCTTCAGTACCATAAAAACGCAGGATTTAATAAACTTTTTTGATTATCCAAGGTATCAAGTTATTTCACATGGTATCTTAATATATTCAAAACAAAAGACATTGTTTACGTACCTCCAGAAGAACACAACACAAAATTCACAAAAAAACTATATACTTACATGAATGTAGTAAAAGAGAATGAAGAATACAATCGACACCTACTTTAACATAGAAAAAAGATCATCATAAATAATAAAAGATCATATGAGCACATAAAAATAAGCAACAACGATTCAATAAAAGATGATACTTCTACAGAATTGTGATAATTTGTACATAATTAATAATAGAAAGAAAGAAAAAAAAAAACAAAAACAAATAAGACATCATACCCTGTAACCCTGTTGCTTCACCTGCACATGAAATCGGAGAATAAAAAACATACCGTGTGTGTGATAATGAGATGAATAAGTGATATAGGGTTTTGGGGAAAAAAACCTCCGTATAATAATGAATGGATCGGGCCTTAATTTAGTACATACCTTTATCAATGATACATACCTTTATCAATATTAAGCTGCAAATTAAATCACAAAAATTGTGTTAGTGCAGTGGTAAAGATATATGGAAGTGTTACATACAGACCCGTGTTCGAATCTAGCTTCATGATTTTTTTAAGAAATAAATTTCCGAATTTTCTAATTGATAAAACATTGCTTACATGGCAACAATGTGATGACATGGCAGAAAATGAATTACATGGCAATGACTGGGCAATGAAGTGGCAATACGCGTGTAACGCCTCCTGTTATATATAATATAGAGATATATATTCAAATAACTCAAAAGCATATAAGTCTACATCATTGTGTACAACAGATAACATGCAATCTAGTTACTTCCATAATCCTTGTATTTCTTCGTTCTTCCACAAAATGCTTCATCTTTTCCTCGTTCGAATGTTCAATTGCAAAAGACGGCTTAGTAAAAAATTGCAGCTGTGGTTGAAGAAAGCACAACATATCCATAAAATAAACTGAAGAAGCTCAAACACCTGTGATATCACATGTGATATCACAGGTGATATCCATTGTGATATCAACTGTGGTATCACCGGTGATAGCACATGTCATATCATAGGTTCCTCCATCACCAACACTGATTCAACAAATAGAAGGAAGCCGGCACACTTATGATATTACAAAATGTAAAGTAGTACGAACTTGCAAGTTATCAAAATGAATATCAACAGAGATATCTTTTGATTTTCATGTGGTAGGTTATAAGTTGTTGAAAATAGCAAAAAAATTGATATTCAAAACTCGTTTGATGTGTTTTGTTTATCTGATTGCTTCATATTAAAGTTGTATTAGTTGTAATTTTTTAAGTTGATGATAATTTAAAATGCTTCTTAGTTAAACTATATTATATGACATGCACTTTTCTAGTTACTTTCATAATCCTTGTATTTCTTCATTTTTTCACAAAATGCTTCATCTCTTCCTCGTTCGGATGTTCGGTTGTAGAAAATGGCCTAGTCAAAAATTGCAATTGTGGTTGAAGAAGGCAAAACATATCATAAAATAAACTGAAGAAGCTCAAACACATGTGATATCATAGGTGATATCACCGATGATATCACATGTGACCGGTGATATCCATTGTGATATCACATGTAATATTGTTGGATCGATATACTCTGACCAAACTACTTTGTAGCTTGTAAGGTTTTAACAATCTTGAATGACTCAAAATAATTAATATTGAAACACTGATATTACTTTGTAAAGTATGCAGAATCTACTAACACAAAGCTAAGAAGAACTTTGTTTATATTAAAACCAACTCTTGAATCTGCTTCTCTGAATACAAATTCACTAACAATCCCTAACTTCTCTAAAATCGTTTTCTAGAAATCGTATTGTAAAACTCTAAAACTTATATAAAACTTGTACGTCTAATACCATCATAAGGCTCCTTTTATAGGCATAAGGAAAACCTTAAGTCGGTTTACAATATTTACTTGAACGACAAGTAATTATCCCTAACTAATTCTAGAATATTCATATAATATTACATAGTAATTCTTTAAACAATATTGCACATAAGTCCTTGTTCTTTGAAGTACTTTGAATAATCTTCAATAACTAGCAGTACTTTGACCTTGATCAGCACGTTGACTATTGAGCAGTACTTTGACATAGCAGTACTTAGATCTTCATATCCCAACAATCCTCCCCTAACTTGAACTCCACTTGCTTGATTTCAAGTTTCTTTGCTTTCTTTGATCTTCAATATCTTTATCATCAAGGAAGATTGTATCTTTATCTCTTTTCTGTCTTGTATGTCAATGTGCACTTCTTTATCAGCTTCAAATGATATCTTCACAGCAACTCAGCAAAATTTTGACAAAGTGTACATCAAATCTTTTAAAGTTTCATACTATTCTCATCACTCCAGATGTGTAAACTTCTGTGAGAGGTGAATCATTGAACTTTTAATGGATTTTGATGTCTCTTTACCAAAGCCATTAACTATGTAGTAGCCAATGTTTAGGTCAGAACAACCATGGTACATTGATAACCATATGATTTTTAGCAAATCATCAACTATCAACGGATTTGATTAGTCTTTACCAATAGCCGTTTGCTTTTGGACTAGTTAGTTCTTTGATTTCAACCATGGTGAACTAATTACCAAAAATGGATTTTCCACAGCCTTTACCACAAGCCATTTTCTTGTGGGCTAGTCAACTCTTCACTTTTACAGATATGGTGAGTTGAACACCATACAATTTTTAGTAAATTGTCAACTATAAACGGATTTGATTATCACATCAGAGCCATACCCTCATGATGAGTCAAACTCTTTCTTGTCTGTTAGACATGGTGAGTTGATTACCATTTGCTGTGCAGTACAAGTACTAACACCATGTTTTACTCTTCAAATCCTTTTACTTATATCATCTTAAGCTTCAAAAAAATTTATTTTATTTTACAAAGGACTTTTACTGGTTTTATTCAGCAAGCAGTACTTTGGTAAAGTACTGTTTGTCTTGCAGTACTTTGAGAAAAATACATATTATTCAAAACAAATCATACCAGTACTTATGCAATATTATTCTTCTGAAGTAGTCCACCTTATAAATAGCTTGATCACCATAAATGCTACTTCAGTTTCATCCTCAACCTCCATTCCATGATCCAACATCATGAGCATAAGTTCTCTTATCAAAGGATATCTTCTTTCAGCTAACATGTGAATCATGGTACCATCTTCCATCTCAAGTGAATGAACTCCTGATGACTCAAAGAATCTACATCTTGTTATCTCCCAGTTTTCTTGATCATTCCACAGAGTATCATTACTTGTTTCTTCTGTTTCCCAGATAGTTATCAAACCTCCAAGTAAGATTAATCCCACTCCTGTTGCTTCAATATTCTCATAGTAAGTCTGCACTTGTAAATATAAGTTGTATAGATCTTCTCTGTCTATTATGTGCAGAACATCCCATAGCATATTAAACACAATGAAGCTTTCATCCTCTCTGTTGAACATGAGATAATTTCCTTCAGTTGATTCAACCACAGAGAATGAAATAATCTTTGACTTCTTTCCAGAGTCTACGGTTTTCTTGTTCTCAAAATCAACAACTCTGAAATAATTCTTCAATTCATCTTGAGCCTTTTTGACAATTGATCATCCTGAATAGCTTTCTTCCTTTTTAACTTTCTTTTCTCAGCTTGCTCCTTCATTACATCTTCTAATTTCTTTTCCTTATCAGCATCCATAGGCACAAAACTTTCCAGCTTTCTCTTAATAGATTCTTGAACACTATCCCATAGTGCTTTTACATCTGGATATCTTAGCCTTTGTAGATTCTTGTATCCTCTTCTTTTCAAGAAACTAATCATCCAATTTCTCTCTTGAGCAATAGTCATAGGTTTTCTTGTTACAGCAACTGGCTTTCTTATCTCTTCTAAGTACTCTGCATCATAAACAGCTTGTTGCTGTCTCGCAATCTCTTCATTCTTTGCTATCTCTATTTCTCTTAGCTGTGCAAGAGTAAACTTCTTATTTTTCTTCTTGGTTTCCTTCATGATCCCTTTTCCTTTATCTTTTGGATCTAAAGCTTCAGGTTCAAAAGAAGATCCAGAGACTTGCTGTGCAGGCTCAGAAATATGTATACCTGTTGGTCTATCCAAATTGAGCATTATCTGAGCTATTGTCTCATCATCACTTGTTGTATGCTCTTTGACTTCTTTTTGCTGAATAGGATTAGAAGGACCAGCTTCATCTTCAAATACTTTTGTAGAAGGTCCAGCTGTAGAAGTTCCAATTTCACCAATATTCATTGCAGCAGTACCTTGTACGCCACAGTACTTTGAACATCAGTGCCTTCTAAATCAATTTCTTCTGTATCTCCACTTTTAACAGCAACATCCTCAACTTCAAGATTAACTTGTTCAGTCTCATCACTTTTCCTTTTAGTAATATCTTCATGATCAGTATCTTGTTGAGCAATGTTCTCAGCTTTTGCATAATGCCATAGATGAGCATCTTCCGAATATTTAACTCTAGCATCATCTTCATTCAAATTATCTTCTTGATTCCTCCCCAATTTGAAAGATGATGACTTCTTCTTACTCCTCTTAGATTTAGAAGCCTTCTTGGCTGACTTAGACTTCCTCTTCTTGGATTGTTTCTTTTCTTTCACATAAAGTCTAAAGTTCTTCACAAGTGGCCACACAAACTTCTTCAACCTTATGAACTTATTTCTCAATCTTATAATCTCTGCAGCCGGATTATCCATGACTTTCTTCATTCTCCTGAACTCCCTAGTCAAAGCATAATTATCCAAAGGTCCCTTAACTCCCTCATCTCCTCCAGGTGTTTGAAACCCACCTGCGGAAGTATAATCATTGGGAGAAGGTACTGGAGTATGCTCTGAAGCAGTACCTTGCAGAGAAGCACCTTCCTTAGAAACAGAGTGTGAAGAAGTACCTTCTGCAGAAACGGTCTTTTCCCTTGAAACAGATACTGAGGCAGTTCTTTCACTTGAATCAACAGGCTGTGGTTAAGCAAGAGGTGGTGTAGGAGTATGTACTGATGCTGAATTTTCAGATTCCTCAGATTGTTCAATATGAGCAGAACCACTAGCTACTGCAACCTCATCCCTAACAGCTTGTGCTACTTCCAACATATAATCATTCAAAGGTGTATTGTTACCCGAAAACTTAACTCCCTTGTGAGACATAAAGGTAAACACCTTAGGTGGAAGCATAACACTAGGTATATAATCCTGAGGTTTTGGTGTCCCTTCAAGTGGTTTTTCTAAGAAAAGCTGAACAAATCTATGGTACATTAAAAATGGTGAACCAGCCTTAATGTGTGCAATCATACCATCAAGAATCATGTAAGAAAAGTTAAATGGCTGATTGGTAACTAGGCCAACTAAGGCAGAAGCTATGGCATGTCTAAATTGATCCCAAGCAGTACTTTTGGGACTCAAGCAATGAAGCAAAACATGAATTAGATATTTCCAATGAGGACTTACCAATGCCTTCTGAAAAGTAAGCTTGTTCAAAGCTCCTTCATACCCAATATCTCTTAGTGCATCCCAAACCTCTTGTTTGTCAAACAAAACAGTGCCTCCTTCATCAGCAAATAGCAAGATCTCCCTTATTGTTGCTTCAGTAATACGAATTACTCTTCCCACAACTGTAGCATGAATAACATCCTCTCCATCTTCGAACTCAGCCCTAGCCGTAGCCCAAACTCTTGTATCCAAGGACCAATAACTTCTGGATTCACTAAAAGTGAGTAATTGATGGATGATCCAGTGATAAAGTCAATGATGCCATGAAAATCAATGTTCTTTTGAGTTTTCTCCAGGTTAGCAATCATATTATGTTTGGTGACGGTTGGACGGTTTGCCATTGTAAGGGTGATTGAATGATGAATGATGAATTTGGAGGGATTAATGAATGAAAACGAGTTTTGTAAAGATGAAAAAGATATGTGTAAAGAGGGATAATATTCAAAGAATCACGGTTAATAAATTACTTTACCGTTATTTTTGGAAGTTATCTTCCCCATATCTTTCGAAAGTTTGTTACTCATATTTTTGACCGTTGGAACAGTATCCTGACACGTCAGCGCACCCTTCAAAACACCAAGCAGTACTTTCCATATAACATGGAGCATTACTTTCATCTGTGAGCAAAGCAGTACTTTGGCAAAATACTTTCCCATTAAAATATCTATTAGCATTGACTGTTTGACCAAAATATCTGTTGAAAGTCAACCCGTGATAATTAATACTTTCCAAATTAATTCTCCAAAGCTACCAAGGCAAGTAGAATTGAATCAACATAATTAATATTCCTTTAGACTTTCTTGCCTATAAAAAGAACATGCCATCAACACTTCTCTTTCATCAAAACTTGTAAATCACATCTCAAAAACCCTAATCAACATCATGAGCCACTTCCCTTTAGTTTACAGCACTTCTGATGACTCAACAGATTCAGAAATCAGTTATTACTCTGATTCTGACTTTGATTCTGATGCAGGATGGAGTGGTTACTTTCCTCCTGATGCAGCAAGCTCTACCCACCATAAACCTAACAAGAAAGTGTTTGTCCCTGCTCCAACTTCTTCTTTAGCAAATGAACTCCCACAGGCCTTGACACATGCTCTTGAGTCAGCCATAAATAACATGAAGTGGCCTGCTCAAAGGAAACCTGCAAGACCAGAGAGACCACCCAAGCAAATACTTGGCCTGGCTTGCCCAAGGAAGCAAGCTTCTTTTGATGACAAAAGAAAGACTGCTCAGAAGGGAAAGCAGAGCTATCAAGGAAAAGTAAAAAGGCCAATGGAGTAGGGTGTGTTGGGTAGGTTAGGTAGGTTTGGTGTAGGATGTTTGGAGTAGTTCTCTCTTTGTCTTGGTTGGGTATCTCTATCATGGTTGTGTCTGTATCTTTGAACTGATGAATGTAACAACTTTGGAGTAATGAATAAAATATCTTTTCTTTTGAATGATACTTGTAGCCTCCCCTTAAATAATGATTAACTACTAATGCCTCCCCTCAAAAATAGCTTAATTATTTATCATACCAATACTCACAACTAAGAAGGTAAATCTTAAAACATCAAAGCCCTTTGTGAGTAAATCTGCTACATTATCATCTGTATGGACTTTAACCACATTAATAAGCCTATGCTCATAGCAATCTCTGATAAAATGATGCCGAATCTGAATGTGCTTTGTTTTGGAGTGATAAACTGGATTCTTCACAATACAAATGGTACTCTCATTATCAATGTTGATAGGAGTGTTCTTGAAATTGAATCCATAATCCAAAAACTGATTTTGCAACCAAAGTACCTGTGCACAACAACTTGCAGCAGCTACATATTCTGCTTCTGTGGAAGATGTTGCTGCAATTGTTTGCTTTTTGCAAACAAACGCAAAGTACGCACATAAACGTTAAGATGAATATATTATAAATCCACCTATAAAATGAATCGGGTTAAAAGCCATTAATTACCAACGTACTTTCAATAATTTCTAAAAATGGGTAATATACTTTATAAAATACCATTATCACCATCCAAACTTTTTTGTACCGGAAAAAGGTTACCCATATGTGGAAATTTTGTAAATATTTAAGATTTCCTAATATAGATTTTAAGTAATTACAAATAAAAGAGAACTATTTACAACTATTCAAAGCACAAATACAATCATCTAAATCACATACAATTAATACACTAATTAAATCACCCCTTCACTAAAATATACAATCATTTTACCACATGGTACAATGCAATTAAGCTACTAAGCCAAACATATGAATTTGTAGTGTCATCAATGAATATATTTTATTCACTTGTTGCACTTTATAAAATACCGTTAAGCATTTTATATATTGATGAGTTGTTCGTGACGGACATGCGGACACAATACTAAGTATTTGGTACCGTTAACATTTATTTTAAAGTACCCGCCGCTGCAGCAACGCGCGGGTACCCTACTAGTATATATATATATATATATATATATATATATATATATATATATATATATATATATATATATATATATATATATATATATATATAGACACACACACACACTATTTTGGCAAGATGTGAAAATTGTTGAAAGTACGTTTATAATTAATGGCTTTAACCCAAATGATGAATTTATCAATTTGATTTATTTATATTATACTAATTACATATTATTATATAATAAAACCGGTTCGGTTCGGTTTTTGGACGAACACAGAAATAGAACCGATTTTATCAGTTTTTGAAAAAGTTAAAACCAAACCATCGGCTTTTAGTTTTCAGTCGATTATTTCGGCTCGGTTTTTTATTTGGTTTTGTATTTTTTGATTTTTTTGTTCACCGTAACAAAAAAAAACATTTTGCACTAACATTAGATAAGTTTAGTGTTCTCTTTCAATTAGATGAACTCTCTCTTTAGTCTCATGAACCTCATCATTCATTTAGAGGTGCACAAATGGGATAAAGTATTAGATTTACTCACAGCGCGGTGCGGAAAAGCTCGTAAAATCCCGGTCCTTCGTCCTATTAAATCCTTCTAGAAACATTTTTATGAAATTTTTTCTTGTGAACCCTTTTATGAACCATTTTATGACCTTTAACTTTTATGAACTATTTTTAAGAAAAAAATTATAAGACTTTCTATAAATATTATGTGTTCTCCTTAATTCATTTTAACATGTAATACGCTTACTTATTTTATTTGTGGACAAATTTATCAGTCAAATAATTCAAGATTTTATGAAACACATGTTCATTACTTAGAGCATCCACTATAGTGGTTTGTGAAAAGATCTATAAAAAGATGAAGAGGTCTAAAAATTTATAAACCATAGTAGATGTATATTTGAAGCCTATGTGGCATTAATAGGTGTAGGATTTTGAAGAGGTCCAAAATTTAAGTATTTGGTAAATGTTAAGAGTGCTTTATGATATGAATAGGTTTATCCATAGTAGAAATAGGTTTATAATTTGAAAATGTTTATAAATTAATGAAGTTTTAAATGCATAAATCTTTTTATTGGTTTATCATAGTGGATTCCGTTATTGAGTTTTTGTTTGAAAAATAAATACTTGTAAGTTATGCTTTGTGAATTAATTAGGGTTAAGTTGCCACAAGTCTACAAGTGAAGTCAGTAAAAAAAATGTGGTACGTTTACGGTGTCTCACGAATATACTTTGAGTTTATGTGAGATAAGTGTAGTTTTAGCATTTAGATATTTTATAAACGGTTTCAACGATATGTCTTGAAAATAAGTGGCATCTATAACAATACAAAGAGTAGGTTTTTATGCAAACAAATTTTCCTAAACATTCTTTTTAAAGATATATTGGCTTATGAATCTACATGTAAAAGTGATCTAATGATTTCAATTTTCTTATTAAATTGTAAAAGTTTTAGTGCATTGCCAATGTTATGTATAAAAGGTTACTTGATGATGTGAAAATGTATTAAATGGGATGACTTGACGCATTGTGGATGATATGGAGTACTAGAAATGCAAATTTCCTTTTTAGAAATAGTATGGATATTGTTAAAAGTCAATGTAAACGTGTAAGAAAGTACTTGTAAATTACACATAATCTCCTAGCTATTGTTTATTAAGATATTTCATGTTTAAATAGCTTTATTATGAAGATTAGATTCATATACCAATTTAAGAATGAATTTTAAATAGGGCACAAGTTAAAAGAAAAATTAAATAAATAACAAGCAAAACTTTTTCATTTTGTGTCTGTGTAATTACAAGATTACCAAAACTATTTATTATTTGGTATCGGAAACCGGAAGAAGAAGGGGAGAGATTACTAATGTGTAGAGAAGCGATCAGAGGTAAGTAAATGGTTAGAGGAGTGGAACTACTCATGAAACATGCGGATATATTGTTTTTACTCCGTAAAAATAACCATAACGGAGATCTTCTGGGATCTAAGTGAGCAAATTAACTAGTGATCTTTAGTGCCGCGTGAGATTCATAGGCAGAAAAACCCGTCATTCTCTTTTATTTTAAGGGTATGTTTGGCAAAAATACAGTAGTGGTGAGCAATAGTTGTATTTTTCCATAAAAATGTTTGGGAAGATAGCTGTAGTTGTAGTTATAATGTGTAAAAAAAAACTCCTAAATATTCAACGCTCTCAAATGCAACTTCATGGAGTGTTAAAAAAGGAGCATTCAGAAAAAATTGTTAAAGCTACTTATTGCTTGCAAACGAGCATTAAAATCATAACGCTCAACGGTCATTGCTCACTGCTCTTAAATTCTCCTAAACGCTCTGCACCAACACACCCTAAGTTGGAGATTCTCGAGGTTAAAGAAGATTGTAACTAACAAGACGTGAACTCGTAACCTTTTGGTTGAGAATCATCTCACACAATCTACCGTAAGGCTACAAACCCTTTGATAATATTACAACATAATTATCGAGATACTTTGAAAGAACTGACGTGCAATAACACAAATGGAATACAAAAAAGATAATCAAGGTTTACAAACAAAATTAGTTTTTTCTGACTTGGAATGGAAGAGATAAAAACATCTAAGGTATAGAGATGCACCACCTAAAATACATTGAACAAAATTTCAAATATAAATGATCTCATCAAAATTATTTTTAACCGCAACTAACTACATTTATTTATGCTAGAGGCAATATATTTATCTATAGGGATATAAAGTATGTTGTTAGTCATGTACTTAAACTTAGGTACACATATAGTTATGTATTTCCCATAAACAAGCCACTAAAATAATTTACATTCCATTTTTCCTTTGTTTTTCTTTATCATTTTGTACAATCATTACTACTATTAGTTTTCTTAATATTTGGTGCATTTTATGAAACAAAAAATATACAAGAAAGTTAATATCAATATGAAGAGTGGTTAACTATGTGAATACCATAAAAAAAATATATGTTTTGTTCATCAAACAAACTTCATATAAGGTCATTTTTAATATCCTTCGGTCAATATGAGGTAGTTTTGATAAATCTGAAAATCATTGTAATGTAATTTTAAGATAATTCAATATCTAAACTTAAATACATTTATGACATCTACATATTCACCTTTCTCTACACATTATATTTGGGTTTCTTTTTAAAGGTCATTACAAAACCGGACTAAATAATCACTGAGTTTACGAGAATGAACTAAAAAACATAGCTTTACCAAAATGGTCTTTGCAAGTCACTATCCGTTAAAAAAAAGAGAAAAAAAGAAAAAAAAAAGTAATTTCTTCATGAAGATGAGAGAGAGAGAGAGAGAGAGAGAGAGAGAGACAGAGAGAGAGAGAAATATGTATGGAATGTTTTTTGTTGGGTCATACTATACTAACGGGTCTACCCCCTTTTGCTGCAAACCCTCCCTACCCACTAGGGGTGCTTTTGCAGTACTTTTGCAGATTTTGTCTTTATTTATTTATTTTATTTTATTTTTTTGTCTGTTTGCTGTTTTTTTTTTGTGTCCCACATTAACTTTTTTATGGGGTATTTTTTTTGTGTAAAGTCAAAGTATTTTTTTTGTGTAAAGTCCAAAGTATTTTTTTGTCCAAGTGCATAAGCACACAAGCAGTATTGCATACAAGCAGTTTTTGTCCAAGTGCATAAGCACACAAGCAGATTGCACACTTGCATTTAGCACACAAGCAGATTGCACACAGGCTCAGATTAACACGTAATCATCATCGCCGATTTAGAACATAAGCAGATTGCATTAGCACACAAGCAATCCAAGTTTTTTTTGTCCAAGTGCATAAGCACACAAGCAGATTGCACACAAGCATTTAGCACACAAGCAGATTGCACAAAGGCTCAGATTAACACGTAATCATCATCGCCGATTTAGAAAACCATTTGCACAAGTGATAAAAAAGTGTTAGGCTCGGATATGAAGGTTGCAAAGTGATAGAAATATCACTTTGCCATCATTTCGGTTATAAAACCATTCGTCATCGCCTTTTTTGAATTTTTTTTTTGTCCAAGTGCAGATTGCACACAAGCAGATTGCACCCAAGTAGATTGCACCCAAGTGCACAGATCAGATTGCACACAAGCAGTTTGCAAGCAAGTTAGATTGCCCAAGTGCACAGATTGCACCCAAGTTACACATGTTTCACAATTCTCACAGATTCCACAAGTTACAACAAGTGAAACACATGTTTCACAATTCTCACAAGGTTCACAAGTACCAAAAGCAAAAGTAAAGATTCACAAACTACAGGAACTCACAAGGGGAATCTCAAAGTGTTAGGTACAACAAAACCTCTCGTGATATATTGAGCCTCACCACAAGGCAGTATCACACTAGCCAAGTGAAACACAAAGCAACTCTCTCAATCACAAATCCAACAAAGCAGATTCACAAAGTAACTCTCACCACTAAACAAAGCAAAACAAGTACCCCCAAGTTACCACAAGCAGATTCACAAAGTAACTCTCACCACAAACAAAGCAAAACAAGTACCCCCAAGTTACCACAAGCAGATTCCATAAGTTACAACAAGTTACAGATAGGGTTGGGTTATATTGACGGTGCCAAGTTCTTTAGTTTAACAAGTTACAGATAGGGTTGGGTTATATTGACAAGCCAAGTGAAAAACAAGCCGCAAGTAACAAACCACAAAGAAACAACAATTATCTTAGGCTGCCGACATGTCTCAATCACCATTTTACACAGAACAGGTAATCTTCAATTTACACATTAATAAGACAGAGATAACATAGGTTCAGATTATAAGCTGTTTCACATATTATCATATATGGCTGCAACATCAAAGGTCGCAAAATTAAGTATTTTTTGCCATCCATTTGGAAATGCCACGCCAAAATCATGTTTTTTTAAAATCATCATTGCCTTATCTCAGTTTTTTTTTTAAAAAAAGTTTCAAATCAGCTTAAAATAACAAACTGCTTGTTAGGAATACGATTATTCATATGAAGACTCGGTCACCCCGAGTAGTGTTTAGCATATTGTAGCTCGTAGTAATTATCATATTAGTAGGAAAGTAGTTTAGTATTAGTTAGTATTTGTGGAGTCGAGTCGGGTCTCTTACCCACTGTCAGCCCGCTCTACAGCCCGTTTCAAGGGGCGTTTCCATTCTAACTATATAAACCCTTTGCCACCCATGGGAAAGGGTTGGACCTTCACTTGCAATCTAACATTCAACAAGTTTTCTCATACAAGGCTCCCACCTCTCTCATCTCATTCTCTCTCTAACATCTCACTAGAAACTACATCTTTAATCATCATTAATCACTTAACCATCCATGTTCATATATTAGAGTTTATTACAATTGGTATCAAGAGCCATGGTTCTATCCTAGGATTTATGGTATGCTCGAATTTATAGTATGGTTTGTGGTTTTAGGGTGGTTCTACTTCTTCTAGTGGTTTTCACAATAGTTTGATCTCGTTAAGTGTTTATCTCGACATTTTTCTTGTACTTTCTTGTTTATTAGTTGTGTAGACACCTTGTTGTAACCTTGGTTTAGTCATTTCATCATTTGGGTGGACATTGGTGGCATTTCGAGTAATATTTCTTGCCAGCGAGTTGGTACCTCTTGGTAGAGGGTTGGCAGTTGTGTGTAGCGAGTTGGGGTTAGAGATTTGGTGGTTTGCTATTTTGGGACATACGGACAAATCGCTACGATAGTGACACTTTTGTCTCATTCCTAGCGAGTTGTCAGGTTTAGGTTGTAGCGAGTTGGCATTGGTGAGTTGAGCAGTTAGCGTATTGCCAGATAGCGAGTTGATATCTAGCGAGTTGAGGCTTTAGCAACTTGAGAATAGCGAGTTGAGCAGTCAGCGTTTTGTCAGATTAGCGACTTGTCCATTGGCGAGTTGTACGGTGAGCGTATTGTCAGATAGCGTGTTGACAGTAGCGAGTTGTCAGGTTTTGGTAATAGCGAGTTGATAATCAGTGAGTTGATTCTTGTCTAGCGAGTTAGTGCAGGTGTGTGGCGAGTTGAGTTATTTCAGCGACTTGGGACTTGTAGCGAGTTAAAGCCTTAGCGAGTTGTGATTATCTTAGCGTGTTAACATTTGTGAAATTTGTGAGCTGTAGCGGCTTAAGTTGTTACATCTACGCCTTCAGTAACTTGACGTTGTGAGACTATTCCTACAACTTGACTTGTTATTTCAATAGTAACTTGACATTGTGAGTTTAATCTTACGATTTGACTTGTTTTCTGAGAAGTGATTGTAATTCGACTTGTTGCAACAAAACACGAATCTCATGTGTGTTTAACAGCTTGATACGTGTAACTACTCAGTCTTCACAGCATGGCAAGCACTGCATCGGATGACATTCAGGCAGCAGGATCGGATACTCGTCCTCCTATGCTGGACAGGACCGACTATGAATCATGGGCACAAAGGATTCGTCTATACTGCTTGGGTAAGGAAAATGGTGTGAACATCCTGAAATCCATTGATAATAGACCTTTCATCATGGGGACAACCAGAGACACTATCGCAGCTACTGATGACAATCCTGCGGCAGTTGGTCCAGAAAGACCTCGTATCTAGGATGATCTTTCTGATAAAGAAAAGAAATGCTATGATGCTGACATCAGAGCTTCGAATATTGTCATTCAAGGACTTCCTAAAGATGTCTACAAACTCATCAACTTTAACACAGATGCGAAAGCAGTTTGGGATAATGTGAAGATGCTTCTTGCAGGATCTGAGTTAACCAAAGAAGATAGGGAGTCTCAACTGTATGATGAATTCGAGCACTTCAAAATGAATCCAGGTGAAAGCATCACTGACTACTACGTCAGATTTCACAAGCTAGTCAATGACATGAGAGCCATCAAGATGACAATGCCTAACATTCAGCTCAATTCAAAATTCATGAATAACATGGCACCTGAATGAGATAGGTTTGTTACAGTTGTCAAGCTCAACAAAGGTCTCAGGCATGCTAATCATGAACAACTTTATGCATATCTCCAACAACATGAGAAACATGCAGCTTATGATCGAGTAATGCGAGAAAAGCTCAATCCTACAACAACTAATGAGTCTCTTGCCTTTGTGTCCAATGTTCAACAACTTACTCCGTCTTCAAATGATCAATCTCAACTACCTTCATCCAGGTCTACCTCAACTAATGGACAATCATCAACTCCCTCACCAACTGCCTTAAACACCCATCCTGACTCTGGATATTCTCATACCGACATGATGATTGATAACCTCTCCAACCAAGTCTCCTTATTAGTCCAACAGTTCAGAGCTGTACTTCTACCAACTAACAACCAACTCAGGACTTCGTCTAACCCACGTAATCAGGCAATCATTGAAGATGGAAGAGCGGTGGTGCAGAATGTGCAAGGAAGACAAAATGTCAATCCAAGAAATGCTGGTAGAGATAATGGGCAGTATAGAGTCGGGAATGCGCTTCAAGTGCAAGCTAGGCAGCCTAAGTGCTATAAATGTGGAGGGCTGGGCCATATAGCTAGGAATTGCACTCTTCCAAAGCGTCCACAAAACTCAGAGTACTTCAAGGACAAGATGTTGCTAATGCAGGCGCAAGAGAATGGTACTGCTCTGGATGAAGAAGCTTTGCTCTTTCTAGCTGGTGATGATAAGAATACGTTTGATGCTGATGTGGATGATCAACCTGTTCTGGACATGGCACTCAATGATCCGAACATCTTCCAAGTTGAAGATTGTGATGCCTTTTATTCGGATGTTGATAAAGAACCCATAGCTCAAACCATCTTCATGGCTAATCTGTCTGCAGCTGCTTCATCTCCACAGCAGTCTGGCTCCTCCATCACTTCTGCTATCTCTGAGGTGCCAAAGCCACTAAATTTTAAACTGAATTGCTCTACCAATCCACAGGGGGCATGTGACTCGGTACAACCCACAAACATTAACAACGCAGATATCACTAATATGGGAAATACCAATAATATCCCATATGAACGGTATGTGAATGACAATATAATGAAAGTTGTACCAAGTGACATGCTGTCGGTTGATGCTAGAGAACTTGAGTTACATGAGCACACTATATACAACCCTGATGACTCCTTGATTACTAGAGTTAACATCCTTAAGGATCAGGTGGCCTTATACGAGCAGCGTGTTAAATTTGAACTTAATGAACGTGAGCAGAAAATGGAATGGCAATTGCGTACTTACATATCTGAAAACAATGCCAAACAAGAAACATTGAAAAAGGAGTTAGTTTCTTTAAAAAAAACAATTGGATCAGATTGTCAAGCAAAGACAGGAAATTCAAAAGGGGCTGACTTCAATCAAACTCGACTACCAAGAAAAAGAAACCAAACTTCTAAATGATTTTTCAAAATTCAAAACGTTGGAAAACAAATTGGAAGATAAGTTGTACATGCAAGGCCAAACCATTCAATCTGCTCAAATGATGGAAAAACATAGGAAACTAAGAGATGAATTTAGTGAACTTGATGCCTCTAAGACTAAAGCTAAATTTCTTAGAATTGGTATAGGTGCTCAACCTGCGCTCTATGATGCACACACTATGCTTGACCCTAACCATGCCCCTCCTGATGTGAAATCATATGATGAGATTGATGAGGCTGAGGATAGAACTAGGGAAAAACTTGCTGAGCGACTTAAGGATCCACTATGTGTTGCTAAAAATATTGTGTTTCACCATGATTATACAAATGACAATCACTCAGCTATTTTTGTACCTCAAAAGAAAATCCTTCCTGAAAAAGTCTTCTGGAATATTGACATGGAAAAAATAAAAGCTGAAAGAATCATTGGTAATACACGTACCATCTTTAGGATTGCTGACCCAACCATCTATCCCTTGCACACACCCCAACATCTTGTGCCATATACCTTACCCACACAGTGTAATACCCTAATTGCGTTATATGTTCTAGGCCAATTGTTTAAGGATTTTGAAAAACATGCAAAACTAGAATTACACCAACAGGGATTACAGAAGGGGAAAGGGGGTTTGAGCAAACAAAGCAGTGTTACCTTACTGAAGTTATGCCATTTTTCGATCTTCTTAAAGAACACTTTGAAGGCCTTAAAACTACCATCAATAATGATGTGAATCAAATGAAAAAGGTTTTTAAATAAGTAGAAAATGAGGGTAACCAATTGGCAATCGATCTCAAATACAGTGAAATTGACAGAAAAAACATCCTCATCATGAATGAGGACTTGATTTCTAATTGCATTGCACAAGATGTCTTTTACACTGTTACTGGCTCTGCCCTATCTGCTAAGCAATTTCATGAAATGTCCATTACTTTAAATGTATTTCAGAATCGTGTGATTGAGCTTGAGGGGGAGAATTACCAACTAAACTACAAAATTCAAAACGACGACCATGACAACATGGTCAGGAGTTTTTCAAAACTAGAAGTTGATAATTTTAACTTGCAACTAAAATACCAACATCTGAAAGAAAACTTAAAAGTATCAAATGCCAAGACATCTTCGGATGCCCCTGAATTTGATACATGTTTTGAATTAGCCAAAAAGGATGATGTAATTCAAGCTCACTCAAACACGATTCGGACGTTGAGGGCCCAAATTGCACAATTAAAATTGAACAAAAGCGATGTGACCAATACCAGTTACCAGAAGTCGATTGATTCTCAAAACTTTCAGAAACAGGGCATGATCAATGAATTACAACATGAAAATGAGTGGCTTCGTGCTGAAATGTCAAACGCTAAACAACGTTACAAAGAATTGTTTGAGTCTATTAAAATAACACGTGACCAAAACAGTGAAAGAGTCACTTCTTTGTTAAATGAAATTGAGAATCTAAAGACTATGGTGAAGGGTAAAATGCCCGTCGTTTCATGTGATCATGCAATTTCCAATGTACATGCTTGTAAGAAATATGCGTGTGATGCTGTCAATGTCTCTCTTCCCCTTAGGAACAATAAGTTAGTTCACAACAACTACCTTAAGAATCTTAAGGATTGTCTGGCCATGCTTAGAGAAACCATTGAAGATGAGAGAATATCTAAACCAAATGATGATGTTGTTATTGGTGCTTGCTTCCTCACTAATAGAGCCCAGGAACTATTAGAATATGCCATAGGATCATGCCCCAAGAATGATAACAAGTCGGAAAGGTCATTTGCATCACACTCTAACAGTGGCAACAAACATGTTACATTATATCATCCCCAAACCATGTCACAATCCACCATCATGATCACCGGTAAAAAAGTAGCAACTAATCATACTAATGTTCCCGTCATTGCTTCTACAGGAGTAAAAGGTGTATCTAATGCTAGCAAGTCATAGCCTAGGTGCAATACAAAGAATGATAGGACCTTGCCAGCTAAGAGTACACTTATGAATGAAGTAGAAGAATCATCTAGGAACAATAAAGTTATGCTTAATGAAAGGAATCGAGTTGATTCAAACATTTGTGTTAAAAATGATGTAATTAATTCAAATTCAGGTGCTATTTGTAAAACTTGTAACAAATGCTTATTTTATGGTAATCATGATGCTTGCGTTGTGTCCTTTCTTAAATCCATTATGAAATCTCCAGTTATGAATGTCTCGAGTGTTAAACTGGTAAAACAAATATGGAGTAAAACAGGAAAAGTGTTCACTAATGTTGGTTATCAATGGAGACCTACTGGAAGGAAATTCACTCTAAGGAAAAAGTGTCCAATGACTAGGATCACTAATTCCAAAGTTGTGCCTATTAAGAAGTGGAGACCTACTGGTAGACTGTTCCCAATAGAAGAACTTAGTACCACTCCCAATTCTAGTGCTTCAAAATGTGAAAGTTCCAATGAGATATCTGTGACATATGATAATCCAATATTTGTGTGTGCTAACCAAACGGACCCCAACTGTTTGTGGGGATCCAGCTTTTTCAGTTATCCACGATTGTCTGGTTTCAAATGCAGGTCGTACAAATCGTCCTTTAGTATTTTGACTCAAGCTGCTCAAAACATATGACTGGAGATCGCTCGCGGCTCAAGAATTTCGTGGAAAAGTTTATTGGGATGGTTAGATTTGGAAATGACCATTTTGGATCTATAATGGGTTATGGGGATTACGTCTTTGGAGACAGTGTGATATCCAGAGTTTACTACGTGGAAGGACTTGGGCACAATCTATTTTCTGTTGGTCAATTCTGTGACTTTGATCTTGAAGTTGCTTTCAGAAAACACACCTGTTTTGTTAGAGAATTAGATGGGGTTGATCTCCTCAAGGGGAGTCGGGGCACTAATCTTTATACCATCTCTATCGAAGACATGTTACGGTCCTCACCAATTTGCTTGCTTTCTAAAGCCTCCAAGAACAAATCATGGTTGTGGCATCGTCGTTTAAACCATTTGAACTTTGGTACCATCAATGAACTCACACGTAAAGGTCTTGTTCGAGGCTTGCCCAGACCGAAGTATGAAAAAGACCACTTGTGTTCCGCATGTCAAATGGGCAAAAGCAAAAAGCACACACATAAACCCAAGACAGTCAACTCCATCATGGAAGTCCTACACACTCTCTACATGGATCACTGTGGACCAATGAGGATTCAAAGTATCAATGGAAAGAAATGTGTGCTGGTTATTGTTGATGATTTCTATCGATTCACGTGGGTAAAGTTTCTACGATCAAAAGACGAGACTCCGGAAACCATCATCAAACTCATAAAAATGTTGCAAGTTCGTCTCAACAAAATAGTTAGATTCATTCGAACTGATAATGGAACGGAGTTTGTGAACAAACAACTTACTCAATTTTATGAAGGTGTCGGAATTAGTCATCAAAATAGCATTCCACGTACTCCTCAACAAAATGGAGTTGTTGAAAGACGCAACCGCACATTAGTTGAAGCTGCAAGAACTATGCTCATCTTTTCCAAAGCTCCTATGTTTCTTTGGGCTGAGGCAATTGCAACAGCATGTTATACACAGAATAGATCCTTGATAAATCCTCTCCACTGTAAGACTCCATATGAACTGGTCCATGACAGAAAACCGGATCTTTCGTTTCTTCGTGTATTTGGTGCATTGTGCTATCCAACAAATGACAGTGAAGACCTGGGGAAACTCAAGGCCAAGGCTGACAATGGTTTCTTTGTTGGCTATGCTCCAGAACGAAAGGGATACTGAATCTACAATAAACGTACCAGAGACATAATGGAAACAATCCACGTCACTTTCAATGAGCTGACAGAGCAACTGGTTCCTGGACAATCAAGTTCTGGACCCGTACCTAACCTCTTATCTCCTGGACCTATAAGCTCCAGGCTTGTACAGAATTCCACCCCTGCTACTCCCTTCGTACCTCCTACAAGTGATGATTGGAAAAAGCTATTTGACCCCATGTTTGATGAATACTTTGAACCTCAAAATGTGGACGCTCCAGAAGTCACTGTCATTCCACAACCAGCTGGGGTAGCTAATGTCCCAATTGTTAATTCTAGTCCATCCACTTCGTTTTCATGGGATCCTGAAGCTCCCACCATCAGTCATTCAATCACCACATCTAATGGTCAATCCTCATCTGTATAACGAGTTGCAGCTGTAAATAACTCTTTTGGTGAGAATCCCTTCGCTCCACCCGATAATGAGCCGTTTGTTAACATCTTTGCACCCAAACCATCAAATGATGCTACATCCTCAGATGAATCAAACACGGATACCTCAGTTCCTTACTCTCAACCTCATGAACACCTTAGGAAATGGACAAACGACCACCCAATTGACAATATTATTGGAAACCCCTCACATCCGGTGTCAACCCGTAAGCAACTTGCTACCGACGCTTTGTGGTGCTTCTTCAATTCTGTCCATTCTAAAGTTGAGCCTAAAGATTTCAAGGATGCAATGTCTAAACATTCATGGTTCACTGCTATGGTGGATGAAATTCATGAGTTTGATAGACTTGACGTGTGGGAATTAGTGCCGCCTCCTGAGTGTGCTATGATAATTGCTCTCAAATGGATATTTAAAGTGCAGCTTGATGAGCATGGAGATGTATTAAAGAACAAGGCAAGACTTGTAGCAAAAGGATATCGTCAAGAAGAAGGTATTGACTTCGAAGAATCCTTCGCACCAGTTGCTAGAATTGAAGCCATAAGAATATTTCTAGCAAATGCCGCTAGTCAAAATATGGTGGTGTATCAGATGGATGTTAAGACCGCATTTTTAAATGGCGATCTTAAAGAAGTGGTGTATGTAAGTCAACCTGAAGGATTTGTGGATCTTGAACGCCCTAACCATGTGTATCGCTTGAAGAAGGCCCTTTATGGTCTTAAACAAGCTCCCAGGGCGTGGTATGACACTTTTTCAAAATTCCTTCTTGCCAACAAGTTCTCCAAAGGTGTTGTTGATCCTACACTCTTTACCAGAAAGACGGGCAAAACCTTTCTTCATGTGCAAATATATGTTGATGATATAATATTTGCCTTTTCTGATCCCAAAGAGTGTGATCGCTTCTCCCAGGAGATGAGTTCTGAATTCCAGATGTCCATGATGGGTCAAATGTCCTTCTTTCTAGGCTTGCAAATATCTCAGAATCCCAATGAGATCTTCATCAATCAATCCAAGTATGCTAATAAAATCATGAGGAAATTTGGATTTGAGTCATGCGACGCTGTTGATACTCCTATGATGGAAAGATCAAAACTTGAAGAAGATGATATCGGAATCCCTGTTGAACAAACCAAGTATCGAAGCATGATTGGTTCCTTAATGTATCTTACTGCTAGCCGACTGGATCTTCTTTTTGCAGTCTGCATGTGTGCTCGGTATCAATCCAAACCTACCAAGAAACACCTGGAAGCTGTCAAGAGGGTCTTTCGGTATCTTAAAGGAACAATCCACTTGGGCCTATGGTACCCAAAGGATACCTCTATGGCCCTCACCGCCTATTCGGATGCTGACCATGCGGGATGTCAGGATACTCGTCGAAGTACATCTGGGGGTGCTCAGTTCTTGGGTAACAAGCTAGTTAGTTGGTCTTCAAAGAAACAAATGAGTACTTCAATATCCTCCACAGACGTTGAATACATTGACATGTCCTCGTGCTGTGCTCAGATTCTATGGATGAGGTCTCAACTTTCGGACTATGGCTTCGTGTGCAACAAGATTCCTATGTATTGTGACAATAAAAGTGCAATTGCGCTTTGCTGCAACAATGTCCAGCATTCAAGAACTAAGCACATCGACATTCGACATCACTTCATCATGGAGCAAGTTGAGAAAGGAATTGTGGAACTTTACTTTGTGAGGACTGAGTTCCAGCTTGCTGATATCTTTACCAAAGCACTTTCTAGGGATCGATTTCAATTTATCCTCCCTCACCTTGGTATGAAGAGTCTCACTCCTGAGGATCTCATAAGTCTTCAGGAAGATCAGGAGGAGTATAGGGGTTGTTTCATATATCCTTTGTACATAGTATTAAATCAAAAAAAAATCCAAAAATATTCTTCTCACGACATGTCTCTTGAGTAATCAATATTATGTACGTTTCTAGAAATGTCATTCAATAATGACACGGAATCATACATATGCTTGAGCAAGAGTTTTTCGGTTTCAAATAAAGTTGTCTTTTCTAAAACATGTCGTTCCTAAAAATATTCTTTCAAAATTTGGTTTGCTATTACTTCAGATAGCAACCCGGTCTTAGTATTGGGGAAAGTTCGTCGCCAAAAAGACGACTGTTCCTTACAAAGGCATGAATTACTTCATATTCGTGCCTTTCCGATCTGATGTACGCTTAAGTGCATCATATCTGGTAAAAGAAGAGAAGTCTTCTTTACATCACAAATATTTTTCCTTCAAAGATTCTTCGGGAAAGTATTTGCTCCAAACTTGGTGGTACCATGGTTTTTGAAGATCAAACAAACCTGAAGCGTTGTTTAAAATTTACCACTCAATCAATGCTAAAAATTAATACTTTATGCAAAATGTTTAATTTTAAAATGTGTCATCGATTGAGGGGGGAGAATGATTTCAAAAACTATACATCATCAAAACAATGATCTTTGTGCATAACTTCCAGTGGATTAAGTGCAATTGTTATGTATTAGTATATGAATGTTTCATGAGTTTCTCGCTAAACTCGAAATCATTTATAAACTCATCATCTCTAACACATAACATACTCCCTCAAGGTTTGAGGGGGAGCTTAAATGTCGTCTCAAAATCAGTCATTCTTAAAAATGTCACATCCCTCTCCAAAACCTTATACTTATTTAAATCACTTGGGATCACAAATCTCAAATTGATTTGAAATTTTTGATCGGGGGAGAAGATGTGATTTAAATATGAAAAACTGATTCAAAAGTGATGTTTTTGAACAAGAAAACAAAAATCTGCTCTTTCCTATGTGCCAAACTCTTCGCATATCAATGCACATATTGAGGGGGAGCAAAATCATTTGTGTAAAAGATCCTTGCATCTCATATGAGTGCATCTCAGTCGTGACTCATGAATTGACGAAACACAAATGTCCTGAATCGAAAGGACTAGTCCTGGACGGGTAATAACTTCAAGCTGGTTTAACCAGTGATGTAAGCGTGTCTCGAAGAGGACTAGTTTAAGTAGAATGTACCGTTTCGAGAAACCTTGGGTGAATCTGATCGAGCCGGGTAATAACTTCAAGCTAGTTTATCTAGTGATGTAAGCGTGTCTCGAATGCCCGGTCATGTTCACTCAAGGTAAATCAATTCAAAAGTGAAACTCTTCCCGACATGTGCAAATTTTCAAATCAATACTTATGAGCACATGTTAAGGGGGAGCATTTGAAAATGACAAAACTCTCAATGTGTTAACAAAATGAGTTTCTCAATCATAATCACATTGAGAGAATTTTCAATGACTTGGTAAATGGCAACTTAGGACAGTCATGGAGTTATAAGGTGGCTAAGGCTAGGAAAACCGTCCTATGATCCGCCAGAGCCGGAGGGATCTACCCATGGACTATACCAAACAGATAGTATTTAGATGTCCGTAGGTATGATTATGAAAAAAAGGAGAAATGTGAGAATGGGGAAAGAAGGGGTTGAAGAATTAAAAAGAAATGAAATGAGAAAGGGTGAAAAGAAATGGCCCTCCAATTATTCAACCTTAGGGCAGAAACCGGGTTCAATTCATAATCTACTGATTGTTGCTAAGGCGACATTGGTATTGAAGACAAGACGTCATGGACCCAGTGACGCACTGCACTAAACCTTCTAGCCACTCAAGTTCTCTTAAAAGAACTTGTTTCATTCTCACGGGGAACCGGTGTAATCTATCGACATATCTATTAGAGAAGGTTGATATTGAAGCAGGAGACCTCTCCCTAATCTCCGCATAGGAAATACAAATGCACTTACTGAATCTAGTGCCTCGAGATGCATAAAAATATCTCATAGGAACACGTGCTACTTCTACCCTGGTTGTTCAACATTAAGGACATCAGTGGTAAACTATGAGTCCTACGCAGATCTTAGCAATCTGGCAGAACATTTATGAGGGATGTTGCTATAGTAACTCCCAGTGATTGAATGGAAATTCCTGCCAGGGTCAACATCAAGCAGCCCTGAAAGCAGGTCACTTAGGTAATCCCTTGTGGATTATGCTTAGTGGTCGCGATGGTTACAAACGGTCAACAGTCATGGAGTGATCTCCAGTGACTCACCCATTCGTTGATCTACTTAGGTAGTTCGTGTAAATCCTTTCAGGGTTTACCGATTAGGAACGGTCATGGTAAGGGTTAGAAGGAGCCTCCACACTATGCTGTTGACGATCTCTAATTCCAAACCTATAAGTACCGGATGATTTGTTGTTAACTGTCTACTTGCAGGAATTTCTGACGGTTGCAGTTGATTACTGAAAAGATGCTGATCCATCAACACATGCTCACACTTCAACATCACAATCTAAGAAATCATGATCATTGATTGGGATAACTCTGATGCAGAAGATCATGATCCTGAAAAGGTGTGAGCATGCCAACACAAAGACGTTCATATCACATGGAGACGTTACTGCTCAAAGATGACCCTCAGACATTCATTTGGATGATGAAGTTGAAGCTATTTCCAAAGATCATCCATCACAATGAAGGTGCCATCTAGAGTCTACCACTTAAAGCACAAAGATCTCAACAATGAAGAATCAAAAGGCTACGAGCTACAAAGATGTCATCAAAGACTTGTATGCTATGATTCAACAGTTATTTTCCGGGGTGACCTCCCTTAGGGGGAGATTGTTAGGAATACGATTATTCATATGAAAACTCGGTCACCCCGAGTAGTGTTTAGCATATTGTAGCTCATTGTAATTATCATATTAGTAGGAAAGTAGTTTAGTATTAGTTAGTATTTGTGGAGTCGGGTCAGGTCTCTTACCCACTGTCAGCCCGCTCTACAGCCTGTTTCAAGGGGCGTTTCCATTGTAACTATATAAACCCTTTCCCACCCATGGGAAAGGGTTGGACCTTCACTTGCAATCTAACATTCAACAAGTTTTCTCATACAAGGCTCCCACCTCTCTCATCTCATTCTCTCTCTAACATCTCACTAGAAACTACATCTTTAATCATCACAAATCACTTAACCATCCATGTTCATATATTAGAGTTTATTACACTGCTTATTAAGCATATAAGCAGTTTGTTATTTTCAGTTTCATAAGCAGTTTCATCACCCCGTTAAACTAAAAAACTAGCCACAGTCAATATAACCCAACCCGTAAAGTATATAATAACGGGGTCTAATTTGAGCCTGTGTGCAAATGGTTTGCTTGTGTGCAATAAGCACATAAGCACCTTTTTATCATAAGCACATAAGCAGTTTGCCAAGAAACCACACAGAGCCTGTGGACTGGGGTAGGCCAGAGCAGGTTTTCATACCACTGAAAGGTGGCAAATCAAGGTGTTAACCTACCCGTTTGCACCCACACAACTCAAGCAGTTTCACATAAGCACAACTGCTAAAGCAGTTTCAAGTAACCATCAAAACTGCTAAAGCAGTTTCAAGAACCAAATAATAACATAATCACCCACCACAACTTGATAGATCTGGTAAATTAAACAACAAATCCTTCAATTAATCACATAATCACCCACCACAGACCCCAAAAAACCCAAACCATAATTTCTAAAATTTAGGCATTTTATAGAAAATTAATAGATCTGGTAAATTAAACAACAAATCCTTCAATTAATCACATAATCACCCACCACAGAACCCAAAAAACCGAAACCCTAATTTCTAAAATTTAGGTGTTTCATAGAAAATTAATAGATCTGGTAAATTAAACAACAAATCCTTCAATTAATCACATAATCACCCACCACAGACCCCAAAAAACCCAAACCCTAATTTCTAAAATTTAGGCGTTTCATAGAAAATTAATAGATCTGGTAAATTAAACAACAAATCCTTCAATTAATCACATAATCACCCTCCACAGACCCCAAAAAACCAAACCCTAATTTCTAAAATTTAGGCGTTTCATAGAAAGTTAATAGATCTGGTAAATTAAACAACAAATCGTTCAATTAATCACATAATCACCCACCACAGACCCCAAAAAACCCAAACCCTAATTTTTAAAATTTAGGTGTTTCATAAAAAATTAATAGATCTGGTAAATTAAACAACAAATACTTCAAGTAATCACATAATCACCCACTACAGACCCAAAAAATCCAAAACCCCCAATTTTTTTTATGAAACCCTAATTTTTCAAACACATAACCAGATAGCACTCACCATAAAATCCATCAGATATCACATACCCACTCACCACTCAACATAAATCTGAGTGATTTTAGATCTTAAAACATTTTTAGATCTAAAATAGAGAGAGAGAAAAAGAGAGATAGAGAGAGAGATGATTAGCGCGCGTGTGTGTGTGGGGGGGTTATGATAAGAGAGAGGCGTGTGTGCATGTGTGTGTGACAACTGTCCCACCCACGCGTTTTTAACTTTTTTTTTTTTTTTTTTTTTTTTTTTTATTATTTCTTGTAAATGGTAAGTAATAAAAAGTATAAAATTTGTAAAATGTTGTAAAAGTTATTTGTTGTAAAAGTTTGTAAAATGTAAAAGTTATTTGTTTAAAATGTAAATAAAATTTGTAGTAATAAAAAGTATAAGTAAAAATTTAGTACATGTTGTAAATAAAATTTTTAGTAATAAAAGTTTTAAAAATGTAAAAGTTGTAAAAAATTATGTAAAAATGTAAAATTTAGTACATGTTGTTAAAAAAATTAGTTATAAAAGTATTAGTTAAAAAAGTATGTTATAAAAAATGTTATGTATTTTCTCATAAATAAAAGGTGTAAATGTTTTAATAAAAATGTAATGTTTTAATAAACATGTAATGTGCAAAAATTTAAAAAATGTAAAAAGGTAAAGAAAATGTAAAGGTGTAATAAAAATGTAAAAATGTTATAAATGTAAGTTATAAATGTAAAAATGTAAAAGTTAAATAAAGGTTGTAATAAAAACTGAAACAAAAGTATTAGTAAAAAATGTGATGTATTTTCAGGTTTTTGGTTCTCACGAGCAAGTAACTGAGTGGGTGCAAAATATAGCTCGGGAGCTCGGTTTTGTAATTGTTAAAAATAGAACCAAATCAGAAGATGGTCAGATGAACGAAATCAATTACAGGTGTACAAAGGGTGGGACGTATGAACCTCAAGGTAGTGGAAGACGGAAAACCAAAACATGTAAAACCAATTGTCCATTCAGATTAGTTGCGAAATATCATCGAACAAAAAATTATTGGGTTTTGAGGGTGAATGATGATACGCATAATCATGATATGCTAGAGTCGTTGCATGGTGTGGCATATGCAATGCGATTAAAGGATGATGAGTTGGGTTTGGTCAAAGAATTGACAGATTATAACGTACGACCACTTAATATACTTTCGACAATACAGGGTCGTAATCCGGATAACGTGTCTAGCGTTAGAACAATATATAACGCACAAGATAAGTTCCGGTGAGCCAGAGTAGATGATAGAACTCCAATTCAAGTTCTTTACTCGCATTTGCGGGATTCAGGGTCTACATGGTACCCGAGGGTAAATGAGCATACCAACGAGCTTGAGGAGCTATTTTTTGTGCACCCCACGTCGTATGCTCTATGGTGTACATTCCCTGAAGTCATGTTGATGGACTCCATGTACAATACCACGATGTTTAAATTGCCGTTGTTGGAAATTGTTGGATTAACTTCAACAAATAAAACATTTTCAATGGCGTATAGCTTTTTATCCAGTGAACAAGGGCATAATTTTAGATGGGTATTGCAACGTGTGAAGCAAGTGATAGACGAAAGATATTACCCACGTGTTATCGTCACTGATAGAGATTTAGCGTTGGTTGGGGCAATAAGAGAAGAATTTCCTGACGCTCACAAATTACTCTGTCGATGGCATATAGAGCAAAATATACTTAAGTTTTGGAGAAATAAATTCACCGATGGGTTAAATGAGTATTAGTCCATTAAACACCGATAGGTTGGATGGTTATAGCTCCGACATTCGAATCGTTTGAGCGACATTATCAACGCCTACAACAGCTATTGGTTAACCATCCGGGTACTTAATTATTAATTAATTGATTTTAATTATTTAATAAATAAGCACCTGAATGACCTTTCATTAATTCATTGTTTTTTTCAGATGTCGTTGTGTATCAGGATAACTGGCTGCGAGATTTCGCACCCATGTTTGTCTCGTATATTACCGACCGATATCGCTCCTACGGCCAGACAACAACGTGTAGAGTTGAGGCTCACCACGCGTTGTTGAAATTATATTTGGACGGCACACAGTCCAAATTAGACAGGTTGTTGAGGTCGATCGATAAGATTCTCATTTCGCAAGAAAATGCGATAAAAGAGACTTTCAATTGAAGCATCAACGAGAAACTAATTAAGTGTAATATACCACTATTTCAAGAATTGTGGTATAAAGTTTCCAAAAAGGCTTTCAACCTCATCCACAAAGAACTCCACCTGTCGATCACCCCAGAAGAATGTAGCCATAAGTTGCGGGCAAATTTCGGACTACCATGCTTTCACGAGATGCAAATCTATGTATATCATGGTAAGTATATTAAATTTATAACTATCAAGTTGTTTTCCACATTAATATCAGTAACTTATACAAGTCACTTTAATTGAATTCAGGATGCCCCATTCCACTAGAATGAATTGATATTTTTTGGAGAACCTTATTTGTTCTGTGGCATGTTAGCAATAGGCCCCCGCCTAAAGATGGCTCTTCCAGCAAACCTGGTGATGATGATGATGATGATGATGATACTTCGTTTAACGATGGCGTGCGACAATTCAATAATATTTTTAGCAAATCAACATCGTTTGTCAAGAAAATTATGTTAACGAAGTTGAGAGAGATATTCCAGCCTGAAGCTGTTGACACACATGAACCAGCTATCCAAAAAAATACCTGTGGACGTCCGAGCGCAAAGGACAAAAAGGGTAAGGCTACACAAGTCCCGGACTTGAATGAAGTCCTTGACTTAGATGAAGTACTAATAGTAGATCACCGAAGAAGTACAAATTCAAGATCTACAAAAGTCCCGAACTTGCAGAAAGAACCTGCAAGACATAGCTCTTACACGGGTGATAGTCTACGCCACAGATTATATGCTGGAGATAGTGTGAGCAATGATTTTATTGAGCATATTCCACATATTTTCCGTCCATACGTAATAAGCATACATAATGCGCGGGGTGATGGAAATTGTGGGTTTCGGTGCGTTACCCACAGTCTTGTTCAAAACGAAAATAGGTGGGCCGAAATTAGACATATGTTATTGCAAGATTTAGATTATCATAGGCAAACTTACATAAATATGTGGCAGCAACATGACTTTGACCTACTTTGGTATACAATAGACTGGTTCAATGGAGGTGCACCTATCAGCCGCTGGATGGTGATGCTACTCACGGGGCTAGTTATCGCTTCAATGATTCACCAACCTGTTGTATTTATATCCCAGCAAGGTTGGAACACATGTTTTCCGCTTTTTACGGGGCCAAACTTATCACAAGGAACCGACCCCCTTGTGATTGCCTGTGTAGGGGAGAGAGACTATGCTCACTACATTTTACCGACGCTAGACAGAGATTCTCCACTACCCCATATCCACCCACAATGGAGGTATTTCAGAGAGCCAGTTGCAGCCGAATGGGAAACTTTGTATCAACATCGACTAATGGTTCATTGATTTATGTTGTAAATAATTATACCGACAAAACCATTGTAAATGATTACTGATTTATGTTATAAATAATAGAGGTACTGACAAAACATAGTGAATCATATGTAAAAGTTATTTGTATTTGTAAAAATGTAATTTTTGTATTTGTAAAAGTTGTTAAATATAAAAGTTGTAGCATAACGTGGTGGATGATCAAAATAAGGTGGTGCAGCAGCAGAACGTGGTGGAGCAGCAGCAAAACATGGTGGAGCAGCAGAATAACGTGGTGGAGCATCAGCAAAACGTGGTGGAGCAGCAGAATAATGTGGTGGAGCAGCAGCATAACGTGGTGGAGCAGTAGCAAAACATGGTGGAGGAGCAGCGAACTAGGCTTTTGGACAGCATGGTGGAGGAGCGAGTCTACAAGGTTATCGAGAATCATGAATTGTTGAATTTTGTAAGCAGGATTAGGGCTCTTGAAATTTTCTATGAAAAATTGAAAGAAAGGAAGGATGGGACGGAAAGGGATGCGAACAGGGAAGAGAGCTCTGGTTCGAACCGGTTGGGGTGAAAGTTTTTAATGATTATGGTGTTTGTAAGGTTTTAGTATGTTTGTAATCTGATGTATGGAATGGTTGCTACTTTTTACTCCTTGATTGTAGCAGTACCTTCTTTAAATAATATGTTAACGTTGTCGTTTAATTAATAATAACAGTTGTTGTTGCCAGGGGCGGATCCATGTATAGTCCAGGGGTAGCGGTCGCTACCCCTGAACTTTTACCCGGTAGTGGAATTTTTGGCCATTTTTTACGTTTTTTTGGCGATTTTTGGCCATTTTTTGGCGATTTCGCTACCCCTGAAACGAATTTTCGCTACCCCTAAACAAATTTTCGTATTTCGCTACCCCTGACAGAAGCTCCTAGTTCCGCCGCTGGTTGTTGCAGTTATTTAATGTGGTAATATTTAACGTGCTATTATACAAACAAAATAATTATACAAAACATTATACATATACAAACAAAATAACACTCCCGGACTTGAATGAAGTACCAACCGTATATTCCCATCGACTAAACTTGTTGTAAATGATTACTGATTTATATTGTAAATAATAGAGATATCGACTAAACTTGTTGTAAATGATTACTGCTTTATATTGTAATTAATTTGTTTAAATTCTTTGGTCAAGTGGAACGCAACAATCCTTTCTTTTGTCGATGTGAGAGAGGATTCATTATAGAACTACAATCCTAGAAACCAGCTACTCGTTGGCAACTGTATTATGCATGTCCTGATTCAGTGGTAAATAATCATAAGTTTGCTTAGTTATGTAAATATGTAAATAATTTGTTTGTTAAAAATAAATTTCTTATAATTTTTTTAACATGTAATAGCCCGGTACAGATAACTATGGGTGTCGATTCTTCATGTGGAAAGATGAATTTGAAATGAGGTACTTTAATCAAGCCTCTTCTTCAGCGCAGTGAAGCAAGAAACAAGCTGTTGATGACAAGAATTAAGACACTGAAGATGGAGTTAGAACTGGCAAGGAATTCTGAGGATCACATTTGTCAGTCGGGTGCAAGGCTCCATGATCTTTTAAATGAAATGAATAATCCTTCATATGTAGTAGATGTTGTTGTTTTTAAATAATATGTTAACGTTGTCGTTTAATTTAACAATAACAGTTGTTGTTGCAGTTATTTAATGTGGTAATATTTAACGTACTATTATACAAACAAAATAATTATACAAAACATTATACAAATACAAAACATTATTAAACACAAATATACAAAACATTATACATATACAATACATTATTATACATACACAATCTTTTCTATTTAAACACAAAAAATAAAATAAAAAAAGTAAAAAAAAAAATGAGCAAAACGACAAAACTGCAAAAAGTAAAAAAATAAATAAAAAAGTACCCCTAATGGGGTAGACCCCGTTAATCTAAAAAACTAGCCACCGTTAATATAACCCAACCCTTTTTGTTTTTGTTTTGTTTTTTTTTTTTTTTTTTTTTTTTTTTTTGGGGGGGGGGGGGGGGGGGGGGTTGGGGGAGGGTAATTCTTGAAATACTCCAAAAGTATACATCCATTCACCCACCTCTAAGACTATTCTTATTCACAACCTCTTCCAACCAAATCTCCTATAAAATATTATTTTCTTACTCCTCCACCTATATATACAACCAATCTCAACTTTTTTTATCATTATCAACAACCCAACTTATAATATAATATTATTTATTATCTATATAATTTAATTACTTAAACTTCAAAATTAAAAATATCTAATAACCAAAATTAAAAAAAAAAAAAAAAACAAAAAAAAATCTAATAAATAAAAAGAAACATTGGGAACCAAAGTTTTAACAGTTAAAAGCAAGTATCTTTTAGACACCATTCATTTGCTAACATTATTTTATTCTATGACAACAGTAAAAAACAATTAACTTTCTTTTTTTTCTCTTTCTTCTCTGATGAATTTATTATTTCCGACAACTATCTTTTAGTAACATTTTATCAAACCAAAATATGTATTTTTTCCTCTTTCTTTCAATGAGTGACATGTGGCAAGATTAGCTCAAAGATTTGGAGGTCACATACCAACCGGGTCGTTCCGTTCTCTTTCTTTCTTTTGTACTATTTTAATATAATATTGAGTATTTTTTTGTCGTGTATACTCCAATCAGTTAGATCAGTTTGCCAATAAAGATAGTCTAATGCCCCAAAATTTTTCTTTTTCTCCAAATACCCCACAGGCAAAGGTTGCCCAAAAATCTTTGGCGACTATTATAAAAATATGACAAGTGTTCCTATAATTGGCCCTACCATGTAGTGACATAGTACTACTTATACTAGGTACTTTCTTGGGCGACTGACCACTATTTTTGGGTGACTTGTATTTTGTCATTTTATAAAAAAAATTGATTACTACATTTTTTTATCCTTGTTGTTTGCTTGATATTTCATTTTTTTCACACTTTTTTTTTCTCTCCTTTTTATATAAAAACCCATCTTATTTCAACACCCCATCTCACTCTATATCCAATAACAAACATAGATCTGCACCAAACACAAACTTTATCCTTAAAAAAAATGACTCATACAATCTCTTGTCACAAAACACAATCACATCTCATTACATTAAAAATCACACACACAAAATCCAGATACCGATCACCCAACCACATGGATCTGAGATCTGGTAAAGTTTAATTGCTTAAACTCGCCAGAAAATAATAAAATTCCAACGAACAGTACCGGCGCGTGGTGGGTCTGGTCGGCGTCTGGTTAGTAATGGATTAATCGGGATGAGTTGGTGAAGATAATGGTAGTATTTGGCCGGAAAGTTAGAGAGAGAAAATGTTAGATAGAGAGTTGTAGAGAGAGAGAAAACTTCATTGTGTTTCCATCTAATTCTTGAATCGAATAGTTGTATTACACGATTCCTTAATTTCTAATCTTTATTTTATTGTATATCAGTATATCTATACTTTTAAGTTTTTTACCGTACTACTGGATATTGGATCCCAGTAAATTGACAGGTTCTTATGTTGATTTGCATGATGATAATTTCATTAATTTGTATGGATTTAAGAAGTATTATGATTTGATTCTTGTGTAAATCTATAAAGATTCGTCTATATGTTTGTGTTTCTCATATTTGTGTTTTGTGGTTATGTTTGTGTTTGTGTTTGCGTTTGGATAATGGATATATATATATATATATATATATATATATATATATATATATATATATATATATATATATATATATATATATATATATATATATATATATATATATATATATATATGTTTGTGTTCGTGTATATGTTTCTGTTTGTTTTTCTCAAATTTGGAATATGTGTTTTTATTTATAAAAGAGAAAGAAAGAGTGTGACTAAAAATGAAATACCAAGCAAACAGCAAGGATAAAAAATGTAATTAACTCTATTATTATCTTTTTACAAAAAGACGAAAAAAAAAGTCTCTCAAGAAATGTGGGTCACAGTCACCCAAGAAAGTACCCAGTATAACTAGTACTATGTAAGTACATGGTAGGGCCAATTATAGGGACACTTGTCACTTTTTTATAATAGTCGCCCAAGATTTTTGGGCAACCTTCGCCCGTGTGGTATTTGAAGAAAAAGAAAAATTTTGGGGCACTAGGGGTGAGTGGATGTGTATTTGTGGGGTATTTCAAGAACTACCCCTTAACAATTACATATGCGCATTGCCCTTTGCTTTCATTTGTTGGAAATTGAAAAAGAGTTTGGTTGATATATGCTTTATTGGGTAGTTAGTAATTGACAAATGCAACTATGATCTAATATTTACAGTACCTTAAAGGGTTATACTATACTAACGTGGTCTACCCCCTTTTGCTGCAAACCCTCCCTACCCACTAGGGTACTATTCATGTACTTTTGCAGATTTTGTCCCTTTGTTTGTTTTTTTGTTTTTTTTTTTTGTCTGTTTGTTGTTTTTTTTTGTGTCCCACATTAACCTTTTTTTTTTACTAATGTATTTTTTTGTACCAAGTTTTTTTTGTCCAAGTGCATAAGCACACATGCAGTATTGCACACAAGTATTTAGCACACAAGCAGATTGCAGGCTCAGATTAACACAATCATCATCGCCGATTTAGAAACTTTTTGTCCGAGTGCATAAGCACACAAGCAGATTGCACACAGGCTCAGATTCATCATCACCGATTTAGAAAAAAAAATATAAACAAGTACACCCTAACATATTTAGAGAGGGTTAATCTAACCAAATAGTCCCCGTGATAAAAAAGTGTTAGGCTCGGATATGAATGTTGCAAAGTGATAAAAATATCACTTTTCCATGCCTTTCGGTTTTTAGAAAACCATTCGTCATCGCCTTTTTTGAATTTTTTTTTTTTGTCCAAGTGCAGATTGCACACAAGTGAAATAGATAACTATGCAAGTGCACAGATTGCACACAAGCAGATTGCACCCAAGTTACACAAGTGAAACAGATTGCACCCAAGTGCACAGATTTGCCCCCAAGTGCATAGATTGCACACAAGCATATTGCACCCAAGTTACACAAGTGAAACAGATTGCACCCAAATGTGCACAGATTGCACCCAAACCAAGTGAACCACAAGTGAAACACAAGTCTCACATTCCACACATGTTACACAAGGTTCACACTGCAAGTACCAACAGTAAAGATTCAATGCAAGTACCAACAGTAAAGATTCCTGCAATTACTCACAAGAAAGTAAAGATTCACTGCAATTACTCACAAGAAAGGCTCCATTACTCACAAGAGAGGCTCTATTATAAACAAGGCTCACAAAGAAGCAGATTGCACAAGTGAAAGCTACTTTACCACAATCAGAGAGCCAGTTGCAGCCGAATGGGAAACTTTGTATCAACATCGACTAATGGATCATTGATTTATGTTGTAAATAATTATACCGACAAAACCATTGTAAATGATTACTGATTTATGTTGTAAATAATAGAGATACCAAAAAAACATAGTGAAACATATGTAAAAGTTATTTGTATTTGTAAAAATGAAATTTTTGTATTTGTAAAACATTGTAAATAATTATTGATTTATGTTATAAATAACTGTTTGTATTATATAGTAAATGATTAAATATTTATTTAAATTAGTAGATAACATTATTGATTGATTATGCAAATTATTTTGTCAGGTGGGCCGAAGAAATCCTTTCTGGTGTCGATGTGATAGAGGATTTATTATAGAATGGACATCCTGGCAAGATGGTAGTCGTGGGCGACCGTTTTATGCATGTCCTCTTTCAGTGGTAAATAATCATACGTTTGCTTAGTTATGTAAATAATTTGTTTGTTAAAAATACATTTCTTATTATTTTCTTAACATGTAACAGCCAGGTACAAAAGACTATGGGTGTCGATACTTCAGGTGGAAAGATGAATTTGAAGAAGAGTATTTTAATCAAGCCTCTTCTTCAACACAATGCTCAAACTGCGTTGCTAAAGATAATGAGAACAAGTTGTTGAAGACAAGAATAAAAACGCTGGAGATGGAGTTAGAATTGGCAAGGAATCCTGAGGATCACGCTTGTCAGTCGGGTGCAAGGCTCCATGATCTTTTAAATGAAATGAATAATCTTCATATGTCGTAGATGTTGTTGTTTTTAAATAATATGTATAACGTTGTCGTTTAATTTAATAATAACAGTTGTTGTTGCAGTTATTTAATGTGGTAATATTTAACGTGCTATTATACAAACAAAATAATTATACAAAACATTATACATATACAAAACATTATTAAACACAAATATACAAAATATTATACATATACAACACATTTAATTTAAACACAACACACACACACACACAAAAGGCTGCTAAACGACAAAATAAGGGAAAAGTCAAAAATTATATATATATATATAAAAGTACTCCATACTCATTTAGAGAGGGTTAATCTAACCAAATAGCTCCGTCATTTTAACCCATCCTTACCTTAAAACATGTATATGACGTGTGATCCAATATTTCTTTTTGACCAAGTTGTCCAAATTCCACAATTTGAATTCGATAAATCTCAGCCGTTAGTTTAATCACATATTAGTATAGTACCGATAATTGTTTCCATATTCCCAACAAGGCCCCCTTTTTATATAGGGGTAATCTCCACAAGTACACATCCACTCACCCCTAATGCCCAAAAAATTTTCTTTTTCTCCAAATACCCCACGGGCGAAGATTGCCCAAAAATCTTGGGCGACTATTATAAAAAAGTGACAAATGTCCCTATGATTGGCCCTACCATCTACTAACATAATACTACTTATACTAGGAACTTTCTTGGGCGAATGGCCTCACTATTTCTTGGGCGATTTGTATTTTGTCTTTTTATGAAAAAGTTGATTACTACATTTTTTATCCTTGTTGTTTGCTTGATATTTCATTTTTATCACTCTTTTTTTTTCTCTTTTATAAATAAAAACTTATCTTATTTCAACACCCCATCTCACTTTATCTTCAATAACAAACACAGATCTCACCCAACACAAACTTTATCCTTAAAAAAAAAGGACTCATACAATCTCTTATCACAAAACACAATCACATCTCATCACATTAAAAATCACACACACAAAATCCAGATACCGATCATCCAACCACATGGATCTGAGATATGGTGAAGTTTAATTGCTTAAACTCGCCAGAAAATAATAAAATTCCGGCCTATAGTATCGGCGCGTGGCAGAGCATGGTGGGTCCGGTCAACGTCTGGTTAGTAATGGATTAATCGGGATGAGCTGGTGAAGATAATGGTAGTATTTGATCGGTAGTATTTGGCCGGAAAGTTAGAGAGAGAAAATGTTAGATAGAGAGTTGTAGAGAGAGAGAAAACTTCGTTGTGTTTCCATCTAATTCTTGAATCGAATAGTTGTATTACATGGTTCATTATTTTTTTTATCTTTATTTTCTTCTGTATCTATGCTTTTAAGTTCTTTACCTTACTACTAGATATTGGATCCCAATAAATCGACAGGTTCTTGTGTTGATTTGCATGATGATAATTTGTATGGATTTAAGAAGTATTATATTTGATTCTTGTGTAAATCTATAAAGATTCGTCTATATGTTTGTGTTCGTGTTTCTCAGATTTGTGTTTTGTGGTTGTGTTTGTGTTTGGATAATGGAAATGTATATGTTTGTGTTTGTGTATATATTTCTTTTTGTTTTTCTCAGATTTGGAATTTGTGTTTTTATTTATAAAAGAGAAAGAAAGAGTGTAACCAAAAATGAAATACGAAGCAAACAACAAGGATAAAAAAAAATGTAATTAACTCTATTATTAACTTTTAAAAAAAAAAAAATCGCCCAAGAAATGTGGGTCTCAGTCGCCCAAGAGGCCAAGACAGTACTTAATATAACTAGTATTATGTAAGTACATTGTAGGGCCAATCATAGGGACACTTGTCACTTTTTTATAATAGTCGCTCAAGATTTGTGGCCAACCTTTGCCCGTGGGGTGTTTGAAGAAAAAGAAAAATTTTGGGGCACTAGTGGGGAGTGGATGTGTACTTGTGGGGTATTTCAAGAAGGGAAATTTCCACAAATACTTCATTCGTATAATCCCTTCACCCTAAATTCCTCACAATTTTTTGTTTTCTCCAAATACCTCAAGGGGAGAGGGTCGCCCTAAATAATGAAGCCGCCCAAGAAATATAGGTCCCAGTCGCCCAAGAAGTACACATGTATAGGGTCACATGTCACTATATTATACTACAGCCCAAGTTTTAGGGGCGACCCTCTCCCCTTGGGGTATTTGGAGAAAACAAAAAATTATGGGGCATTTAGGGTGAAAGGGATGGTACGGATGAGGTATTTGTGGAAAATTCCTTTTCAAGAATTACCCCTTTTGTTTGTCACTTCTAACTTTCCAAGTTTCAAGACACACTACTGCACTTGTTATGGTGTTTTAATGTTTTGAGTTAATTTATGTGTTTCTCCTTTTTCTATGCACAAGACTCTCTTCGTGTTCGTCCGGTTCGTTTACAGCCCTAATATTAACAATCATAAATCATTTACGTTCTTACTTTTCATCCCTACCCACGAGTTAAAAGAATGATTTTCATCGCATATCTATCATTAAAAAGTGTACTCATAACAATCATATTATCAAAATTGGATAGTAACCACCAATCGTAACAAAAAGTATATCCTTAGTTAAACCATTCATTCTCTTGTAAAATCAAATTAAAACTTAGGTCTTATGATATGTCTAAGAGTATCATGTATTTCGTCCAACAAACATAAAGCATAAACAGAACAGGGGCGACATAGCCAAATTTTCTATTACTAAAACAACAAATTTATGCGGTAAAGTCACGGGTAAAATACCACAATGTATACATTCTCATATCACCACCCTCAGCCAAACAAAGATTAGGAAGGGGTAATTTAGTATATGTACATAGTAACGATTTTTTTGTATAACATCAAAATGCTTACATCTCTGATGCAATCTTTGGCAGGGAAGGAACTACAATGCATGGGGAAGATTTACGATTTTCTCGTTGCCAAGAAACTCTTCCGGTCCATGGCTGAAAAATGTATATAAGGTTAGTTATGTTATATTATATGGGGAAAAAAATACTAGCTATAGAAAATGGGTGAGTCGTGTGGGTTGGAAAACATGTCAATATGGGATTGGGTCAAAACTTATATTTTATTGGTACAAGTCACATCGAGTTGAGTCCACCGCATACAATCTTGTTATTCACCATAAAAATATATATAAAAGTGTCAAGACTTTAGACATGTTATAAAAGCTAATGTATTACTGTACAGTAATAATCTATATTTCTAATAATACTATTTAAACTGTTTTTGCATTGAAGACTTTCTGCTGGTCTTTTTAGCTGCTTTCATGTATTTAACACGATTTAAACTGTGTTCTCGAGTATCACTTAAAGAAGGAAAGGAAAGAAGATGAAGAGAAACAAATAAAGTTGTGTTTTCGAGTATCACTTAATGAGGGAAAGAAAAGGAAAAGGACTGAAAAAGAAGTGATTTGGTTGATTTTGAAGTAAAATGTTTACTTTCTATTTCTTTACTTTTCCTTACTAAAAAAAAAAAAAAAAAACTCGAGAACTGAGCAAGGTTGATATTGCCATAACCAATGTTCTGAAAGGCTCAAGGCGCACTAAGGCGCAAAGGGGGTCAAAGAGTCTTGAGTCGAGGCGCAAATCAAGTCGCGGGATTCATAAATATGAGGCGCACTATACATTTAGGTTTTTTTTATAACATATGTGAAAAATTATGCAGCTTAAATAACACAAAAATATCAATATTTAATGCATAATGCCACTTAATGGTTATTACATCTAACAAGGCTTGCATTTAAACCCAAAATATCAAGCAAACAACATATCAGAATCCATGAACAACCCTAAATCCCTGAATATACATTACAATATACGAGTTTATGACTTATAAAATTTAACAAATTACCATGTATCTCTATCAACAGCAAAAAATCTATAGTTGTTTGGTAACACTAAAAACTAAAGAAACAACATTTGCATTTGTTAATATGCTACTATTCTTAGACATTAGATAACAAAAAATATATATTTCTTTGTTGATTGTGTATGTTATTAGATACTTTATAACTTAAAGGACCCAATGTATATAATATGTAAGCCCAAAATGTATCTTACTATTAAGAAAAAAAGGCCAAAACCCCGTTACATCTTCTAGGCGCAAAAATCCCCAAGGCGCTACGATTTTTACGGGATTCATGCATGTCGTGAGCCTCGATCTGAAAAAATCCCAAAGGCTGGAGCCTCGTGGGATTTAGGGAGTAGGCGCGCCTTAGGCGCGCTTTTTAAAACATTGGCCATAACTAGAAAAAATGAAGAAATTTGACATGTTTATTACCTGAGGTTGCTTAAAGCTGACATCCTGTAGAGACAGCTAAATACCAGAATATGCAACCCAATCGTGTAAAAGAATGCAAAGGTCCGTGCATACCTACAAAAGATAACTTGGTTATCACAGCCAATCAATAAAATAAGAATAAACATTACAGTTTGAAACTACAAGTCAAGAAACCGCATTGTTCAGTTGTTCTTTCAACCCAAAGAAACCGCATCTGATTTTGAGCCACTTATTTAAAAATAGCGACAATCACATGTAATTTACATATGAGATGCTTAGTGGTAAGTCTAAAATTGAACATGTAACAATCACGTACGAAAAAGAGATGTATAAATGACATGCTTATAGTAAAATGTGGAAATTCTAGGGGCAGAGAATCGATCATTAATACAATCCAGAATAATTTTGCAGGTATAATAATTTCGAGAATCATTCATAATTCATATTTGTCGTAGGCTCGTAGCAGTTTCAAAAGAAATTCACGTAACTGCATGCATTGAGAATCATTCCTATTTGCTTACAAATTGGAATACTACATCCATGACGAATAATATCCAATGACCATAATTGTTGTACCATCATTAAGCGTAGCCTTTACAGAATAGCTTTCTAAGTTGTCATTTCTTTTACACCTTTACGTAACCGTCCAATGGGTGTTTGGGTACTCTTTTTAAAAATGATTATATGATGGAGAAAAACCAGTTGTATGATAGAACTGGATATACTTTGATTATGTTAAGGCAGTGAAACCAAATAATCAAGATGTTGGAGCATTGGGCAAAATCTGATTATGTAAGTAATAAAATGACCAAGAGGATCCTTTTTTGTGTATTAACCAATTTTGATTATTGGCCTCCAGAAGGCCAACAGTAGTCATCTACCCATTATTAATTGCATAAGCCATTTTCATCAGGCAAAATTTTTATTTCCAACACTATCGATTACAGAATGCAACATGTGTAAAAGCAGGGGTCATATAACTGAGGATAATAGGTGCTTACTTGTTGCCCATAAGAAAACGCCCACTGGTAAGTGTAATTTTGTCCCGTAAACCAAGCTCCTTGTACCTTTGATCCTTTTCCTGTTTGAATTAAAAAATGTCTATTAATAAAAAAAGATAATGCATAAACAAGAAACTATCAAGGTGCAAGATTATTCTAAAACTATTCTAAAATGCAGTTTTCAAGAACCTTTTTAGAGAAAGCTGCAAAAGGATTTATATCATCCTCGTATATCTTTTTATACTTGGATTCCACATCTGAGCTGAAACCACTTTCAAGATCTTCACCTGATTGCTGCAAAAGAGAGAGATGTTTGAGCTAGAAGAAATCTCAGCCATATAGCTATACGAAATTCATGACAGATGATTAAGAGACCTTCCTTGATCCTCTAGAGACTACTTTCTCTAAATTATAATCTTGAACGTAACGGATCTTTCCATAAAGCTTGACATTATCAGCTTTTGTCTTCTCTAATTCAGTTGTCAGCACTCCTATCCTCTCCTTCAACTGCCTTATTTCCTAACACAATCACAGGATGCCAAAAGTCAGGTACTGACATAAGATCATACTGGCCCAACCGAAAAGAAAATAATTGAGGTGCCAATTTAGACCCAGGTACTCATGGACGAGTCAATATATAAGAAAAATTAGCCGAAAGGGTTGAAGGTGTCCCATGGTGTATTGTATTTTTGAAATTCTATGTTGAATAAATCAACCGGCTTTTCCGTGTTTAGTCAAGTCCCTAAAGCTTATTTGTCTTTTAGATAACAAAATTTGTTACTGTTTCTCCAAATAACCACCAATTTATATATGTTCCGCAAAAAAAAGGTCAGGGCCTAAACCACTCGAGGAAAAACTTTGTGGATTAACTGATATATTGGGGAAAGATGGTTCATTCAATTTTTAACATAGATACTAATATTAATGCATAAAACCACCATTATCCTTCATCCGAAGAATAGCATTAGTACATAATTATTAGGAATTTTGTCACACCACACAAATAATAAAGTCTCCCAAAGCATTTCATACAACTAGCAACATAATCGTTGACACAATTTATAATCACAGTCCAGATACTAACTATTTATATGTATGTTAAAGCTTTTTGACAAAAGGGAGTGTTTGGGATTGTGTTTCAAAGCAGCATATTGTGTTTTGATAAAGTATCTGAGCATTTCCGAGTGTTTGGATGGAGAACTAAGTGCTTGTGTTTATAAATATTCAAATTGCACTTTCATGAAGCAGACTGGAATCTGCTTTTGCAAGGAGCAGAGGCTGTTTCAATAACTCAGTCTAAACACCCCCCACAAAATGTTTCAGGTGAATAAAACATACCTCTTCAGTCTCACGCAAGCGTGCCCGAAACCGGTCTCTTTGATTGCATATCACCTTGAGCATCGAGTTTTGATCTTGGTCAGACGAAGCATGTTTATGATCTGTATTCTGTTCCATGAAGATCAAATGCAAAGTTATTTCGATAAAAGATCATAATAAAACCATCTTTAATAGATGTCATAAATCAGAAAAGGGTCTTTGTTGCTAAAAGAAACATTAATGTAACAAAAATCAACAAGCTATTCTCTAAAGGAAAAAACACTGTTCATAAACAAGTAAACATATTTCCAAACTGAAGCTTTAAATTGGTCCGCATGTTCCACCTTTTTCCGCATTTTTTACCTTTCAATATACACAAACTGTAATAAGAACAGAAAGAGTAAACATACCTCGGATATATCCTTTGCACCAGACTCTGAAAGATCCCAATCCTCAAACATATTTCCTTTGCGATCTTTGGAGCTGTAACCCTGCATCAACAAGTAAAAATCAGTAACGAATTTACAAACGAATAACAATACCATCATGAATTTGCATAATATAGTGGTCTAAATGTCCTTCGATTATTGTACATCCGTTTATGAATATGTGCTTGATGAAATATTAACATAACCGAGGATCACAACCTTTGATATATCATCTTCTAACTTCTGTATAAGCTTTTGTTGCTCATTAATCTTTGACGTAAGCTCTGAGATCCTGTTTTCAGATGTTTCTGCCAAAGAAGTCTTTTCAGAGAGTTGGACCTATAAAGCAGAAGACAAATCAACTGGAAGTAATAAAAGAAAAAGAAAATTTGACACTGAAATAAACTAAGAGAACATTCCAGAGAAAAAAGTAGAATAATAACTTCACCTTTAACTGTGTGAGTTGATGTTCCATTTTCCGGTTCTTGTCAAGAAGTAGAGACTCGAGTTTGCTCATCTCCTCCCCACTAGTAGCAACCTCCCAATCTTCAGCCTCAATTGAGTTATAACCCACTGCCTATAAACAAAATATGAACAATGAGACAATAAGTAAGAGAAATATTACTACTTTTAACCATATTAGCCATAATGGACCAAACGAATTGGGTATCCATAAACAAGCCGTAATTCTGAAAATTTGAAGACTGACATCATTAATTAGTCAGAGTAGAATAAATGACCTGCAAAATTTTAACTTTCTTGCGGAGATCATCTACTAATTTTTCTGTTGGCCTTTCCAAGAGCTCTTTCTTAATTTCCTGAAGGGCAAGTTCCTGTTGATCAAATAAAAAGACGATGGTGGGTGAGAATCACATAAGCTATGATGGAGGATACAGAGACACATGAAAAGATAGCAGATGCATCAATATCGTTAACAGAGGCAAGAAACTTGCTGCTTGAACATCTGATGACGAGTCTTTATATTTAAGAAGAACACTTATTTGAAATCTTACAAAAGATTAAGTAGAATACACTAATAAAACTAAAATGCAAGATACCAGATAAAGGAAACCCTTGAATGATGTCGATGCAATTACAAAAATATACAGAAGTCCAAATGAGTGAGAAGACACAGAAAATTGCTAACTCAGTGTATGGATATCAAAAGCATTTAATTAGAAACACAGTAAGTTCCATAAAATTTCTGAATCTGGAATTCATATTCTTACCTTTTCATTGAGCATTGCGTTCAATTTCTTGATTTCGTTGATATGTTGTTCTCGTTCATTAGATAAAGTGGTTTCAATGCTGTGAAGTTCAGTATTTAATTCTGAAATGATCTTTTCCTTGGCACTTAAAGAATTCTCAAGGATGCTATTTGAATCAGCATCATCACTAAAATCAAATAAAAGAAAAGCAAAATTAGACAAAATCCAAGCCCAATAAAGTAGAAAGCATAATGTCTTAAAAAATGGGTTGCAAATGTGAACCTATAAGCAGCAGATGAGTAGCTAATTAATCATAGTCAAGAAAGAGATTATCAATAGAATTCATCGGAATATATATAAGCAGGAGATTACATCATCATCTGATGCAATGATATCTTACATTTGGAAAACAATGTATGTTCATGTTTTTATTACTTTTAATAAAAATTCTGTCAGTAGTCTTGACAAGAATTTCTTGTTATGTTTGCTCAACAGGGAAAAGTCTAAAGTTTCCGTGTACTCGGATTTACATAATCCTCTGTTATTCTCAATCTACAATTTCACTCACTGTTCAAGGTGTGTTTTTGTCGATATTTACCATATTTAATAAGTTGTGTTCTTCTGTATTTACTACAAACTTACTGAATGTTACAGTTATTATGGTTATAGTTCCAGTTCACAAGATAAGCACACAAATACACAATATTGATTAATGTTTTAATGGTAAATGTGTTTAAATTCGTTTCATGAAGGATGTTTTCCAAAGTAAATATTTTACCCAATATTAACTGGAACCAAAGAATAATAACAATTACTTATTGTCCTCACCTCCTTACAAAAGGCTGGAGGTCCTTTTCTACCTTAGGTAGAACCGGAAGCAGCCTCTCTACCATAGGTAGGGGTAAGACTGTCTACATATCAACCTCCCCCATACACCGTGGAAGACGGTATTGGGACCCATAACCCGTGGAAGACGGTATTGGGAGTTACTTTACTTTACTTTACTTATTGTCCTCACCTATTCGGTCTAAAATTGACTCAATTACTACTTTGAGTTAAAAATAACTATATAGTCAAGTTACAATCCTGGTTAACTAATAGGGAAAGATCAATAATGGCAAGTGTTTTGGGCATTAGAATTAGGATAGGTTACCTTCTTTTGGTATCATTGTCTTCATTTGCTGTTTGAAGTTGTGAACGAAGAACTCCCTGTAGAGTACACAAAAATTAATTCTATTTGAACAATCAGAAAAGCATGAACAAACTCCATCCCAGTCAAACAAGCCTATCTAATAAAGTGCAAAACTGTAAACAAATTGGAAAAACCAAGAACACACTCGAACAATCAGAATAACATGAGCACAAAGCCTAGCTGTGTAAATTAAAATCCCAAATGAAATGCAAATGATTAGAAAGAGTTATCATCATATGAAGTATCCATTACAGCGTGCTTCAAGAAGAGACAAAGAGCCCAAAAAAATAAAAAAGAAAGACTACTAAACACGCAAAGACTGTCTTTGTTGGCGTTAATATCTCATAGCATATTGGCATAAACTTAATAAAAGGAGAACCATATACATTAAAATCATGAGAAATTCTATCACTTCCGAGACACACAACACAACTAATTGTTCTAGCATACAGGCTACATGCCTCACCTTTTCCCTCTCTAGACTCAGCAATCGAGTTTGAGCCCTTTCAACTTCATCCATTAACAGATTTACTTCTGTCTGCTTTGCTGCTGTATCTTCCTCTGCAATGCATAAGTACAAGACATGTTAATATATTACATGTAGAGGTGGCAATTTGGGTTGTGTTTTATCTCTAAGGGTCAAACAGGTAAAGCTAAAAGCTTAACCTAAAACGAAACGGGTCAAACTTCATCATGGTGTATTCAGATGCATATAACATTATAAATCGCTTTAGTAGAGGAAACAAGATTCAAATTGTAATAAAAAAAAACTTTTCCAATTTATTAAACTTTAAGCATTGATAAATATAAATATATTTACAACTGAAGTGTTTATGGGTTGGCCCAACCAAGCTACTTTTAACTCATTACCCAACCTGCCCATTTGGGTACCACTAGCTATGTGGCCGGTGGATGCTTGCAATTTTCAATCAGAATAGACAAGGCAAAAAAACTTGTTCTTGAAGATTGCTAATGATAACTCTAAATGCAAATCAGGGTATGACCTGATTGGGCACGGTACTCGAACAATTTGCTTTGTGCAAGTTCATGTAATTTCTGCATATTAGAAACACTGTCCTGAGCCTGTCTCAGTTGATCCTGCAATAGTTGCTCCCTGTGTCAACAACAAGAACTGATTATCAACAAAAACATTGGGATATTGTATTTGGATACTAAAACTACTTTATAGGGCACCCAAGTATGCATTTAGTTTTCATTTTACAAATTCTAGCAAAACAGATGCCCCAGCAAATTTTTGAAGAACAAATTTACTTTTGACGAGGTGTAACGTGTTATAGGTTAAAATTTGTTGTCTTTTCATTATTTACGGCATTTCTTTCTCGGAACATTCTTTTTGCCAAAAGTGGTATAAAGTAGTTTTATATTTTGTTGTCTATAGAGTAATTTTCTTTATTGTTGGCCAGTGGCATCAACGTATGTATATACTTACAGTAGCAAGTAGCAATGCTACTACATATCAGAAAAAGCATGATCGTGAAACTTACCTTTCTTTTAAAACCTCCAGTGTTTTCTGATTTTCCTCCGCCAAACTGCGTTGCTTCATCTCCACAATCTCTTTTACTTTTTCCTCCATCTAATATTTTATAGGAACATATAAGTTAGGCAGCAAATTTAACACGACGACATTGTCAACTTCAGTAAATCTGATCTTATTAAAAAGTTATAGATTATAGATGCGTTGTGCACTTTAACCAATTGAACTCATGGTAAAGCTACAAGTGAAAGCAATCTAATTGACACTAAGAGAATATAATACGAAAAAAAGGGAGGTAATGCACAACAGAGGGGAGAATAAAAACAGGTGGCATAATGTCTCTTCAAAGAGATACCAAGACGAAAGTAGTACACAAGAAAGTATCACAAGGAAGAAATAAGATGACGGTCTGAAAGTGCTAACCTGTTGCTCCAGTTGGCGGGTGCGCTCCTCTAGTCGCCGTATTGTTGCTTGTTGATTTTTAAGATGAGTAGCTTCTGTTCTAAATTCCTCAAGTTCGACCTTCATCTTCCTGTTTTCTGACTCTAAGTCAGCTATTTTCAAATCTTTTTCCTGTATGGACAAGATAGATACATTTAATATCAAACAAAAAACCTAGTTTTGAAAAGAAATGCTGGATTTCTTTGTCACTAACAGGGGCTTCACTTGAGAGAAAAGCTTATCAAAGTTTCTTGTTCCTTAGATATTAATATAGTTGTGCGTCTAGTTTTTAATAAATGTAAATCTTCAGGTGTGGTTTGGGTCGGTCATAACATGGCTGTCCAATATAACCATTTTTATTTATTACTTTGGCCATATATTGCTTGAAGAAAAATAAGGTGGGGTTGATAGCCAAATCTAAGAGCCACAAACAATATATTAAGCAACTTCTGCATAAGAGTTTCTGGACATTTGCTGGCGAACGAATTGAGCTTATAAAAGTAATCAATAACCCCCTATTTCCTCCAATAGCCCAATAAGCTTATTCTATCCTACATCTGATACAGCTTATTTAGATTACACGGAAACTGTTGTCAACAAGAAAAACTAAAACCATTAGTCACAGACTAACATGTAGACTCTTCAACAACTTGATCTATACAATTTTACATGTTATGAAAGCTTAGCTCAGTTGCTTTATCTTTGATCAGACTACTAAAAGGAAAATGTTATAATAAGCAATGAAACAAACTCGTCTTACAGTATATAATAAGTTATATTCTAACAGTCTAACACATACTCGTCATAAACCCGTACCCCTAGGGCAAACTTCACTTGCATAGCCATCCTAGTTTGTTATGTTTTAAATTTTTACAGACACCTATGAGACCCCCTCCTGGTAACTCTCAATCCTACTTGACATCACACCACAGTGACAACCAATCTAAAGCGATCCGCCAATTTGAGGATATTCCACAATGACAGAAACCCTGATATTCCCAAAAAGGCTATTTTCTAGGGACGTAAAATCTAATGCCATTCCAAAATAACTAAGAGTATTCCAAAGACAATGTGGGACCACTAATTACCAGCAATGACTGCAATTTTTTTATATTTCTAAAACACACGATCATTATCAAATAAGTCGATCTATTGCAGCAAATGATATGTTTGGTCCATTCCAGTTACATATAAGTCTACTCGATATTAAACTCAGTTATTATATGTTTGTACTTACAGCAACTGATGCAACAACAGGGTAAGGATCTGGAGCTTCGTAAAGTTTTTGGTATATATTAAGAAACGCATTTTCTCCAAACTTGGCCCTCTTAGTAAGATTGTCAACTTCCTCCTGATAACCCCTAAGTAATGAGTTGAACAGGTTCGGCTTTTCTTCTGCTGGAGCCTTCTTGAAATCTGTCACCGAACAGGAGTGAATTTGCATTATTATAAAATCAACAAATATATTCACAAATACGTTGAATACAAATACACGAGCTATAATAAAGTACCTCTGGTGCTCTCAGCAAGTTTGCGGCGGTTCTTTTGGCTGTTTTCCTGATTTTCAGCAATTCTAAGTCCTTGTTCATCCAATATGCTCCTTTCCTTCTCCAAATCGAACTCTGTAAACAGCCATTGAATTTGATAAAATTAGGGTGTGTTAGATGCAACAAAATGAACCTCTTTTCCCGAAAACTTTTTAAAAAAGCTAGAAAACTGGAAATCATGTTCAAATAGATTTGCAGTTTGTTCACTTGGGTCATTAAACTTACGAAACACGATATTTAGGTTGGTTAACTTATATAAGTTATATAAATTTGAATCATTTAACTTTTATTAGACATGATATCCACATTTACCTAACTTGTACGGAGCATAAATTACGCCTTCAGATCACTCAATGTAACAGGTACTTAATTCAAAAGTGATATACTATGTAAACCTAAGTGATCAAAAACGCAAAAGCTACTACGGCAAAAACGAAGGGAAATCGAAAAGGTGATCCACCGGCGTTTCTATAAGCATGATTTGTACTTTTCTACGCTTCCGCTTCCACGCAATAGCATCTAAGCACGATTTCTAAATTTTCGACACTTATCTTAAAACAACCCCCCCCCCCCCCCCCCCCTCTTCCCTCCTCTCATTTACTATAACAATCGACTAAACGCACCCTTAGTGATACTCGAGAACACAGTGTAAGCAATTAAGCTATACTAATAACAGTAATTATAATAATAATAAGAAGAATACCTCTCCAGAAATTGGCAACAGAAGGAATAGGAGCATTTGATTTATCTCTAATATCTTGAGATGACTCCATTCAATTCAATTAATTAGGGTTTATATATATACTAATAAGAGTAAATTCTTTTTATCATCAGATCAGATGACAAGTATAATAGATCTCGCTCTCTCTGTGTGTGTTTTGCTTCCAAATTAATTAAAACTGGATGCGTATGGTTTTTGATGGTTAGCTAACTCGACATCTTACACCCTTTTGGTTATGAGCGAATTTCATTTTTGCCCCAAAATTAAACAGTCATTAATAAAGCTTTGTTTCAAAAAGAAAAAGTGATTTCCGCGTTTGACTTACCCGAAATTAAGCGACTTGTGCGACTTCACTCAAAAATTGACACGTGTCCAAGCGGTTGGTGAGATTTTTTGTGCGACTTCTCAAGTCGCACAAAAAATCTCACCAACCGCTTGGACATGTGTCAATTTTTTTGTAGAGTCGCACAAGCTGCTTAATTTTGAGTGTGTCAAATGTGAAACTCACTTTTTTTAGGCAAAACTTTAATCATTGTTTTATTTTGGAGACAAAAAATAGAATTAGCTCTTCAGTTATCCTATCTCATCTATTAGAACTCTATTTATATTTTACTCGCACCGTTACTATCTTTCCTTTTTGAATTGTCCAAAAAGATTATCTACTACTAAAAATAAAATTGTATAAGTTTGCGGTTGTAAGTGACTAAATTACAAATTTAATAATGTGAAAATTTTTTTTACTCGAATTCTTTTTATGTGTTTTGACTCGCTAGGTATGGTCCTCTAACCACTATTTCAATTATTTTTTTTAACCGTTAAGTTAGTCATGTGTCATGCTTACAAATATGTATTTTGTCTTTTCTCGTGTTCCAAAAAGATAATATCAAAAACTTTTATCAACACATAAAGTTAAATAAAAAATCATATTTAAACTCAAATCCTACCAACCCTTTACCGAAATCATGAACCCCCCCCCCCCCCCCCCCCCAATATAAACTATTTATCTCTTTTTTTTCTTTTTTCTTTTTAAGATATGAAGAAGAAAAAGTTATAATAAAAACATGTAGGATCGATACATGTTGATTATTGTGGTGATTCGGGTGGTCTTGTATGATGGAAGAACAAGATGAAATCCATGGCAAAAGTTAGAGAGAGAGATAGAGGTGGGAAGTTCTTAGTGAGAGAAAATACACTTGTGTGTGTATTGAAATGAACAACCAACCCTTCCCATGTGTGGGAAGGGGTATATATACACTTATAATATACGCCCTCCTGTGGGCTGTGGATCAGGTGTACAGTGAGCAAAGACCCGTCCGTCCTCCACGGTGTGACTATATCTAATCTAATATATACAAAACTGAGAGCTATGCTAAGTATGTAAATACATGGGGTGACCGAACTTTTTTCTTAATCCTAACAATCTCCCCCTAAGGGAGGTCACCCCAGAAAAAATAAATTGAATCTTAGCATTCTATACATTGATCTTTAGCTCTTGCTTGTATCCGTTGATTCTTCAAGTGTTGTCTTTGTACGGCAATTAGTGATCTTTGAGCATAAGTTCCTTTGACTTGTGTGATCTTTCAGCTTTTATTGAGATCATCAGCCATTGTAAATCTCCAAATCATCCTTTGTGGAATCCCCTCCATGTGATGTAGTGACCATCAGACCGTCATGCTCACACCTTTCTGGATGATGAAACTTTGCATCAGAGTTGCGGAAGCATTGTTGTTGATCATTCACTTTTCATGATGTCTTTAATTGTGAGTGTGGAGTGTGAGCATGAGGTTATGAATTGACGTCTCATTTGCCATCAGCTGCAACCGTCGGGTGTTCCTTCAAACAACAGTTAGCAATAAACACACGAAAGTGTCTTTGTTCACCTTCGTTGAATAGGGTTGCAAGAACCGCGGTTCCCGGTTAATCAGTATAAATATTGCCTGTGATCAGGTAGAATTCCGAAGAACTTCCTTGACAAGGTTTCACAGCTGTACTAGCCGTTCTCAAACAAGAGCATCTCAAAGTAGACAACACGGAGTGAGTGAACCGGTGAATTAATGATTCACCGATTAATGAGGAAATTGATTTTGAAAAACAATCGCGTATTGCTAGATAAAGAGTTTTTGCAATACAACGAGAGTTTTATGAGAAACATCAATTTTATGTCAAATACTTTTGTTTGAAAATTATGCGCAGTCAATGTGCTCGAAAGAAAGTAGTTAAGCACATCGAAGGGTTTTCCAAAAGTATCCGTCAATTCATTTCCTGGAACAAGTTTGATTTAAAAACGAATCGCCCCATCGTTGCTTTCCAGTTGTCACTAGTTTGATCCATGAAGGATCTCACATGTCACCTACCAAGAGCTTGATTGATGTTCACTCTAGCAGGATTTCCATCTTCATCGTGAATAATTGCATATCACTCAGATGTTCTGGCAATACTGCAAGGATAGTGCGTAGGACTCTAAATATATTATCTTACTTTCCACATTGTGTGAAACAGTAAGCATATTTGAGTTGTGTCCTAACGAGATTTATGGATGATCTCTTGGCTCTAGACTCAATTGTGCGTTTTGATCTGCTCCTGGAGACTGGAGAGGTGTCTCCTATTTTGGTATCAACATGACTCGCAATGAGCGGTCGATAAATTATGCAGGGTTCCCCGTGAGATTGAAACAAGTCCTTTTAAGAGAACTTGAATGGCTAGGAAGGTTAATGCAGTGCGTCACTGGGTCCATGACGTCTTGTCTTCAATACCAGTGTTACCTTGGTAACCACCAGTAGCATATGAGCTGAACCTGGTTTCTGCCTTAAGGTTGAATATATGGAGGGCTATTTCTTTTCACCCTTTCTCATTTACGTTTCTTTTTCATTCTTCAACCCCTTCAGTGCTTACCGAGACTTCATTACTAGAACCTTGTTGGGTTTGTTCCAGTCCTAGCTCTATCTCAGTCGGCACTCTTCCCTTTCTCACTTTTCTCCTTTTTTCATCATTCCTAAGGACTTCTACTCTAACTAGAGGATTATCCCTGGGAAGATCCCTCCAGTTCTGGTGGATCATGGGAACAAATACCTAACCCTACCATCCTTATAACTCCAATAAAGTAAATGCATGGTCGGTCTTGTGGTATTGTTCTTTCCGCCTTAAAACCAATTGAAAATCAATCAAGGTACTCGTGATATTTGAAATCAAAGCATTTGTACCTCAATTGTTTTTGATATTTCAAAAATGCTCCCCCTCAACATGTCCATCGGTATTCAAAATTGTTTAGCACATGGAGGGAGGAGTGCCTGGTTGAGTCTTCAACGATTACTTTTTATCAGATTATATATTTAAATCACATTCTCTCCCCCGATCAAAAATTTCAAATCTTTTGAGATTTTAGATCCCAATTGATTTAAATATTGGAGAAAATTTTGGGAGAAAATGTGTCTGATTTATACAAGCCGATATTGGAACATATTACTGCTCTCCCTCAAATTATGAGGGACTCTGTTATTGTCAGTTATGATGAGTTTATAAAAGATTTGGAGTATAACACGAAACTCATGAAAATATTCATATTCTGACACATAACAGCACATATTTATTCACTACTTGAGCCGAACAAAGAAAAACATTTGATGATCTAAAATAAAATTTGAAGTCACTCTCCCTCTCAATCTATGACCCGTTTTTTATTTAAAATTTTAATAAAAAATTTAAGTCTTTTGTCATAGATTGAGTGGCAAACTTATGAGAAATCTAAGCCCAATTGATTTTTAAATATTGTTTTAAACCACCATTTTAACCACAAATAATTTTTTGAAGAATAATAGAACGAAAAATATTTGTTTTGATAAAAAGAAGACTTCTCTTCTTAAACGATAAATAATGCACTGAAACGTACATTAAATCGAAAAAACACGGATATAAAGTAATCCGTGCCCGGGTGAACATCACCCAGTGAGAGGAACAGCAGTCTTTTTGGCGACATGCTTTCCCCATTTTGAAGACCGGGTTGCTATCTGAAGTAATAGCAAGCCATAATTTTAAGTACAGGTTACAGTCTGAAATGACTGCAAGCCATATTTAAAGAAGATTTTGAGAAGCGACATGTTTTAGAAAAATATTATTTGGAAAAAATAGAAAAACTCTCGCTCAAGCATATGTATGTTTCCGTGTCATTATTAAATGACATTTCTAGAAACGTACATAATATTGATTATACGAGAGACATGTCGCGAGAAGAATATTTTTGGAGTTTTTATATTTTGTAAATTTTTATGGTTTTTGTTGGTTTTATTATATATTTCTATTTTTGGTATAAGATATTTAAAAAATGTATTATTCAATTTAAGACGATGTTGACCTGAATACCGAAAAAGGATATCGTTCTGTGCTTTGTAGAAGTCAGTAGTCAACATCTCTTAAACATTCACCACCAAAGCTTTCAAGGCTCCCGAATAATCGTAAGAACTTGAGCCTTCTAAAAGTGACGCTTTAGTAGCTTCCCCCCAAACAGACAATCTTCTTTTTTGAGCAGTTTCAAATCTCTCTTTCAAGCTTACATTAGTTAAGTGCACATCGGAATCCGTAGCACCCCACATCAAATACTGTTGCTCCTTGTAAGAATAATCATCGTGATTATCCGTTCGGGGGATCATCAACAAGATCAACAACGTTCATCTCACGCATGAATTGTTCTTCTCATGTGTCTTCCCGCTGAAGGCTGAAGTAATGTATACCAAAGGTATCAGGAGACCACTTCCCCCAAGTAGTTGAAGTGAGGCAGTCAGTCTCATTGTATGAAGCTCTAAAACCCGAAGTACACACACAACCTATTGTGTACCTCTTTTATCATTGGAAACTGTTTCTTACATCTCTTCCCCCACGTAGTTGGAATAATACACCAATGTAACGAGTTAAAACACTGATTTTCTTTCGGTTATGACATTTGTCTTCCCGGAATAACTTCAATTAAAGAGAAGTATAAAGTACATCACGTGTACTCATTGTGCGTTCAGGTGTATGTCTCCTTCCCCCTTGCTGGTTTTGATACCTCAGAATCAGCAACATATTTGACGCACATATACTAGAAATCTTGTGAGAAGAACACAATTGTCTCACATTTGTGATGAAACTATGATTATTGTTAATGAAAATAATTTAGGGTTTGCTTGTGTGTTAAATACACGAAAAATTAGGGTAATAATTTTGGATCGGGACTCATTTTTTTTAACTCAACGAATTGGGTTTGGATTTGCTTTATCTCTTGGGTCGAGTACTGTCTTACTTATTGGATCTAGATTTGTGTTTAGTTATATTATTGGGATGCAAGATCATTAAACGTGCTGGATTGGGCTTAGGTGCTTATGAGCTAAAAGTTATATCAAAATAATTGGCTGAAATATGATTATTCAAATGTATGATTTAATACATTGAGTTAATTTTTGGTATAAAGTTTGGCAAATAAGAGTGGTATGTTGGTTATGACAAAGTGACCAATTTTCTGGGTTATATTTTTGACAAGTTCGGGAAAACCATTATCAACGATTCACTAAAATGTCAAGATGGCTTAGAATTTGGACTTGGAATGTCACGTGATTACGGAGTTGATCGGGTATCACTTATTTGAGATTGAAGTTGACTTTCAAAAGGAGTGATCTTATTTTATCTTGAAGTCGGGGTTGGTTGGATGCATGACTTTCGATGATAACTTGCTCGTGCTTAAGATTTAAGTTGAAGACTTGGTTTATCTAGTTACCAGTAGTCGGGTGGATCGTTGAAGACCTGGTTAACTATCACTTAAAAGAGTTACATTATAGTACTCAGTGTCACACATAAAAGACGATGTGGATAATCGCAAGAGGTGATGAAAGTCTCATATTGTATCGGGATAGTATAGAGTATTAGGGATTCGATGTTGCACATTAGTCACACATTGGTGCAAGCTTAAGTCACAAGTTTGGGTTATTTTACTTCAATCTCAAATTCATCATATTGGGTTTTTCTCCATCAGTAGTCACGACAAAGAGCCGACAGAATGATAATGGGGTTGGTAACGAGTTAGCAGAGAGAAGTAGAAAAGAGAGAGATGACGTTTGAACAAATCAGTTCAAGCCTCGTTCTTCAACATTATGACGTCTGTTCACTTCAGTTCAGGCCTCGCTCTTCAACTACTATGGTGTCTGCAGATAACGCTTCAGGCCCCGTTCCTCAAAGAAAAGAAAGGTGTACGTTTCAGTGCGCCATATCTTGGGAAGAAGAGAAATATTCTTATTTATGGCCATTCTCATCAACAAGCTTCATGTTTTTCCCATGTTCGTACAAGTCATCAAGTGGATCAACGTACATTGGTTTATATTTTTGTGCTTCACTTATTCTATCAAAAATCGCAACAAGCATATGCAATTTTTGAGGGGGAGAAGGGAAAGGGTGAAGAATCTACATGTTGATGATGTTGGTAAAATGGTCATTCAGCTCTTGTATGCAGATATTTACTCCATCTACAGATCAACATATTTCTACAATTGGTTTAAGCATATTATAAGCTTAATTGAACTCTTCATTTGCTAAGCCACTGCTGAGGAGACAAAAGAGGGACTGCTACAAGAGAGCTTTAATCATCATCTTCTTCGCAGTAGTGCTTGGGCCTACACGCATATTTATGTTGCACATGATAAATCTCAACCATCATGGAATCTCAACTATGGCAAAAATGTCATTTGCTTGCCATTTTTTTAGGGGGAGATAAAGAAGAAGATGGTTAACATCAAGACCCTCAAACGTGATCATGACTTAATGTATTGAATCTATAAAAGGGGATGGTCAATTTGAGGGGGAGCTGATTCAGAAACTTCACAAGTTCTTGAAGAGGCTCTTTAGTTACGATGGCCTAATTGAGGGGGAGCAAACTCAATTAGTCATCATCTCATGACTCCTGAATACTTCAGTTCAGTACTCATGAGGTTTATTGATATCTTCTCACGGGCTGATATTATTAGTGATGATGGGATTCCAGTTAATGCTTCATGTACACATCATTATGATGATTCCGATTAATCGCAACCATCAGGGGAGAGATATGTGTACATCAGGGACGCAACAACAGGTTCACGTGATCGGGCTTAATTATTTATTCCGGAGTTGATATCCGCAGAGATGATCAGTGCTTCAACTTGTTACTTTGGTGTTATCGTCTCGACTTGTGTTGGGTACATGTGTACGTCACAGGCTGATTAATCATAAGCATCAGGGGAGAGAAATGTGTACATCAAGGACGCACAACGAGTTCACGTGATCGGGCTTAATATCTTATGAAAAAAATTAAAGATGATCAGTGGTTCAACTTGTTACTTTGGTGTTATCATTTCATGTGTATGTCACGAGCTGATTTGGTATATGTAATATAACTGGAATGCAATTGGTGAGATGAAGATGTTGATATTCTATTCCCCAAATGGACAATCTTGAAGAAGGTCGAGTCTATAGTCTGTTCTACATTTTCCGCTGCGTGTTAGAAGACTAAAGATGACATGCATTTAACTATCAAAATACTTCTTCATATTCAGGGCATTCATCTGAAAGGTTGTCAGTTTGGGGGAGAGCACTAATTAGGGGAGAGTGAAAAGCCAGATCTAATCCTTAATTAGATTTGCTCACATTGTTCTTCTGCAAGTAAAGAGATGGCAGCTGAGAAGATTCAGGAAGCTAAAAGAAGTAAGGTAGTTTGAAGACCACTCTCAGAGTTGCTGCATCAAGTTCATCAAGGTGTTGAAGAACAATTTCCAGAGATTGATAATGAACCCCTTCACCATAATATTACTCCAGACCCGAGTTCTGGAGAATCATCTTCACAAAGGGTCATTTGATCAAATTCTCATCAAGTCAATCAATCGTTTGACTATATCAGCAAGTGGTCAAAGGGGGAAAATGATCTGATTGAATTCATTTCCATCATAGATGATTTAAGCAAGTTGATTCTCACATGATACATTTGAGACAATTGTGTTCTTCTCACAAGATTTCTAGTATATGTGCGTCAAATGTGTTGTTGATTCTGAGGTATCAAAACCAGCAAGGGGGAAGGAGACATACACCTGAACGCACAACGAGTACACGTGATGAACTTTATACTTCTCTTTAATTGAAGTTATTCCGGGAAGACAAATGTCATAAACGCAGAGAAAATCAGTGTTATTACCCTATTTTTTCGTGTATTTAACTGTAACCTCTCGTAAATTTCCCTTACGATTAGTAAATGCATACGAATAAATAAAACGATGTTATGATAAATTAACACCATTTTACGGGTAACAATTTTTTTTTTATGATATAGCTTGATATTGAACCACTACGATAACTGTGATTGACCGTTTACCCAGGAACGATGCTTACACACGACCTAGATAACCTATGATTATTGCGAACGATAAATATATATAAAACGTTTATATTTATAACAATACGTTTTGTTAGGAATTAAATATCAGAAGAATCAAAGCGAGTTTCCACTGAAGGTGATTCTGCTGCTGAATCCTGCTGCTGCTTTATTCTGCTGCTGAATCATACTGCTGCTTGATTCTGCTGCTGAATCTACTGCTGCTTGATTCTGCTGCTGAATCATACTACTGCTTGATTCTGCTGCTGCTATGACTGTGCAGCTATGACTCATAACAAACAGCTGTGTAGATAAGACCGACTTATTCAACACTTGCATAAAAAGATAATATCTTAGTTCTAGTCATCAAATTGAACACTCCAAGTGAGTTGTTTATCTTAGATACATGATGTATCTTGTATGACTAAGCTAGAATAGTGATTAGTCATAAGCTAGTTATTTGTTGAGTCATGTAGTTTGTAAAAGATATTTCCTTGGACTATAAAAGGAAAATCTTAGATATAGAGACAAGAGAGAATAGAGAGACAATGCCATACACAACTCTCATATACAGACAATAGAAAGAACAAACATAAGATTCAAGGTCTTTGTAACCCTATTGATAAGCAAAAGATCACTCGTATTATTTTTTGAATAATATTGAATCGTTTGGTGTTAACTATTCCATTTCCATAACAATAAACATAAATCTTCTAAGTGTGGTTAAGTAGATTCCGCATACTTAATCATATTTACACAAACATATCTCATACACAAAGAACGAAGGTTTAACCACCTTATCGTGTAATCGGTCCCTCAACAAGTGGTATCAGAGCTTACAGGTTGATATTTTTGTTTTAGAAGAAGAAGTTAGAAATGGATGTTGAGTCTATTCAAACAAATGTTGCTGCTAAGTTACCAATGCTCAAACAGAATGAGTTTGAGATGTGGAGGTTAAGAATAGAACAATATTTTCAAGTGCAAGATTATGCACTGTGGGAAATTATTGAAGATGGAGATTCTTACAAGCCTACAACCACTACATCAACAGTTGATGGTAAGGAAGTTGATAAGCTGCAAACCAAGCCACAAACTGCAGAAGACAGAATTAAGAAGAAGAATGACCTAAAGGCCAGAAGCATGCTGATGATGACCATTCCAAATGATCAACTTATAAACTTCAGCAAATTCAAAGATGCAAAGTCACTATTTGAGGCCATTATTGCAAGGTATGGTGGGAATGAAGCCACCAAGAAGACCCAGAAGACTCTTCTTAAGCAACAGTTTGAAAATTTCACATCAACCAACCATGAATCTTTAGACCATATGTTCAACAGGCTACAGAATATTGTGAGTCAACTTGCTATTCTTGGAGTTGAAATACCTCAAGAAGATTTAAACTCAAAATTTCTAAGAAGCTTACCTGAAGAATGGGCTATGCATGTTGTTGTCTGGAAGAACAAGTCAGACATTGACACCATGGATCTTATGGATCTGTATAGCAACTTTAAGATTGTTGAGCAAGATTTGAAGAAAACTGGAGGTACTAGTTCAAGCACTGGGAACATGGCATTTATGTCATCTCCTAGTAATTCAGTTCCAGTTACTAATGAAAAAGTTCATGATGTTGCAAGTGCTACAAGTTCATCAAGCAGTACTTTTGCAATTTTGGATGAGAAAACATGTTGTGCTTTCTTCACAAGCAAACATAATGGATCCATGTTAACTCATGAAGACCTTCAAGAGATCAATGATGATGATCTGGAGGAAATGGATCTAAAATGGCAAATTTCTCTTCTTAGCATGAGAGCTAAGAAATTCTATCAAAGGACGGGGAAGAAGATCACAATCAGTAGCAATGATCCTGCTGGTTATGACAAGTCAAAGATAGAATGCTACAACTGTCACAAGATGGGACACTTCTCAAGAGAATGTAGAAGGCCAAGACAGCAAGATAGCAGAAATAGAGATGTTGGAAGAAAATCCAATACAGGGGAGATGTCTGAACCAAAAGCTATGGTAGCAATTGATGGATTAGGTTTTGATTGGAGCTTCATGGATGATGAAGAAATGGGTTCTTCACAGATGGCTCTTATGGCATTTACTGCACCTGAGGTACATGATCATAAAACCTGTTCAAATACTTGTACTGCTCTTAAAGACTTAAAAATCTTAATTAAACAGTATGATGACCAAAAGGTTCGATACGCCAAATCTGATCTAGATTGTTTCAATTATAAAAGTGGTTTAGAATCTGCAGAGAGACAAATCCTACACTATAAAAGGAATGAACTTACCTTTACTGATGCTAAAACTTTACTTGAAAATGATAATCAATTTAAAGATCAAATCATTGAGGCTTTAAAAGAAGCATTGGATAGGGTTAAGACTGAGAAAGAAAACATTCAATTGACTAAAGAGAAGCTTGAACATGCTTCTAAAAATGTAAACAAAATAATAGACAGTCAAGTGAATAATAAAGTTAAGTCAGGATTAAGATATAATGCAGCCCCACCCCCTTATAGAGGTATCCCAAAACCCCCAGGGATCGACCTAGAACATTCAGGATTGCCTGAATTTCAGCTACCTGAGTTACAATATGGAGTTCATCCAAACTCTAACATAGTAGCTGATGAGCCTAAGAAAGAAAGTAAATGTTCATGTAAAACATTACTTTTTTAGGACAAGGTGTCCTTTGTAAATAAACAGGTTATGTCTAAACCTGAAGTGGTTAAGAAAGCAAGAACAAGAGTTCCTAAGATAGTCAAACACAATACTGATAGGCCTAAAACCAATGAAAAATATGTTAGGCAACCAGTTAGATATTGTGAACAATATAGAACCACAAACAAGCCCAGAGGTAACCAAAGAAATTGGAATAACCTCAAGTCTTACCAATTAGGTGATGACTTTGCTTTTCACAATAAAGCTTGTTTCATTTGTGGTAGTTTTGACCATCTTGCAGCTTTCTGCAACCAATGGGTATCTGGGTATGAAAGTAATAGAGTGAACTACAAAAGGCAAACACCTAAATCTCATTTTCACTCTAATTCTAAAAGATCAAAACCCAAAACAGTCACAAAAACTGTTCCTACTGAAAGGAAAATGGTTTCTGCTGAAAAACCATATATGACTGTTTACCCAAAATCAACAATTAAAGGTGCAAAAACAACTTTCAAACATGCATCTAATATTGTTCAAAGGCCCATTCAAACAAAAGCAGTGGTCCAAAAACAAGTTTGGAGACCAAAGGGTACAACTACAAAGCTAGCAGTTTCTTCTGCTAAGCATACTGCTGCTAAGGGTAACAGGGCAAATGCTGTTAAGGCCTCAGCATGTTGGATTCTTAAATCCAATGTTGCATCAACAGTCCTCAAGAGATTACATTTCATTGATGCAAGAGGCAGATCCAAGTCAGTGTTGGCTTGGATCCCCAAAGAAAACTAATTCTTTTATTTTGTGCAGGGACATTCACCAACAGATCATGAAGATCAAGGATATTCAGATAGTGGGTGTTCAAGGCACATGACAGGCAACATGTCTTATCTTTCCAACTTTCAATCAATTGATGGTGGATATGTTACCTTTGGAGGAGGAATTGGTGGAAAGATTACTGGTAAAGGTACTATCAAAACCAGTAAATTAGATTTTGAAGATGTGTTTTATGTGCAAGAGCTTAAGTATAATCTCTTTAGTGTCTCACAAATGTGTGATAGAAAGAATAATGTTCTTTTTACTGAGACTGAATGTCTTGTACTTTCTCCTGATTTTAAGATGCCTGATGAAAGTCAAGTACTTCTTAAAATTCCTAGGAAGGGCAATATGTACAGTGTTGATATGAATAACATTGTTTCTAAAGATGCTTTAACTTGTCTTGTTGCAAAGGCCACATTAGATGAATCTATGTAATGGCATAGGAGACTTGGTCATATTAACTTCAAAACCATAAATAAGATTGTTAAGAATGGTTTGGTAAGAGGTTTACCTCAAAAACGTTTTGAAAATGATCAAACATGCATTGCTTGTCTTAAAGGCAAACAACACAAAGTCACTTATAAGCCCAAGATTTTTAACTCTATCAGTCAATCATTGTTTATGCTTCATATGGACTTATTTGGACCTGTTTCAATAAGTAGTATAATGCATAAGAGATTTTGTCTAGTTGTTACTGATGACTATAGTAGATTTACATGGGTATTCTTTTTAGGAACTAAGGATGAAACTTCTAGCATCCTTAAGACCTTCATTACAGAGATAGAAAACCTAGTAAGCAAAAGAGTAAAAGTCATTAGATGTGATAATGGGACATAATTTAAAAATAGAGTTATGGATGATTTCTGCAAAGAAAAAGGTATTAAAAGAGAATTTAGTGTTGCTAGAACTCCTCAACAGAATGGAGTAGCTGAAAGAAAGAATAGAACACTAATAGAAGCTGCTAGAACTATGTTAGCTGATTCAAAGTTGCCTATAACTTTTTGGGCTGAAGCAGTCAACACTGCTTGTTATGTTCAGAACAGAGTTTTAATAGTACAGCCTCACAATAAGACATCATATGAACTTTTTAGAGGTAGAACTCCTGCAATAGGATTTCTTAGACCTTTTGGATGTCATGTGACAATTCTGAATACCTTAGACCATTTGAGAAAATTTGATGGTAAAGCAGATGAAGGTTTCTTTGTTGGATATTCTCTCAATAGCAAAGCTTTTAGAGTATACAACATAAGAACTAAGAGAGTAGAAGAGAGTCTACATATAGAGTTCTTAGAGAATAAGTCTAATGTAGAAGGTCAAGGACCAAAATGGCTATTTGATCTTGAAACTCTAACTCATTCAATGAATTATGTGCCTGTTGTTGCAGAAACTAATGATTTTTCAGGTTCACAAGCAACAGATGAGGCAAGGTTAGACAAGAAGACACATCAAGATTATGTGATGATGCCAATATGGTCAAATACCAATGTGGAATCAACTTCAACCAATGGAGAATCTTCTTCTGGCAAAGCTAAAGAAGATGTTGAAGATAAAATCAGAGAAGGAAGAACAGAAGAACAGCAAAATGTTCCTGCTGATGAGCAAAATGTTCCCGCTGATGATCAAACAATTCCTGCTATGTCTCTGCTGATAGTCCTTCAGAAGAAACAAAATCAGACTTTTCAGAAGATGAGGTGGATTTGTGCAATATTCCATCTGATTATCAAGTTCCTTCCACTCCACAAACACGAATTCACAAAGTCCACTCCCTAGAAAATGTGATTGGAGATGTACAATCTGGTGTGAAGACAAGACAACAATTGATGTCTTCAGATCAAAAAGGGATTCTTGATGCCCTTTATGCTTCAAAGCAACATGAGTCTTCAAACTCTTGTTTGTTTGTATGTTTTCTCTCACAAGATGAACCAAAGAATATTCATAAAGCCCTAGAAAATTCAAGCTGGTTAGAGGCTATGCAAGAGGAGCTTCTGCAGTTCAAAATTCAAAAGGTATGGGTGCTAGTTGATTTACCTTATGGTGTAAGGGTAATTGGCACTAGATGGGTTTTTTAGAAATAAAAGGGATGAAAGAGGCATAGTGATTAAGAATAAGGCTAGATTAGTAGCACAAGGGTACACACAAGAAGAAGGGATAGACTATGATGAGGTTTATGCTCCAGTAGCTCGAATTGAGGCAATTAGGCTTTTCTTAGCTTATGCTTCATTTATGAACTTCACAGTTTACCAAATGGATGTCAAGAGTGCATTTTTATATGGTTCAATTGAAGAAGAGGTGTATGTTACACAACCTCCAGGCTTCACTGACCCTGACCATCCAGACAAAGTGTACAAGGTAGTTAAAGCTCTATATGGCCTACATCAGGCACCAAGAGCTTGGTATGCAACACTAGCTTCCTATTTATTAGAGAATGGATTTCAAAGAGGAAAGATTGATCAGACACTTTTCATCAAACAACACAAGAAAGATCTTCTGTTAGTACAGGTGTATGTGGATGACATTATCTTTGGATCTACAAGGAAGGAGATGTGTTTAGACTTTGAAAAACTTATGAAAGATAAGTTTCAGATGAGTTCTATGGGAGAACTTACATTCTTTTTGGGTCTGCAAGTTAAGCAATCTTCTGAAGGCATATTTATTAGTCAAGACAAATATGTTGCAGAGATTCTTAGAAAATTTCAATTTGCTGATTCAAAAATAGCAAGCACACCAATGGATCCTGAGAAGCCACTTCTTAAAGATGCAGATGGAGAAAATGCGGATGTACATACATACAAATCTATGATAAGTTCTTTGATGTATCTTACATCATCCAGACCTGATATCATGTTCTCTGTTTGTGCTTGTGCAAGATTTCAAGTAACTCCAAAGGTTTCTCATTTAACAGCAGTCAAAAGAATTTTTAGATATCTCAAAGGTCAACCAAGGTTGGGTTTATGGTATTCTAGAGAATCACCTTTTGATTTGATAGCATTCTCAGACAGTGACTATGCTGGTGCTAGCTTGGACAGAAAGTCAACAACCGGAGGATGTCAATTCCTTGGATGCAGACTTATCTCATGGCAGTGTAAGAAGCAAACAATTGTGGCAAATTCAACAACTGAAGCTGAATATGTAGCTGCTGCAAGTTGCTGTGGTCAAGTTCTATGGCTTCAAAACCAACTTCTTGATTATGGGTACAATTTCTTACATACCATTATACATATTGATAATAGTAGTACAATTTGCATTATTAAAAATCCAGTGCAACATTCTAAAACAAAACACATTGAAATAAGACATCATTTTATAAGAGATTGCAATGAGAAAAGGTTAATTCAAGTAATGAAAATTGCTTCAGAACAAAACTTTGCAGATCTTCTTACCAAAGCTTTTGATGTTGGTAGATTTCAGTACTTGGTAGCAAGTATTGGAATGCTTAATCTTTAAATTTTTCAATATAATGTGTTTTTGTATATAGATTTTTGTTAATGCATCTAACTTTGTTATCTAAGTCTACTATTAACAATATTTGAAGTTATTCATACAGTTAGTTTTATGATTATTCTAATTCAAGACAAGTACTTTGTACTTTGTTCTTTTGGTTTTAGACTAACAATTTCAGGTATGAATGTTTGAGCTGAAAGGCTATTTCAAGTGAAAGCTGATCATTGCTGCGGATCATTTCCACTGATATAATAGGTTCATGATAGAAAAGGTTTGGGACTTCAAAAATCCTTAAAACTTCTTTCTTGGAATCTGATTATGATATTTCACTTTGAATTGATAAATTAGTTGATCAGTTAATCACTGATACAACTCACTTTCTATCATTTTATACTCTCAAGTATAATGTGACTAGTCTACGGATATCTGATAGAAAGAACAGCGAGCAAAAGTGAATCTAACACTTGTGTTAGAGGTAACAAATGCCACGAGCTGGAAACCCTGTAAAGAAAGCCTTTTGAATAGGTTTATCTATACACAGGCGGTTATTTATAACTGAAAACATTGGTTCTCACACAACCAGAGGTTGCTTTAAACCGAAATTTTGATTAAGTGTCTGTTACACACTTAATCCTTTCAAAATGGTTGTAAGCAGTATGATTTTTTTTATAATAAAATCATATACATACTGCTAAGGCAAAAGTTTCTTAAAAGGATTTTCAAAAGATGACTTTAAAAACCATCAAATGATGGACCATAAGTCAAAAATGTCCATTGAATCACCTCTCATAGGAGTTAACACACCTAGAAGTGATGAGGACAGAATCTTAAACTCTTAAGGAATTGATGGCTTCATGTACAAATTGTCTGAAAACATGGAATAATGCTAAATCAGATGATGATGTTATGATTGTGAGAAAATCTTTCAAACAAGGGGAGGATATCAATATAAGATGATATTTGAATCTCAGGGGAGGAAATTCAAAGCCCAGTTTAAGGAAGATTAACCAAAAGAAAAGACAAGATCATACAAGATGATGACATAGAGGTTGAAAATGACAAGAACATTCTTAAATGTTGTATTCAGAAAGGATGAAGCATTTCAAAGGAGAAAGTTCTATCTAGGTCAAAAAGTTGAAAAGATTCAATTTCAGTTCACTACGTTTGTTCATCACTTGTTGAAAGATCAGAAAGCAGATAAGTTCCAGAGAAAGATAAGTTCATTCACTCAGAAGAGAAGAAAGTTCAGATCAACCAAATCTGACAATGAAGTGTTTGAAAGATCTTCACAAAGTCCTCATTTAATTCAGAAAAACATGTTTGAATGTGATTCACATGTTTAGGGGAGGATTGTTAGGAATTAAATATCAGAAGAATCAAAGCGAGTTTCCACTGAAGGTGATTCTGCTGTTGAATCCTGCTGCTGCTTTATTCTGCTGCTGAATCATACTGCTGCTTGATTCTGCTGCTGAATCTACTGCTGCTTGATTCTGCTGCTGAATCATACTACTGCTTGATTCTGCTGCTGCTATGACTGTGCAGCTATGACTCATAACAAACAGCTGTGTAGATAAGACCGACTTATTCAACACTTGCATAAAAAGATAATATCTTAGTTCTAGTCATCAAAATGAACACTCCAAGTGAGTTGTTTATCTTAGATACATGATGTATCTTGTATGACTAAGCTAGAATAGTGATTAGTCATAAGCTAGTTATTTGTTGAGTCATGTAGTTTGTAAAAGATATTTCCTTGGACTATAAAAGGAAAATCTTAGATATAGAGACAAGAGAGAATAGAGAGACAATGCCATACACAACTCTCATATACAGACAATAGAAAGAACAAACATAAGATTCAAGGTCTTTGTAACCCTAGTGATAAGCAAAAGATCACTCGTATTATTTTTTGAATAATATTGAATCGTTTGGTGTTAACTATTCCATTTCCATAACAATAAACATAAATCTTCTAAGTGTGGTTAAGTAGATTCCGCATACTTAATCATATTTACACAAACATATCTCATACACAAAGAACGAAGGTTTAACCACCTTATCGTGTAATCGGTCCCTCAACAAGTTTCGACTAAATACCGTATATTATTTTTATATTCCCCGAACCTACGAAACTTCCCGAGAACGCTCACTAATATTATTGAACTTCGACACGATAATCGAGACACGCCATGTGGGCCCCCAACACTCATTGGGCCACGGATCCAATTACAAACCAAACAGACTAGTACTATTTTTCTTTCTTTTGTTTTTGGGCCGACACAACCAGCAGCCCACAGGCCACAAGCCCAAACACACCCTTTGTATATTTTTTTTTTTGTTTTGTTTCTGTCGCGATACACAACCAAACGTACCCTATTTCTTACGATTTTTATACACAACACTTATATATTTTTACTCATCTCAATTCACCTAGTGCCCAATAATCACGAATGATAAAACTTACACTTCCTCACACTCGTTTACTACCCTAGAAATGACCAAAGCAAACACCAAACGAACCATTTGAAGGATAAGCCAAAACGTGCCACAAGCATTCTACATGCCTCCCATACTTCCCAATCATCACAAAACTAACTATGTTCATGTCAGGAATGAACAGGGGATCCTATGACACATTCCTTGCTTTGTAATATTTCGATTGGACATCATAGGAGGTAGCATGCATTCATCTCAATCCTACACTCACAATCATGTGATCTTAGCTTGTTTCTACTCTTCAAAACTGCCTATATAAGCTTTACATGCAAACCTAAATCACTACATGCACTTAAACGAACCATATCACTAAAAATATTAACGAGAGAAGAGTTGTAAGGGACGAACGGATTCTCAAGTGTACCACGCCTTGAAGTGAACCTAGGAAGCAAAGCTTGGAACCTCTTGAACCTTGGTGGAACGTGAAGTGAACCACGAAGCGTTTGTACCATTACACGAACCTTACCCTTGTTTTTACGCCACCTTTTATAGGTGAGGTGAGACCACGAACCTTTATTTCTATTTATACATACGTATGTTTATGATTATGAACAAACACTTGGAGCTTATAAATCGTAAATCATAAAAACAACATATACGTTTTACGTATCATACTATTTCTTAGTTATGTCATTAAAGAGTACATATGATAACCTTAAACTAATAATAACGTATTCATGAAAATAATCACACGTTCCTAAGTCACATTGGACCTATACGATTTTACTAAAAGACTTAGTTTATTTTCAAGTTTTATAAAGTTATACGCGTTGAGTTTTTAGCTACACTTTGGCCTCGCCATTTCTAAATTCGACACACGACCCGCTAATATTTTTACACGAACTAATTGTTTACTTGATATACTAACGATAATGGTAATTTATTTGGCCTAACGACTTGGTTTTATCACTTGAATGAGTCTAAAGCTAAACGAGTTTTCTTAAAAAATTTTAGAAATTAAAAACCTTACGTGGGCCGAAAAGCCCAAAAAGCTAATTTTGGCTTATCACGATAAGCTGGGTGAAAAAGCTATTTTGAAATGTTACTAGGACTTAAAAAGATGGATTTTGATAAGCCCAAAGTTTCCCAAAACCTCTTGAATCGAAAAACGTTAACGGGCCCTTAATTTGGACTCGTTAAGCCCATTTAATGAAAAAGAAGGAGAATAAGCTAATAAGCTGTTGGAATAAGCTTTTCTACACTTCCTGAGCTTATTGAATTAATAAAAATGTTAAGTTTTAAATATGGTAATGTTTGGACTAAAATTGCAAATTTTCGAGAGATAGGGACTAAAAGTGTCAGGTTTGTAAACTTTGGGTAAAAAGTGTTAAAAATAGTTTTCTAAGGGTATAAACTGTTAACATTAAAACTTGGGATTGAAAAATGTAAATATTGATATACTTGGACTTAAAACGTAAATATATATAATTTTGGACTAACGACGTAAATGTTTTCCGTTAAGGGTAAAATGTGTAAATTGGAGAAACTTTAAGGATTAAATAACAATATTGATTTTATTTTAAATAATAAATTTTATATATAATCTCTATATTATATATAACAGGAGGCGTTACACGTAGATAAATCAAGAAAACGCCACCTCATTGCCCAGTAATTGTCATTAGCAGCCATGTCATCAGTAGTGGCCTCCATGTCATCACTATTTACATTTTTGGTGTCCATGTCAGCACCTTTGTGTCCACCTAAGCAATGTAAGCAATTTTTTTAAATTTATTTTAAAACCATGTCATTAGTATTTGTCCACCTAAGCAATTATTTTTATTGTAAGCAATTTTTTTCGTGTTTAAATTTTAAAAAGTAAACTTACATGATTCGAACCATGGTTATGTGGATGAAAAACATGTGTGTTTACCACTGAGACAAGAAGTTTTTTGAGATATATGTTGCAACCTATAATCTATAAATGTCTGCAATTATATTTGATTCCTATACTAAATACAATTCTTAGAAATATGCATGCTAATAGAAACGTGTAGGTGTATATTTTGTAAATTTAGAATGGGATAACTTTGGTTATTATTATTATTATTCTTTTCCTTAAATATAGTTAACCCTAAATTTGTTTTGATACGTGAGGCCTGTAGTAAACATGCGACAACCAGGAAAAAAGTGTCGACTTTCTCTCTTTTTCACTAAACCTTAATATGTCATAATATGTTTTTGTTTTTATGTTTATGCATATTTGCAGTGATTTATCTTGCCTTTTCATGCACAACTGTAAGTGAAGATTATGAGAAAGGCAAATTATTCTTTCTTTTTTTTTTTAATTTTATTTGATATGTCCAGCAGGTAATACATGTTATTTGATTTCAATATATGTTTTGAAGATACATTTAAGGGCAGCAGAAACCCTTCATTATCACTTAGTTTTTTCTTTTTAATAAATGGTGTAGAATATGGAATGTTTGATAACATATAGGAATGACAGTATTCAATGAAGCACACAAAATGCTTTTAGCTAAAGTAAATTATGATGATATCATCAAGAGAATGAGGTATGATTCAGTTTATATCATCAAGTTCATGTGATTAGATGAATGACAATTGTTTATTGCGGTATGAAACAGGGAATGGAGGAAGACAAATTACCTTGCATGATCTTATATATTAAGATTACTATTGATGTGTTGATGGTGCTAGGTAATTTTTATGTTTGATGTTTCAAAGTTTAAATCTTATTACTGTTTGTTTAATTATCATTGGTTAGCAGTTAGGTATGTTTCATGTTTTGTACATTCCACAATGTTTTTTATTTGAAGCTATTATATATTAACATATCGCACCTATACTCATATCTCTTCTTTGAAATTGCAAAGTCATGGAGTTGATGTGAACTGAAAACTTTTTAGATGATTTTCAGTTACAACCGCAATGAGGGAGGATCATCTTCAGATCTTTGAGATATACTTAAGGCTGGATATCTGTGAGTATATCGAAAATTTAGTTATATTTTATTTAGGGATCACAACGGTTATATCTACAGACTCCATTCGGCACATGATGAGGAGCTTTGTTGAAGAAAAGCAAAATCCACTTCTCTGGTCTTCTACCTATCATGCAGGAGAGCATCTTGATCCAGTGGTTCTTTCAGAAGCCAATGCCAAAAGAAAAGCAAAGAAACACGGAAGTGTTTCACCTCAATCGCATTACAATAATTAATAGAGATCATATTTGTTGCATGTACCAGACTCCTTTGTATTAGCACAGGAATAAGTTTGATTATCAAATTGGTAGATATTATACAAAGATCATATTTGTTTTATTGATTCATAGTTTTAATGGTTTTATATTATTCATTTGTTGTTTTTTAGGTTTTGTGCAGTAGCATGCCACACCCGTTCATCCAACTTCCAGTGATAGTATTCACAGCCAGCAAAGTGCTAGAGGTTTGTTCCACTTTTATTTTTATTGATCACCTTAACATGGTCAGTGGATTAAATCTTTATGTGGCGCTTAAATGTTTGTGCGTTTTACCGTTTTTACAAGGCCCCCATCAAGTTATAGGGCTTTTGGTAGTTGTGACCGTGTCTGCCCACATTGCCACACGGTGTTTTGGTTTGAAGAGAGGCTTATTAGTCGTTCTATAAATTCCAGACCACAATATCATCATTGATTTTGTGTTATTTATTTTTGTATTTTAAATTTTCTATATTCCACTTATTCTAGACACCATTTAGCTTAGATTTCCCATTATTGTACATGGTTGTACTCATGTTCATGCTTGTGTAACCAACCCATCCCCCAATCTGGCCACCTGTACCCGCAATACATCGTATCATTATCAAAATTTGGATTTGTATTTCCTTGTGTGCAGAAAAGAAATTCAAAAGGATTAGTGACTTGATTCTTGAGAAGTTTATGTATCAAGCTGTGAAAGGTTAAAAATTCTCTTCATCCTTCGCACCTTTTGTTCTTACTGATTTTAGTTTATGTGGTGGGTGTTTATACAATCGTTGATTGACTCTTGGTTGTTTGGGTGTGCAGGGCACAAGAACGATATAAAGGACCAGCTTTTGAAAATAGGTTATATTAAATATTCTATCGGTTGCTGTTTTTTGTTCTGTATCATTCTTTTCATACGTGCTAAATATTAGAAAAAAGCTCAACAATAATCTCCCCATTTGGTAAGTTACATATGAAATATAACATGCATAAACCCATTTATAAGTAAATGAGTTGAAACCATCGCATCTACTGACAAACATTTATTTTACATATGCATGTAGGAAGAGATCCATACCTTTAATCAAAATAAATCTTCATAAATAAAGACAAAAGTGGCAAATTTAATTTCCATCAGATGGACAAAGTAAAGGGACATGGATTAAAAATCATCAAGTCCTGTTTGCCTAACTTTATTCGTATGGATTTCAGGAGCAACTTTGTAAAGCAAACACATGGCAAAAACCACAACCTACAACAGATGTTGTTTCCCTTTTATCTGATATACGTTTAGGTACAGGTAAAGTTGATTGTTGGATTGGGACAAAAACTGCCAACATCCCTGCAGTAATGGCATCTGCGGCAGCCGCATCAGGTGGAAATCTCAAGTTATTGGAGGCTTTCAACATTGATGTTCTTAGCACTACTATAGTCAGCGCTACAGTCAAGTGTAATCATGTAGGAGAAATTGCTGGCATGACAAGGTTGTATGAGAATATGGAGAGTGCAGATGATGATTCCGAAGTGGTGACGTCAGCTCCTGGACCTGGTGGTCTTTCAAGACTGATATTTGGATCTTTTCCATACCAACTTGGTATAGTTCTATTTTATACAGGACATATCATATCTCAAAGGCTTTTAGGTGGAATTATTACACTAATATCTTTATATCATGTTGACCTATTAGACACAGTTGACAAAATGCTAAAGGATTGTATATTCAATGGTTTTGCAGCTGATGAACAATTTGTATTATGTGCGTTAAAAGGTTGTGACTTGGTGGATTAGTTCATAACTGAGGAGGGTAATAAGAATGATGATGTGTCAAATTCTGGACATAAAATTCCAGTGGAGATTAAGCAACTATGGTAAGTGTCTTCCCAATAATCATTAAGGTACATTTTCCAAACTTTTACTTGCTTAGCATGATTATCATACAAAGTTAAGAGATTTTTAAAATTGTATTCTGTTTCACCATAAGTTATGAGACTTTTACTTTTGCCTAATCAATTTTAGAACTTTTTAACTTGATGGAAGTTTCATATTTGCAGCAATGTGATCCATTTTCAGCAAAACTATTCACGATCACCACCGGTTGTCGAGAAGTTCCTGTGCTATGCAAATCAACAGTTTCATCAGATTCATCACAAAGTAGCCAAGCCACAATCAACTTCTTCAAAACCGTATGGGATTCCTGTAAAATGTGTCAATAAAAAACTCTCCGTTTTCGCCTTTGTTACAAGGACAATCTACAATACCAGCAAACACCACTAGCAAACTCACTGAAATCTGGCCATCAGTAAATGAATTCTGTAACATAGCAGATGGATCTTCAACCGATGGTTCAGTCTACTTCAGTGGAGAAAAGGCTAGCTTCAACAGAACTAAAAACATTACAAAAACTTTCCCTAAAGGGATGTGTTTAGAGAGGATCGGTAATGATTCTTTCATTCATATGGTGGCTGACACTGATGGATCAAACCGTGCCTTTTTTGCTAACCAGAAAGGTCATATATGGTTAGCTACCATTCTAGAAATGGGTTCTGGAGGTTCATTAGATATCGATGAGTCAAACCCATATCTTGATCTAACTGATGAGATTCATTATGCCGGTGGTTCAGGTCTGATGTCTATAGAGATACATCCGAATTTCACTCAAAATGGACGTCTTTTTGCTTCGTTTAACTGTGATAAATTTGATAGGCCTGGATGTGGTGGAAAGTGTGCTTGTAACTGATGTAGACTGTGTGTGATACTTTTGCAATGCTATAGTCATAAAGGCGTAGGGCCATTACCACGCCGCGAAATATGCGAGGTACTGTTGTGCATGTATTGTGTGTTTCATGGTTTTTAACATTCTATATTTACGGTTTCCATATACTTATTGACTGTTCATTGGGTTTATAGCTGGACGGTTTGACCCTTTCGCTTGGATACATTTGTACAACTGATGGTCACTGAACACGTGTCAATTTTTACATGTACACGCAAGCAACTAAATTGTGTAGCCGGTGACCCACATAGATCATACTGTGAATAAGCATTTTTGGGTAAAACAAAATCATCAAGTAAATATTAGATATGGGAGTGCAATATCCTGGACCAAAATCTAGGACATCCGACTGTTTGAATGCTATGGCTTAAGTTTTTTTTCTGTGAATGTTAATTGTTTGATTCTCGGAGGTTTCAATAGATGTGTGTGGTGCTGCAAAGTTACTGTCTTAAAGTGGTACTTATTACATGCCAATGCAGGAACCATTTACAGTTGTTGTTGTTTGTGCCAATGATTCCGAGAACACCGAAACACAGTTGTTTCCGAAACATGCTATTCAGCAACCCACAAAGTATTGACAAATTTTCACCGTCTCATGAAACCTTGCACATAGCGGCTTCACTAGACCCAACACACTAACACATTACAGGTTAAGTTTCTGAAAAGGAGGTAACACATGATCAACACCTGATATTTGCATCGTTGGACTCAAGGCAACCCACTTTCACATTGTCGCTTTTGGGAAAATTGAGCAATATCAACATTACCACAATTAAGGTGAATATATTTTTTTAAATTTTTGTATGGAAGATTATGAAATACGATGTTCAACTCATTTAAATAATTTTCACATATGTTAACCGTTTGGCCCGTTAGCAATGAAATACAACCCAACTTGAACCGTTTTCATAAAAATGATGATCAGTTTAGCAACACCTCAGCACAACCTCTGTACCAGAAGATCCTCGGGATTATTTTGTTCGTAGCAAGTTAATGCAATGAAACATGAAGCTGGAATGTAACAGATTGTCGGTTTCATACAAAGACTGACTGGCATGTAAATGTTCCTTTCAAAGTCTTCTATATGGCCACTTGGTTTTATATTTTACCAGATGGTATATTGGGCTTATTTTTTACACAATACCAGCCGATATTCATGAGAAGCTTTAAATACCCAAGGTACCATTACCACAAGCAATTAGCGGGTAGAGTTATTAGCCAATCAGTTAGATGTTATGACTTTTTTTTATCCTTTTAATATTATTAATTACAAAATCAGTTATAAACAGTTTCGTAAGTATTGATGTCATCTTAAATCCTATATTATAAAATGGTTATTTTGGACATGAATCTGACTCTTTTGGCTTCGAAAAGTTTGATTAGTATTATACAAACTAACCATTTTATAATATGCCTCGATGAATCACTAAGTTTGAGTGGTTACATTAGATTGGAATTCCTTCAACTATGATGTATTCGTAATTCTCATCTCTTGCTGCTCAGATGATCATATGTTAATAAACTTGGATGCATATAAATGAATATTTGTTAACAGGTAAATATTACTTATTTCTGAAACGTACACTACAGCCAGGTATATAGCATTGAACGCATTGAACCTCCATGGCCACAACATCACCTTTTCAACATATGATAAACCAAACCTTCTCAGTCAGGTGCTTATTTCTGAAACATACACTACAGCCAGGTATATAGCATTGGGAGTTTGTTATAGCAACCGTGCACACAGTAAGTCTTACTTACTTTATGGAGTCATATGGTGTTTCAGTTTAATTGTTATTCCTTATTATATAATTTTTGTGAAAATAAATAGAGAAAGGTCTGTTACTTAAAAAATGGACACTCCAGAGGTAATCTTTTTAAACCTTTGTATTACATGCTGGTGAGATATACATTAATGAATCTGTTGTAGGCTAACGTTGTATTATATACTTTTCAGGCTGGAGATTATATGTTTTTTTTAGCTATTTACCCTCTTTGCTGTCCTTGGCAACTTTATTGAGCCACACTATGTCTTCAATATGTGTGAATATTGATGGTTTAGGTTACATCATACATTGTTAACTTATATGATGCAACTCTTTTAGCTTGACATTATATGGATGAATTGCACATTCTATGGCTGATTTGGTGGGATTATGACAATAATTGTTAATACAAATGCCAAACACAAAATATATCTTAGTCCCATGTTTATATTCAAATATTTCTAGGTAAAAAATCGGAATTTCATACAAGTGCATTCAATTTAAACGGGGCAGATTAGTGGTTTAAGTCTCTTTGACTAGGTTGTTCTACTGAAATTTTTGTTACTTGATGTTTACAGGTAGTTCCGACACTGCCCATGTTGCTGCTAGGTAAATAAAACATTCGTTTTTTATCACCCTTTGACGCACTATTTTTGTATATGAATTTGGTGTTTGTTATAGGGCTTATGATCAGGCTACCATTGGATTCTTCGGACCTCATATTCATTTCAAAATAAATGATGAACTCGAAGGTCTTAAGCAGGTTTTTTAAAAGGTGTTAAGATATTTACCAAGTTTTTGCATGTTCGTTCGTCACCCAAACTCAGGGTTCTATAGAGGAAGCTCAAAGAATATAGGGGTTACACTGCACAAATATGGTCGATGGGAAGCTCGAATGGGCCAGTTTTTTGGAAAAGAATGAGCATTAGTTAAACTAAATTAAACTTACATTAATTGACACATTGGGATCAATGTCTTTTTTGCATGCAGGTACATCTACCTTGGGTTGTTTGATAGTGAAAGAATTAATCAGGGCCCATAACAAGGCTTCAATAAAATGAAACGAAAGATAAGCAATCACCAACTTTGAGGATAGCTCATATAATGGGGCGCCAATTCCCATGACAAAAAGTGGAGGTACAATACTAAAAGTAAATCTTTCGATTATAGGTACTGAAATTGTCTATGCAAGCAGCCCTTATGATGAGTCTAATTTGAAGGTCAAGTGAATATTTCAGAGGTAAGGTACGCTCACTATTTTATTGGTGTAAGCCAATAAGCTGAAGTTTATAAGGCGATAAGCTCAAAAGAGTGAGCTTATCACTAACTTTGAGGGAAAATACGGGCTCGAAATTGATAAGTGGTTAGGAAAAGTAGAATAACGACTTTGTTATACTTATTCTTTCTACATGAATCCTTTGGACAAGAACCTTTATCTTGATTGTTAATACCTTCAATACTGAATATCAAGGCTGTCAAACTCGCGAGTTTACACGTAAGATCGTACGATCTTACGTGCACACCAGTCAAAATCGTGTAGGATCGTGGTAGGATCGCATCTGAGGTGGGATCGTAAGTAGGATCGTAGGATCGCACGTAAGATCGTAAGATCGACACGCGATCCGAGTTCATTTTTTTTTTTTTTTTTTTTTTTTATCTTTTAAATCCATCCCACTTGCTTAGAAAAAAAAAAAAAAAAAAAAAAAAAAAAAAAAAAAAAAAAACCGTGTGTTTTACTAATGTCTAATGAGTAAACCACTATTGTTTCATTTTCTAAATAGATTATAGTTTATACAGAGTTTTCTACTTTTTCAAATAGATTATAGTCTAAAAAGTGTTCAATAGTTTAATTTAGTTTACTTTACTGTAAGTAAACTAATCAAAGGGTATGTTTTGTAATGTCACTTATGAAACGTTTGTTTTTTTGAAATCATGTTGATGGCTCGTATGTTTTGAGACATTTAGGACCTATGTTATGTAATATTATTGCACTAAATCGTTAATGTAACGATTGAAACTTTATTTTTTTGTGTTTTACTATTACTTTGGTGTTTGAAATTTAAACTTTGTCATTTTCAAGATGATATTATATGAACTTATCTTTGACGTTGAGTAAAAATGTAAAACAGTTTGACTCGTATATCATTGGTTTACAAAATATGACAAATTGGTAGGATCGTAGGATCGCGATCCGATCTTACGATCTCGATCTTGCAAAAACAAAAACGATCCTGCGTGGGATCGCGATCTTGACAGCCTTGCTGAATATGCAATTTATGTTAGAAAAATTGGATTGAATGTCAATTTACTATCGATTGGACTATAGTTAAAAAGAAGGGAGCTAACATGAGCAATAACGATCTATCCTTTGACTTTTCTAGGAGTTTTGATGGTAGGGGTCTTGCGAAATTGTTTCCTGTTAAGTTACTATAAGAAGGCCACATTAGAGAATTATATAGAAAATACCATATATGAAAGTTTAACCTTATATCTAAACAACTATGTAACTTATAGCATTTCCAAAAAACCAAAAGATGCAAGAAACTTCGGCAAATTTCCAGTTAAGTTATTGTAGGACAGATCTCTGAAATCATTAACAAAGAGTAATAAGGACTTTTTAGATTGTACAATTTAATATGATATAAATCCAATAATCTATTATAGAACTTACAATGATTGTATCATTGTGAGATTAGCTAAGGCATCAGCTATCTCTCCACTCAATCCACTAGACGACAAGTTCCTATATTATAAGTTTGTTAATAAAATATTCCAAAGGTAATGAAACTATAAAATGTACATCTCCACTCAATGAAAATATTAAATACATACAATGATGTGATCCTAGGATTTTCTGAATCATCATAGCTGTAATTAATATCAACCCAGGCAGATGGTTGTGGAACACATGGATCTCCTTGCCAATTTCTCTTTAAGCCATAGTACTCTAGATTGCTTCAGCTAATTTTAACAATAAGGGAAATAAGACAGATGAACATCCCATGATAACTAATACATTTTTGCATAATGTTGAAAAAAGTAGTTAGTACAGAACAACTTGATTAGTATAACAACGTTGCGTTTAGTTGGGAAAAATTATTTCTAACTTTCCACCTCTATATTTCTAAAAAAAGGTGGAGTGTTGTTGTTTCATAAAAAGTGTTAAAATTTGAAACATAAGTCTAGATGATGTTTCTTTACATTCAAATGCAAGACATGATTTCAAAAGGTAAAACCTCTATAAACGTGTTCAAGTAAACTGTTTTCTTTTCTATACTTTTTCGGTGTTCTTTCGTTGAACTCGACTTAAGTATTCATGTAATGTTAGATTTCAAGTTATTTAGTTATGCAGCCATCATTGGCCCAACTGAGCTGCACCAACTAACTATGGTACCGGCCTCCATCCTTTCCCAAAGATTTTAGGAGTACTATGATGTTGACAAGAGATACTTAACATGTCCTACTATAATAGACTATTCATAGTCAAATAGCGAGGTTTATTAAGTATCCTTATTCGCCAAAAAATTGGCCACTGATCGTGTGTTTGGTGATTCGTGTATGTGTATCCGAGGATCACACAAACTCACTCCAAAATTTTCAGCTGCTTTCAATATAAAATTAATAAATTATCCATACAAGAGGACTGGTTAGTGATAGAAGATAGTGATGGTGATAAAACGCCAAGTCCAAATGGTTACACGTTTGGTCTTATAGAGAAACTGTGGGATGTGATCAAACCAGAAGTTCAATCAGTGTTTGAACAATTTTCCTCAAAATCCTGTTTTCCTAAAGGGATGAACTCCCGTTTCATTATAAATCCCTAAAGGATGTTATCGAAAAGAATTGACCATTTGAGGCCTATTAGTATGATTAATGTTGCATAATAAAAGAAAATTTTAAAAAGTTAGCAGCAAGTTTACAAATAGCAATTAAAATGGGTTAAGTGAGAATCAAGGACCAAAGACGTATTCAACTCCTCAACAAACAAGATGGGAATCGATCGACATTGTCACATGAAAACGATCAAGACACAATCCGTATTTTTTTTCTCATAGTGCATTTCCCATTATACGTGAAGATCATGTTGGTTATCGTGAAGGGATGTTTGAAATAAATCACATCAGTAGTGGACATATTGAACGTTGGGATATGGCAAGAAACTATAAGTAGGAACGTGGTCATTCTGGAATAAATTGATGTTCTAATATTTGCCTTCTTGAATGATTTAGTATGTATGTTTTGGAATAGTGTATTTTTGAATTTACAACATTTGTTCTACTAAATGATCAAGTATTTATCTTTTTTTTTTTCATGGTATGCATTAGTACAAATATCTTATACAATTCAAGCAACATTACCAAACAAAAATTCCTTCATAGATTGTAAGTTTTTATAGCAAAAACTTATATTACTTAAAAAATGTCATCATTATATAAAGAAAAAAAAAAAAAAAAAACAAACGGCTAGCCCACCCATTGGGTACTAACTTTGTATGCAAAGAAGCTTATTAGGTCGAGCAATTAGAGCAAGATGTTGCTGACCTGCAACGGGCCCTTTATGAAAAGCAGGAACAGGAGAATACCATGCTTCAGGTTCTAATACTAGGCTTTCATGTTATAACATCGTTCTTCTTTTTTATTTACATGAGTTTTGCAAGTTAATGATGTATTTTATATTTTAAAGGTAATAATGCGGGTAGAGAAAGAGCAAAAGGTAACAGAAAAATGCTCGCAAATATGCAGAACAAGATGCTACAGTTCAGAAATACGACGCTGAAGTGCTTTTGGTTAATTTCTAGATTATACTTTTACATAACTATTATTCAAATATGTGGCTCATGCTTTTTTTAGAAATTTTTGGTAATTGGTCAATAAAAAGGAGCTAAGATGGCATAAAAATTTAACTGTAACGAAAATCACTGTTGTAGTGTGTATTTATGTGGTTATCTCAAAAGTGGGAAACAAAAAACATTAGACAACTGGTTTTTGGCATACGGACGCTAATTCATCAAAAACAATAACACACACTTTCTATAAACAACTATTATAAAATTTGTACATTTATATCTTATTATTCGTTAACTAATACCTTCAAGCGATATTTATAACTAATTCCCGCCCATCGGCAGGGCTTCCCAAACAGTATACAATTACTTGCTACGATGTGCTCAACAACAACTATTACAGAAAGTAAACGCAAAAAAAAAAATAATAATAAAATAAAAAATATATAAATAAATAAATAAATAAAATCACAAGTACGCATGTCTCTTAAGTGGTGAGTTTTCTTCCTTGACAAACAATATGCAACTGTCTCAACAGTGAATAAAATAAACACATCGAAAATTGTTTTTTGTCAAATTGCTTAATAACTAATACTAACGGTCAACAAATTTTCATGTATAACGCATTAACAAACAAGCTCTACTTAACTAATACCTTACAAGGAACTTTATAAGTCATGCCCGCCCATGACGTTATTAATGTACATAGAAGGGGTTAATTTAAATCTTGGATTATAAAATTTTGGTATGAGTATGTCTTTAGCTTGGTTCTATATGGTTGGGTTTGATAATGGGAAACAAATGGGTTTTGATTGAAACTGATCATTTTTTCATAGGTCGGGCTGGTTTGACAATAGCGAACATTTGTGTCCATTTCATAAAATAGATAACATTCTCGTGTTCTTTAGCATTCTTTGGTTTTTGCTTCATATAACTCTGATTGTGTCACAAAGCTTATGTATCTTCTTATATTAGTTTTGCAATTTAGTATTAATATCAATATAACGTTTTAGATTGAAGACCTACATGCACCACGTGAGCCTTCAGTTTATGATTACCCGCCTTTTTTCGCTACAGTAAATTATGTCAACGATAATTGTAAGACATGCCCGCCCATCGGGCGGGCTTCGACAACTAGTATATATATATATATATATATATATATATATATATATATATATATATATATATATATATATACGTAATAAAATTTATATAACGATAACTAAATTTAGACGAATAAAACAATACGTAACTATTATCTATTTTATATACTACGTAACACATCGCCTATGCACTTTATGGATTATTCGTAATTAATAATAAACGTTCGCAATAAAACGAGACTTAAAAACTGAAACTTGCCATATCTTATAGGTTGTGTGTGAAGCCGTTGCCTTGCATCGTTGAGATTACATTTGTTCTACTATCCTACTAAGGTGAGTTCATAGCCCACATTTAACTTATTTTTGTGGGGGGGATACATGCTCAAAAACCGAACACAAGTCTTTTCCTGATATCATTATTGCTTAAGTAGCTATTGCCAAAAGTCTCTCGATCATGAACCTTAATCACTTGAAGGGTCAACGTAAATAATTGTGAATAGATCTATTAGGGATTGACGATCCCCATTTGGTTGCTAGAGGAAAGTCACCAAATGCACTTTATTTGAATATCATAGGTTACTGACAAAAACCTATCTTGGGGGTTGTATATATTTTACATCATTATTACAGAAAATATTGATGTCTGTTGAATCGTTGAGTGTCATGAGCTTAAGGCAATAATGAATGCGATTTTCTAACTTGTTTATTTGTATTTATATACAATAAGCACTTATCTCTTGTGTTCAAACTCTTAATTATAAACCTATGAATTTCACTCAACTTTTTGTTGACTTTTAGCATGTTTATCTCAGGTAACTAAATGGAATGGATGGCAAAGGCACGAAGTGGGCAAATAAAGAAACGTTTATTTCTCTTTGAATAAAAACTTGTTGTTGAATAATGAATCCTCTTGGAATTATGAATATTTGGTATTTTAAATAAAACTTAAAACGATCACTTGAATCGTTTTCTATAATTATGACAAAGATCTACGATATAATACCCCAAAAGTCTTCCGCTGACATTTTAAGTCTTCCGTTGTATTGATCGATTTTGGGGGTGTTATAGATTGGCATCAGAGCTACGGTTATAGTGAACTAAGTGTTTTTGGAACATTGGACTATAACTACACTTTAAACGGGACAAAATTTTCATAAAATACCATCCTACGCCCTTCATGCCTGACCATTCCTATAATTGGTAAAAAGTATTATTTACTTTATAGCATTTTAAATTGATTATAATTATGCTTACATCTACTAATCGGGAAATTTATTACAGTGTCATGTCTTCGAACACCCACCCTATCAGCTTGTCCTCAAACTCAGGAACTGAAAATGTTACTTCAACCTATGCTACCTCACCTATGCCTATGTCTCCTGCTACCGACAGATACATGCAAAGCCAGCAATTTCTGCCAGCATCTGACACAGAGGCTTCTCCTCTGGCAACATCTGGTCCGATTCGCCGATCTAGGCAAATTAGACAACTTCAGCCGTATGAAGCAAGTACTGTTGTACCAGCACCAGCTCTTGTAATACCACCTGAATCAGTTGTGCCATCACCACCTGCACCACCAGTGATACCACCACTACTAACTATCTTCTACAGCCAAACTACTACTGTGCCACTAACACCATCACCCATAGCATCACCTCCACTAGTATCACTACCTGCACCTTACCGAAGTGTCCCAATATCACCTCATCAAAGGACTTACCCGATCCGCCCAACCACCTCAGAATCTTGTGTTTAACGCAGACGCCGAAGGACCCACAAGCGAGTGGATGCTCGTAGATGGTCTTTCTTGTTGCCCGTTATGCGATATTGGAGATCTCAAGAAGGAACACCAACAACAAGGGAACTTGGGGAAAGTTCTTACTCTACCTCCCGAATTCTGCCAGTCACTGGGGAACCCATACATCACACCATACCATTGTTAGCTGCAAGAATGGTTCGCCACGAAGACCGACTTGATTCCATCGCTAGTATACTCAACAAGATTCCACATGAACTTCTAGAAACCTTTGAAGATGATATGAACAGTCTCATAATTGGTTATCTTGCAATAGAAGATAAGGTTGAAAAGTTGGATTCTCTATTTTGGAAATCAATGGAATTCATAGGAGCACTATGTGGGGTTAACACTTCAACAGAAATAACATTGGGAACTTTAGACCGAGAAATTGAGAGGATCAACACTGAAAACCTACGCCTTAGGCAAGCCCTGCTAGAATCTCGAGAAAGGGAAAGGACTCGAGATCAAACCATGGAAACCATGTCCACTGCCATTCAAGAACTCCAAAACCGCCTAGACAAAGCCTTAGGAAAACCATGAGACCATCACCTCGTTAAGTAAAAATCAATGTCCTACAAATAAGAGTATCTTGTCGTGTTTTGTAAACATTTGCACAAGTATCAATAAGTGTTGTAACACCTTGACATTGATTTATGGAAGTTTATTTTATCTTTATTTACGTTGCAAACTTTATACATTATATCGTAATATATTGGTTCATACAGGTCAAACTTATTCGTAATTCCTATGTGTGTCATTCCAACATACGATAATTACGATTTAAACCTTTTCAATGATCGAATCATTGTAACTACGACCTATATTTAACTATTTATTACTCGATATGTATTTTCGACGTGATAGGATTATTATAAATGTTCTAATAATATACCTTCTTTTATAATAGCAACATGGCTAGAACTAGGAGAACAACCACGAACGCCGCACCAGTAAACCCCGAAGTTATGACCCCGGCAGCGATCCAGCATGCAATTGCTGATGGCGTTAATGCCGTTTTAGCCGGACAAGCCCGTAATAGAGATGGAAATGCACCTGCACCCCGCTACTGCACATACAAGGACTTCATAGCATGTCAACCAACGTATTTCAAAGGAACTGAAGGAGTGTCGGAATTAGGTCAATGGTTTGAAAGAAGTGAAACTGTTTTCCAAAGAAGTGGATGCTCGGAAAACAACAAGGTAAGCTTCGCAACGGGAACACTGATGCAAGACGCTCTATCCTGGTGGAACTCTACCGTTCAAACACTAGGAGCAGAGGCAGCACATCAGCTTACTTGGATTGAATTCAAGGCTAAAATACTAAAGAAGTATTGTCCCCGTTCCGAACTACGAAAACTCGAGGATGAGTTCCATGCCTTAACAGTGAAAGGAGTTGACTTGAGAAGTTACAACCGGAGATTCCAAGAACTCAGAGTATTATGCCCTACCATGGTACCCGATCATGAGAAGACATTAGAGAAATATGTCGAAGGACTCCCTAGGAGTATTGAAGGAAATGTCACCTCAGTAAACCCGCCAACCTTGGAAGCAGCAATGGAACTTGCTCAGAAACTTCTAGACCGAGAAGTGAAATGCAATGAGCTTAAAAGAAAATTGGACGATAAGAGAACCACCCACCATCACAACAACAATCAACAAAGCTACAACAGTCATCATCGCAACAACAACCACCGCAACAATAATCGGAACCACCAACAATATCACAACAACCGAAGCGCTCAACAGCAGAATCAAAGACAAGAAAAACCCCGAGTCTACGCCGCCACGGAAGGCGTAGGGTACAACGGACAGAAACCCCAATGCCAGCGATGCAAACTTCATCACGAGGGTCGTTGTACGTTCCGATGTGACAAATGTCGTAAAACCGGTCATCAAACCAGAAACTGTAGGATTCCGGCTACAGGAAGCAACACACATGTTATATCACCCACTTGTTACGGATGCGGAGAAGTAGGACACATCTGGAGGAACTGCCCAAAAGGAAATGAACCAGTCAACGCCCAAGCTAGGGTATACCTTCTCGGAGATGGAAACGGACCCGATGTAGTCACCAGTACGTTTCTACTAAACCATCATAATGCTAGAGTATTGTTTGATTCGGGCGCCGATAAGAGTTTTATATCAGATACGTTTGCCCCTTTACTTAATGTCACCTCCTCTACGCTAAACACCACCTACGAAGTCAAAATGGCTGACGAGAATTTAATAGATACCAATACTATCATGAAAGATTGTACCCTAACCTTATCCGAAAAACCTTTTGCCATTGATCTTATGTCGGTTCAACTTGGTAGTTTCGACGCTATCGTCGGCATGGATTGGCTATCCCACCATCGTGCTAGGATTCACTGTGACGAAAAGGCCGTCCATATACCACTCAAGGATGAAACACTCATTGTCCAGGGTGACAAAAGCAAACCTCGATATGGAATTATCTCATGTATGCGAGTTATAAAATACACGAAGGAAGGATGTCAAGTATTCATGGCTCAAGTTACGGAAAATAAGACATCCGAGAAGCAGCTTAATGACGTTCCTATCGTTAGGGATTTTCCTGAAGTATTCCCTGAAGAATTACCTGGTATTCCACCCGTACGTCAAGTAGAATTTTAGATTGAACTAGTGCCTGGAGCGACACCAGTGGCTAAAGCACCTTATAGGCTAGCGCCATCTGAAATGGAAGAGTTGTCAGAACAACTAAAGGAATTGTCGGACAAAGGATTTATTCGACCAAGCTCATCACCTTGGGGAGCTCCAATTTTATTTGTTAAGAAGAAGGATGGATCCTTTCGAATGTGCATCGATTACCGGGAGTTGAATAAACTTACGGTAAAGAATCGATACCCATTGCCTTGAATTGATGATCTGTTTGATCAATTGCAAGGATCGAGTGTGTACTCAAAAATTGATCTGAGGTCAGGATATCATCAGCTAAGAGTTCGAGAAGAGGATATCCCGAAAACTGCATTCAGAACGCGCTATGGTCACTACGAATTTCAAGTAATGCCGTTCGGTCTGACCAATGCACCAGCAGTTTTCATGGATTTAATGAATCGAGTATGCAAACCTTACTTGGATAAGTTTGTAATAGTATTCATCGACGATATTTTGATCTACTCTCGCAATGAAGAAGAACACGCAGAACATTTACGAATCATTCTAGAACTGCTCAAGAAAGAAGAACTGTACGCTAAGTTCTCCAAATGCGACTTTTGGATTCGCACCGTACAATTTTTAGGACACATCATCGATAGTCAAGGCATTCACGTAGACCCTGCAAAGATTGAGGCTGTAAAAGGTTGGTCATCTCCTATGGTCATCTCCTAAAAACCCCACGGAGATACGTCAATTTTAGGTCTCGCAGGTTACTACCGAAGATTTATAGAAGGATTCTCCAAGATTGCAAAACCTTTGACTAAGCTAACCCAAAAGAATGAGAAGTACATCTGGGAAGAAAAGGAAGAAGCAGCCTTCTAGTTGTTAAAACGAAAGCTTTGTGAAGCTCCAATATTAGCCCTCCCGGAAGGAAATGAGGACTTTATAGTATATTGCGACGCATCTTATCATGGACTAGGAGCAGTTTTGATGCAAAGAAGCAAAGTAATAGCTTATGCATCCCGGCAACTGAAGAAACATGAGGAAAACTACACGACTCATGACTTGGAGTTAGGAGCTGTAGTGTTTGCGCTCAAGTTATGGAGGCACTACTTATATGGCACCAAATGTACCGTGTACACAGACCACAAGAGTCTTCAACATATTTTGGATCAAAAGGATTTGAATATGAGGCAACGTCGCTGGCTAGAGCTGCTCAGCGATTATGATTGTGAGATCCGTTACCACCCAGGAAAGGCTAATGTAGTAGTAGATGCGTTAAGCCAAAAAGAACGATTGAAACCCCTTCGAGTTAGATCGTTAGGAATGACTATTCGCTCACCCCTTCCATCCCAAATCCTTACCGCACAAAACGAAGCACTCAAAGAAGAAAACCGACCCAAGGAAAAGATTTACGGCATGCCCGAGAATAAGAATGGTTTCGTAAAGAAATATGATGGAACACTGTGTTTCAAGGACAGAAGTTGGATCCCAATGGTTGGATGTACTCGTGAGCTCATCATGTATGAGTCCCACAAGTCAAAATACTCCATTCATCCAGGTTCTGACAAGATGTATCAGGATTTAAAGAAACTATATTGGTGGCCAAACATGAAGGCTGACATCGCAGAATATGTCGGTAAATGTTTGACGTGTTCAAGAGTAAAGGCAGAACATCAGAAACCCTCAGGTCTACTGGTACAACCAGAACTTCCTATGTGGAAATGGGAACGAATCACTATGGACTTCATCACCAAACTCCCAAGAACCTCATCTGGATACGACACAATATAGGTTATTGTGGATCGTCTCACAAAATCCGCTCATTTTCTACCCATCAAAGAAACCGATGAGATGAATACACTAGCTCAGCTGTATGTGAAGGAAATTGTCACTCGACATGGAGTACCAATTTCAATTATCTCGGATCGAGATAGTCGTTTCACCTCTCACTTTTGGAAATCGCTACAGAAAGCCTTAGGAACTAAACTAGATATGAGCACCGCATACCACCCTCAAACTGATGGTCAAAGTGAAAGAACTATCCAAACCTTGGAAGATATGCTCCGAGCATGCGTTATTGATTTTGGAAAAGGTTGGGATAAGCACTTACCATTAGCAGAGTTTTCATACAACAATAGTTGCCATGCCAGCATAAAAGCATCACCCTTCGAAGCACTGTATGGTAGAAAGTGCAGATCGCCCGTTTGTTGGGCAGAAGTCGGAGAAAGACAACTTATAGGACCTGACCTTGTTCGGGAAACAACCGAGAAAATCATTAAGATTAAGTAACGCTTACAAGCAGCCCGAGACCGACAGAAAAGCTACGCAGACCTAAAAAGGAAACCCATGGAATTTCAAATAGGAGACAGAGTCTTATTGAAAGTATCTCCCTGGAAGGGAATGGTACGATTTCGAAAGCATGGAAAGTTGAACCCCAGATACATCGGTCCATTCAAAATCCTGGAAAGGATAGGACCCGTGGCTTATAAACTAGAACTACCCGAAGAACTTAGTCGGATCCACGACACCTTCCATGTGTCAAACCTTAAGAAGTGTTTATCCGATGAATCTCTCGTGATTCCATTGAAAGAAATTCGACTAGATGATAACCTTGTCTTTACCGAGGAACCCATTGAAATCATGGATAGAGAAGTTAAACAACTCAAACAAAACCGTATCCCTATTGTCAAAGTTTGTTGGGACTCCAAGCGAGGACCGGAATATACTTGGGAGCGCGAGGATCAGATTCGCTCCAAGTACCCACATCTCTTCACCTAAGACACCCTTGGCAAATATCTTAGACTAGAATTCCGGGACGGAATTCCCTGTAAGAGGTAGGTAATGTAACCTCTCGTAAATTTCCCTTACGATTAGTAAATGCATACGAATAAATAAAACGATGTTACGATAAATTAACACCATTTTACGGGTAACAATTTTTTTTTATGATATGGCTTGATATTGAACCACTACGATAACTGTGATTGACCGTTTACCCAGGAACGATGCTTACACACGACCTAGATAACCTATGATTATTGTGAACGATAAATATATATAAAACGTTTATATTTATAACAATACGTTTCGACTAAATACCGTATATTATTTTTATATTTCCCGAACCTACGAAACTTTCCGAGAATGCTCACTAATATTATTGAACTTCGACACGATAATCGAGACACGCCATGTGGGCCCCCAACACTCATTGGGCCACGGATCCAATTACAAACCAAACGGACTAGTACTATTTTTCTTTCTTTTGTTTTTGGGCCGACACAACCAGCAGCCCACAGGCCACAAGCCCAAACACACCCTTTGTATATTTTTTTTTGTTTTGTTTCTGTCGCGATACACAACCAAACGTACCCTATTTCTTACGATTTTTATACACAACACTTATATATTTTTACTCATCTCAATTCACCTAGTGCCCAATAATCACGAATGATAAAACTTACACTTCCTCACACTCGTTTACTACCCTAGAAATGACCAAAGCAAACACCAAACGAACCATTTGAAGGATAAGCCAAAACGTGTCACAAGCATTCTACAGGCCTCCCATACTTCCCAATCATCACAAAACTAACTATGTTCATGTCAGGAATGAACATGAGATCCTATGACACATTCCTTGCTTTGTAACATTTCGATTGGACATCATAGGAGGTAGCAAGCATTCATCTCAATCCTACACTCACAATCATGTGATCTTAGCTTGTTTCTACTCTTCAAAACTGCCTATATAAGCTTTACATGCAAACCTAAATCACTACATGCACTTAAACGAACCATATCACTAAAAATATTAACGAGAGAAGAGTTGTAAGGGACGAACGGATTCTCAAGTGTACCACGCCTTGAAGTGAACCTAGGAAGCAAAGCTTGGAACCTCTTGAACCTTGGTGGAACGTGAAGTGAACCACGAAGCGTTTGTACCATTACACGAACCTTACCCTTGTTTTTACGCCACCTTTTATAGGTGAGGTGAGACAACGAACCTTTATTTCTATTTATACATACGTATGTTTATGATTATGAACAAACACTTGGAGCTTATAAATCATAAATCTTAAAAACAACATATACGTTTTATGTATCATACTATTTCTTAGTTATGTCATTAAAGAGTACATATGATAACCTTAAGCTAATAATAACGTATTCATGAAAATAATCACACGTTCCTAAGTCACATTTGACCTATACGATTTTACTAAAAGACTTAGTTTATTTTCAAGTTTTATAAAGTTATACGCGTTGAGTTTTTAGCTACACTTTGGCCTTGCCATTTCTAAATTCGACACACGACCCCCTAATATTTTTACACGAACTAATTGTTTACTTGATATACTAACGAGAATGGTAATTTATTTGGCCTAACGACTTGGTTTGATCACTTGAATGAGTCTAAAGCTAAACGAGTTTTCTTAAAAATTTTGAGAAATTAAAAACCTTACGTGGGCCGAAAAGCCCAAAAAGCTAATTTTAGCTTATCACGATAAGCTGGGTGAAAAAGCTATTTTGAAATGTTACTAGGACTTAAAAAGATGGATTTTGATAAGCCCAAAGTTTCCCAAAACCTCTTGAATCGAAAAACGTTAACGGGCCCTTAATTTGGACTCGTTAAGCCCATTTAATGAAAAAGAAGGAGAATAAGCTAATAAGCTGTTGGAATAAGCTTTTCTACACTTCCTGAGCTTATTGAATTAATAAAAATGTTAAGTTTTAAATTTGGTAATGTTTGGACTAAAATTGCAAATTTTCGAGAGATAGGGACTAAAAGTGTCAAGTTTGTAAACTTTGGGTAAAAAGTGTTAAAAACAGTTTTCTAAGGGTATAAACTGTTAACATTAAAACTTGGGAATGAAAAATGTAAATATTGATATACTTGGACTTAAAACGTAAATATATATAATTTTGGACTAACGACGTAAATGTTTTCCGTTAAGGGTAAAATGTGTAAATTGGAGAAACTTTAAGGATTAAATAACAATATTGATTTTATTTTAAATAATAAATTATATATATATATATATATATATATATATATATATATATATATATATATATATATATATATATATAAATTGAAATAATAGAAATAATAAACGTAACTTTATATATATATATATATATATATATATATATATATATATATATATATATATATATATATATATATATATATATATATATATATATATATATATATATATATACGTAATAAAATTTATATAACGATAACTAAATTTAGACGAATAAAACAATACGTAACTATTATCTATTTTATATACTACGTAACACATCGCCTATGCACTTTATGGATTATTCGTAATTAATAATAAACGTTCGCAATAAAACGAGACTTAAAAACTGAAACTTGCCATATCTTATAGGTTGTGTGTGAAGCCGTTGCATTGCATCGTTGAGATTACATTTGTTCTACTATCCTACTAAGGTGACTTCATATCCCACATTTAACTTATTTTTGTGGGGGGGATACATGCTCAAAAACCGAACACAAGTCTTTTCCTGATATCATTATTGCTTAAGTAGCTATTGCCAAAAGTCCCTCGATCATGAACCTTAATCACTTGAAGGGTGAACGTAAATAATTGTGAATAGATCTATTAGGGATTGACAATCCCCATTTGGTTGATAGAGGAAAGTCACCAAATGCACTTTATTTGAATATCATAGGTTACTGGCAAAAACCTATCTTGGGGGCTGTATATATTTTACATCATTATTACAGAAAATATTGATGTCTGTTGAATCGTTGAGTGTCATGAGCTTAAGGCAAGAATGAATGCGATTTTCTAACTTGTTTATTTGTATTTATATACAATAAGCACCTATCTCTTGTGTTCAAACTCTTAATTATAAACCTATGAATTTCACTCAACTTTTTGTTGACTTTTAGCATGTTTATCTCAGGTAACTAAATGGAATGGATGGCAAAGGCACGAAGTGGGCAAATAAAGAAACGTTTGTTTCTCTTTGAATAAAAACTTGTTGTTGAATAATGAATCCTCTTGGAATTATGAATATTTGGTATTTTAAATAAAACTTAAAACGATCACTTGAATCGTTTTCTATAATTGTGACAAAGATCCACGATATAATACCCCAAAAGTCTTCCGCTGACATTTTAAGTCTTCCGCTGTATTGATCGATTTTGGGGGTGTTATATTAACACACAAGCAAGCCCTAAATTACTTTCATTAACCCTAATCATAGTTTCATCACAAATGTGCGCCTCCCATTTCATACTACCCTTTCACTGGATCTTCACATTTTGCAGTCAACCCAAACGCACCTCTTCATCATCACGAATAAATAAAATAAAATAAAAACAAACAAATCGATCAAACCCATTATCCATTGATTCCTTTCCTTTCTCTTGTTAAGAAGCATCAAGATCTACTGGTAGGTATCTCTTATCATATTGTGTTTGTCTTGAAACTGAATGAAGGAATCGAGTATAACACACATGTTATAACTCTTTCTTTGATATTAGGATATTAACAAAGACAACGAAGCTTAGTTTTGAAAGAGATCAATGATGGTTTTGGTTGGGTAACTTTGTAACAAGTTGTTTGCATAAGAAAACAACCACAAACTGAGATCATGTTTTACAATTTATGTTCTTTTCGTTTCAAGATCTATGTGGATTTTTCATTCGTTGTGATAAGATTGTGAACGATCTTAGAGCATGTTATGGTAGCAAAAGACAAACTGAGATATTAAAAAAATCATTTGTTTTGTTCTTTCTTGTATGATCGATGATGATATGTCTTTCACTCGAATAAGTGGGTATAAAGAAAGAACTGAGATCGAACCATTTTTGTTCTTTTCTTTTACTCGACTAAATGATGTGGTTAGATAGATTAGCAATTGAAGATGGGATTAATGATAGTGTTGGATTTAGTTTTGGTTGAAGTGGTCTCGTGTTTGTTATGGCAGTGGTCACTTCATGTTGTTTTCTTTGACTGATGATGTTAATGAACTGAGGTCGTGAGTCTAGTATATTGGTGATGTGTGGGAATCGCACCAGGTTTTACCTCTCGAGAAGCTTACAAGCCCTACCAGGCAGTGTACCTGATCGTTGTAGTATAGTATAGTGACAAGTACCGGGAGATTGATCGTTCAACTCAGGAATAGTGTCGCTAGGATTAGAAAGTCTACTAAACTAGGTCTAGAGGTGAGGGATGATTCTTTTTGTATTTTTATATTTTATAAAAGCAAGTGAAATCTCGGGTTTTGAAGGAGTGGGCGGAATTAGTTGCTAGCCAACTAACCCAAATAACTACAAATGCAATCAAAATAAAATAAAGAAATGAAAATGAAACTAATATACTAGTGTGGTGTAAACAATGATGGGAAAAGTTGTGTTTACTTAGATTTCATTACTCCCTAGATATCTTTTACAGGTTGATAGTTTGTTACAATTGCATGGATGACGAGTCATATTCCTTAATACTAGTCGTAGGGCCGTGTACAATATTCCCTAACTCTATAGGATCCTACTTCACTCCTATGTCGAGCCGTTAGAAGCTCCTAAAATGGGATCATTAGAATTCTCCTACGCATTAAATACAACCAAATATCGTAGTACACCTCTGATCATGTTTCTTAAGACGTTCAAGCAAGTTACCAGTGGAAGTCTGCCAGTTTTCTTAAGCGTAACATCGAATACAATCATCCGTAACAACTATAAACAAACAATCAACCCATAATTAACATCTAGGTTTCACTACATCTAAGCAAACACAAAGGAAATCTAGCCAAGCATGTTAAATAGAAGACAAGTGTAAGATATAATCAAACAACACATAGACATATTGATTGATTTGAAAGAGTACTTATCTCTAAATGAACATGAAAGATTCAAAGGGTTGAAACCCTTGAAAAAGCTGGAAAATTCGACCTAGAGTTTTTCCCTCAAAGTTACACACTAATGAATGAAATTTGGAAAACTATATATAGATTACAATGGGTGACGGCGTCATGTATTGGGTTGTGACGCCGTCAACTCGCTGCCATAATAGAAATCGTATTGCCTAGATCTGATTTTGACGCCGTCATGTGTAAATTTCTTCTGGGCCGTCACTTGTGTTTTGACCCTGACGGCCTTGGTGACGCCGTCAGGTCCAATAGTTAAAAATCCTCTGGATCGTGACGTGTATTTCCCACATCCACCTCTTTTGTTACTCTTGACGCCGTCATTAAGGAAGTTGTGACGCCGTCAGGTACTGTTCCCAGCAAGGAAAATTAAGACTTTGCCGTTTTCTTCACTTTTATGCTCCAAAAATGTCCAAAATGCTTCCTTTTCCAGATTTCTCTCCAAAAGTACCTAAAATGACAAAAGGAACGATTTAGGGCAATATTTGATCAAATAATCACGAATCCGGGCTTAAATGACCCTCTAAAAACGGTTCATTTTTCGCCTCATCAAATACCCTTAAACTTGAGATTTGCTTGTCCTCAAGTAAATGCGCTTTTATTCTAATCAAAACACAAGTTAGGGGTCATTTAACACTAATATAAAAGTAATTACAACAAATAATCATTCCACTAAAAACCAAAGACAAGCACGGAGGTCATACACTAGTACCTCACAAATAGTGTTTAGATACTCACATCTCTCGGGTGTAATAAAGTATATCACAATATGGAAATGGAAAACATCTCTCACTACCTATCATAGCAAAATAGATTACCATAGGCTTGGGAAAGGATCAAACCTCCACCACTTGGCGTAAGCACTTAGGATAAACTATCAAAGAGGTCTTTTAAAGGGTTATAACGTTAGGTGTAGGGATATGGAATACACGGTTTTGTTGGATAAAGGCAATATTTACCGGTGGTGAGTTAATCATCTTGGTTAATTACATGTACAATATGGCGTTGCTAAGCCAAGACTAGACTCGACTTAAGCTAATGAATCAAAAATAACAAAAACATAAAACATGTTATAAATAAAGAATAATAATAAACAACATGAACACAAGAAGAAGAGAGGAAGAGAATTCTTATTATTGAGATAAAATCAAAGAGTTACAAATGTGTTGTACTTATAGGGTAAATAAGTATATGTTAAACCCTAATGGGCTAATGGGCTAGTAACATAATAGTGAATATACATAAGCCCGTAATAAATATTTACAACACTCCTCCTTGGATATTCACCGTTTATTATACGCTAGAAACTGCCTCATTAAAAACCTTATCAAGAAAAACCCAATGGGAAAAAACTTGATGAAGGGAAAAAGAGTGCAGTGCGCATAATACTCCTCCTCAATTAAATGTATATCTTTCAAGCATCACATGCTAATCTTCAAAACGAGTTGCTCGTATACTTTTGTTGGTAACAACTTTACAATGAAGTCCATCAAATTGATGATGTTACGAATAAGTCCTGCAAAAAAATGACAAAATATATGTGTAGCTTTCAACCCAATATCAATGCTTTGGTTGGAAAATATATATAGTTAATATAACTATTACAAGAGAAAAAATATACTCTCATGATGCATATTAATTGCGAAATTTATATCAAAGCCTCAGTTGCACTTATTTGTGGTATTCAAAAACCAATCATTTTCTTAGAGACATGTGTAAAAGCAATTCGTATAAAATACGTCCAAATGATTTAGATCCATATAAGGATTCATTAAGTTTGATCAAGTAGAGTTCTTGAGAACTTTATTAATTGCTTCAATAATTTGAAGTTACTAGACATGCTCGACGCATTACAGATCATTCATGGTATATGAGAGCTCTAATAAAAACTTATTTAGAGCGAATTAAAGACTTCAATATTGATTGTCGCGTAAAATATCAATAAGATCTTTACAACCACCTCGAGACAATATGTCTTTTAATAATCAACTTTGTGTTTTGTGAATTTATTTATTCACAATTCATGTCTTAAAAGACATAACTTTAGAGCTCTTATTTCACATTCGCACAAAGATTGATGTATATCCAATAGATTTTACACATTCATGTGTATGGACTTCATGTCCCAATACTTATCGTATTTTTACAAGATTGCGTCTTTCCATATTGGTCAATCGTTTCTTTGAGCGCACTTTGGATTTATGATCCTCATTATGCATAATAGCAAGTGCTATATTTTATGTAAACAAATTTATCGGCGTCGTTTATGTTTCGATTCCATATAACTTAAGACATGATATAATTTATTGAGATCTCATTAGCTATTTGAGGTTCTTTGGAACCTTCATGTCTAGTGTCTCTTTATGAGACTATCATGGGGTTTCTATACCTCGAACAACCATCTTGTTTTCATGCTCCATATTTTTCATCGAGGATTTTATTTGGAATCAATTTGTCTACCATGCTTGAAGCATGTCATAATAAAATAGTGTCCTTGAGGACAACTTCTAATTAGAGCATGAGTAGTTGAAATTTTGTTTTCGGCCAATGTTTATTTATGGCTATTAGATTATTCATTAAATAATGAATTCATAAAAATTTCTTTCGAGGATCAATAGAATATGATAATTCATTCTAATTTGTAGCTACTTTTCTCCTCCTGAAGGAATTATCCATCTTCTTGATGAGGCGAAAAATGAACCACTTTTAGGGGGGTCATTTAAGCCCGGAATTGAATTTATTTGATCAAATATTACCCTAAATCGTTCCTTTTGTGATTTTAGGTACTTTGGGAGTGAAATCTGGAAAAGTAATCAATTCGGACGTTTTTGGAGCATAAAAGTGAAGAAAACGCCAAAGACTTAATTTTCCATGCTGAGAACAGTACCTGACGGCGTCAAGAGGAAGACCCTGACGGCGTCAAGAGTAAAAGTGGTGACGACCCAGTGCAAACCTGATGGCGTCACAACAAGGGCGTCAAGACTAAATTTTGTGACGGCCTGCATAAGGAGAATACATGACGGCGTCAGACCCAGATCTAGGCAGTCCGAGGAACTATTTGGCGGCGAGATGACGATGTCAGACATTTGTTCTTGATGCCGTCACCTTCTAAACTCTATATATAGTTTTCTATTTTTCATTCATTAGAGAAGAACTTGTGTGGAGAAACTAGGGCCGAACTTTGTAAACCCTAGCTCATATTTTACAGTACTTTCAAGGGTTTTCACCCCTTGAATCCTTTCATGTGCTATTGAGATAAGTCTTCTCTTTAATTCAATCAATATGTCTATGTGTTGGTTGATTATATCTTTTACTTGTCTTGATTTCAACATGCTAGGCTAGATTTATCTTGTGTTTGCTTAGATCTAATGAAACCTAGATGTTAATTATGTGTTGATTACTTGTTTATGGTTGTATTGGATGAATGATTTCAATGTTAGGCTTAAGAAAACTGGCAGATCTCCATTGTGTAACATGCTTGAACGTCTTAGGAAACATGAACCGATGTGTACTAGGTTTTATTGGTTGTATTTAATGCATGAGTAAATTCTAATGATCCCATGTTAGGAGCTTCTTAGCCGGCTCGACATAGGAGTGAAGTAGGCACTCATAGGATTGGGGAAGTAAGTACGCCACCCCATGAATGGTATTAAGGAATACAATCCGTCATCCACGCAACTATAACAAGTAATTAACGTGTAAAAGATATCTAGGGAGTAGTGAAATCTAAGTAAACACAATTCTCCCACATATTGCTCACAACTTTAGTATAATTAGTTTTATTTTCGTTTTAGTATTTTATTTTGATTGCATCTTAGTATTGGGTTAGTTGACTAGCAACTAATTCCGCCCAACTCCTTCAAACCCGAGATTTTTACTTGCTTTCTAAAAAATATAAAAATACAAAAAGAATCATCCCTCATCTCTAGACCTAGTCTTTAGGTTTTCTAATCCTAGCGACACTATTCCTAGCTGAACGATCAATCCCCCGGTACTTGTCATTATACTATACTACATCGATCAGGTACACTGCCTAGTGGGGGTTGTAAGCTTCTCGAGATCCCTTGAGAGGTAAAGCCTGGTGCAAATTCCCACGCATCAAGTTTTTGGCGCCGCAGCCCGGGGAATAGTTATTGTCTAGGTTAGAATCTCTTTTTATTAGGTCTACTTGCTAGATTCCTTTCTAGTAAGATTTTATTTTTATTTTCTAGGTTCTTTTTAGTCTATCTTATTTCTTTGTGTTTTTGTTCTTAACTCTTCACCACCGGACATCATGGACGATGGGAACATCTTTGAACCCGTCATCCCACCACAACAAAACCCACCACTAGAACCTCTTAGGCCCCGAACCTTAGGAGAGTATTCCCGACCTAGCCACCAAGGCTATCGAAACACTACTGAGCTCACCGGAGCCAATGTGATCCCCTTGCGATCCGACACCATCCGGTTGGTGAAAAGCGGATGTGCATTCCATGGACTTCGTTCCGAATATGCAAATCAACATCTCAAGGACTTCCTTAAAATCGTAGATTCCATAGACCTAGATATTGCAATTAGAGAGTCAACCCGATTACACCTATTCCAATTCTCTCTACGTGATCAAGCTAGCCAATGGCTTGAACGTTTACCCGCGGGATCCATCACCTCATGGGATGATCTCACCACTCGTTTCCTTGCTCAATTTTTCCCACCGGGGAGAACTACCAAGCTTAGAAATGACATCTTGATGTTCCAACAACGTCAAAATGAAACTCTTTATGAAGCATGGACTCTATTCAAGGACTTACTCCAAAAAGTCCCTCATCATGGCATAGATCTTTGGCTCCAAGTCCAAATCTTTTATGACCATATCGATCTCTCCACAAGGCGAGCCATTGACAAATCGGCCGGTGGTAAGCTACGTGATCTAAGTGCGGAACAATCATGGGAACTCATAGAAGATATTGCTCTCTATGACAACGAAAGTTGGAATGATCCCCGTGATTTGAACAAAACGGTCAAGGCAATATCTTTGCCTTCGAACAACTCTAGCACTCCCGACCGTAGGATCATGGAACTTAAGGACCAAGTCAAGTTTCTCATGAAATCTTACGAAGCTCCTAAGCCTTCAAGCCAAGTGAACAAAATCACTTCTTCATGCGAATTATGTAGTGGTCCCCATGACACTCGTGATTGTGTGGAACTCCCCGGAACAGCTTTTGCGGACTACGCATCATCGCGTACCGACGAAGCGGGAGATAAGTGGTACGCTTTCAAGCCCGAGCCAAACCCTTACGGTGATTCCTACAACCCCTCTTGGAAAACTCACCCAAACCTTAGGTGGAAACAAAACCAAGCCAATTCTTCCAATCCGCCTAATCGTTACCAACCAAACGGTCCACCCTCCAACCGTACTTTCAACAACAATCCTTCTAACAACTATGGTAGTACCAACAATCTTGAAGGATTGATGTCCAAGTTTATGGCATCTCAAGAAGCTCGCATATCTAAGTTTGAAGCCGATTTCAAACAAAAGTAAAGCAAGATGACCACCAAAATTGACACATTGTTGAAAGTTCTCAATGACCGAGAAATGGGAGCACTCCCAAGCGACACGGTCAAGAATCCAAAACTAAACGTTAATTCTATATCATCAGTTTCGTCACCCACTTCTTGTCCGCAATACTATTCGGTTAAATCAACGAGCACGTGTTTCAAACAAAACCAAATTCTTCAAAAGGACCAATCAAATAAAACACCCGACATAAAACCGGTCAAAAGCATAGTTGAAACACCTCCCACGCAAGACCTTGACGATGAATTCAAGGAGCTTCACCTTGAACGCCCCATCATTGATGTCTTAGCCCGTGCTCCCTACTATAGTGCCCTCCTGGAAAAGTATGAGAAGTTTAAACTAGGTAAAAATGGGACCGCCTTCGTTCAAAACAAGTTGCCTAAAAAGCTTGATGATCCGGGTATATTCATTTTGCCTTGTAGGATAGGAAGATCCGAAGCTTTCGACACACTAGCCGATTTAGGGTCAAGCCTCAACTTGATTCCCTTATCCCTTTTCACCACTCTCAAGCTAGGAACATTAGAGGAGACAGAGGTATTGATAGGTCTAGCGGATGGAAGTATTGCCCACCCGGTTGGAATGATTAAGGATGTAGTTGTTCACGTAGGAAAGTTAACTATCTTAGCGGATTTTCACGTCCTAGACATGGTTAGTGACACTACATGCCCATTGTTGGTAGGAAGAGGATTTTTAGCAACCGCTAGCGCCATGATAGATTGTAAGGAGTCTAAGATAGCAGTAGGTGAAGGCGATACTTGGTCGGTATACGATGTTAAAAAACATAGTTATGACTGTGATGATGAACCGACACCACATTGGGTAGAGATGAATAGGAGACCATCTAGATATGGACCTTGGATAGAAAGGAACTTTATAGGACCTCAACACCCATTCTATTTAGAAAAAGATTTCATCGAAAACACACATTCGGTGGAACAACTCATAGCTAGAGATGAAGAGCTAGATCCTTTTGAGGACCCCTTAGTCTTTAGGAAGATGATTGAGTTCTTAAGCGTAATGCCTATTAATATAGAGATGAATAAGTGGAAAATAGAGGGAGATAAGTGTAAATGGAGGTGGGACAAGCCACCTAAAGAAGGTGACGGATCATGGCATATGAAGATGACTTTGTATGATCTGGATGGAGAAAAGTTTGAAAGGTCATACCGTACTAAGAAAACCGATAGGAAGCTAAAACCTAAGTTTAACCCCAAAGATGTCCTCAATGAGGAACTCACCCGTATCACGTAGTAACCCATGACCTTGAGTCTAGCTACAAGATTCGTAAATAAAGAAAAGCGCTTCTTGGGAGGCAACCCATGATTTTGTGTGATTTTTATTTTGTTTGTTTGTTATTTGCTTCCGTATGCATGCTTTATTCTTATTGTTGGTAGATCATGTTTCTAAACTAAATGGTGAAAATACTTTATTTTGTTGTTTGACTTAGTCTTAACTTCACCCAAAGGTATTTTTGCAAAAGATAAGTGTAAGGGGAAACCCCAAATATGTTTTTAAGAAACAAAACCGATCATGATTCTCCACAATATTAAGTGAACATGTATATTCGTACTTGTTAGAGTCAAATGCTTGTATCGAGTCATAATGATGTTTTGCAGGATTTTTCAGGAAGTAGGACAAAGTTTTTCCAGAAATTTTCCGGAAACTTAACATAAGAATTTCTGCAGGTCACTTCTGACGGCGTCACGAATTTACTCTTGACGGCGTCACGTGTAAAAGTCTGGAAATTTTACCAGTTTTGTTTTTCTAACGAAGTCTTAAAGTTTTTGTTGAATTATTAGTTTTATAATCTCTAAGAAATCTGCAAACATCATTCCACAAGCATTATATCTTATTTTGTTTTCTAGGATTTATTAGCATATGTAGATTGCCGCCGATTTTATGCGAGGTTGCCTTGTCTGTTTTCTCAGGATTTACAGGTTATGTATGACAAGAAGATGATTATTATTCTGGAAGGGAAGCTTTGATTGTTCGTTTTCTTGGAGGAAGATCTAACCTGGCCACCTTATTATCCATACCGAGCGAATCAGGGGAGTTTTTGATTTCATTCATTTTACTTATTTCACTTTTACATTATTTACTTGAACATTGGGGACAATGTTCATCCTAAGTGTAAGGGGAGGGTAAAATGATGATACCTTACAGATACACTTTCGCTTGAGTTTGTTTGTTTGATAGTAGATGTGTAATAAAACTATGAGAAATACTTGTTAGTGCAATTTTAGCGCCAAATTTAAATTTTTTTACAACATTTAGGAGTGAAACTTTAGCCATAGCAAGCGTCTCATGGATAGGAGATTGTATGACTAGCACAAAACCGTATTATTCAGAAAAATTTTCCACCCAAATATGTGAGGTTCGCCTTTAGATTTGATAGGAAAAGCATTTACTATTAGTGCTTATGAGTGTACCGGTAGCATTTAGATTCTAGAACTTGCGTTAGTGATGCATCCCGAGACCGCTAGTGAGACTAAACTCGTGTAGTAGGATTTACTACATGATATGATGCATTAGGATCACCCTTGTGTTAAACCCGTATCATAATTACTTGACCATTTAAGTCATATTACTTGGCTAGTTAAGTCAACTAATTTTTCTCACACCTTAGTGTTGTACTCATTTTTAGTACACGAAACCCCTAGTACACCCCTCCGAGCCTATCTTTTCGTTTCTAACTTTAAGCATTTTACTTAAAGGAAGAATTTGTTACACCCCACTTAAATGTACACCCAAATTGCCTTAGCCTTCCGTGTATGCACTCATATTTAGTGCATTATTGTTATTTGTTAAACCCTAAGTTAATTATCTAATTGATTACATGGTTGCTAAGTCGAGTCATATCCTTGTACATATTGTTTTGGGACGATTGGGACTCATGGGTAAAGTACTTATTTTATGGAGTAATGGGGAAGAATATCATATTATTACCCCCGTATGTACGTTAATCTTAAAAGTACTCAAAGTGTTTTGATTTTCTTAATTCTAGTCATTAGATTAGTTTATTATAAAGTATGTAAAGATTCAAGTGTAAGGGGAATTTTCATTCCCTACGATGTATTATTTTGGTTGGTAGGGTAAGAGTGTATGTGATGAGGCGAAAAATGAACCACTTTAAGGGGGTCATTTAAGCCCGGAATTGAATTTATTTGATCAAATATTGCCCTAAATCGTTCCTTTTGTGATTTTAGGTACTTTGGGAGAGAAATCTGGAAAAGGAAGCAATTCGGACGTTTTTAGAGCATAAAAGTGAAGAAAACGCCAAAGACTTAATTTTCCAAGCTGGGAACAGTAGGTGACGGCGTCAAGAGTAACAATTTGACGGCGTCAAGAGTAAATTGCATGACGGCCCAGTACTGAAATGAAGGCGTCACAAGGAAGAGCGTCAAGTGTAAAATACGTGACGGCCTGGAAAAAGCTAATACATGACGGCGTCAGATGTAGATCAAGGCAGTCCGAGAATTCTTTTGGCGGCGAGATGACGGCGTCACCCATTTGGTCTTGACGCCGTCAGCCTCAATTTCCTATATATAGTTTTCTAATTTTCATTCATAAAAAAAGAAAAGTTTTGGAGAAACCCTAAGGCCGAACCTATTACGAATTTTACAGGTTTTTCAAGTGTTTTCAGCCCTTGAACCCTTACATGTGTAATTGAGATAAGTGTTCTTCTAATTCAATCAATATGTCTATGTGTTGGTTGTCTATATCTTGTGCTTGTCTTAATTCCACCATGCTAGGCTAGATTTATCTTGTGTTTGCTTAGATCTAATGAAACCTAGATGTTGATTATGTGTTGATTACTTGTTTATGGTTGTATTGGATGAATGATTTCGATGTTAAGCTTAAGAAAACTGACAGATCTCCAAATGGTAACATGCTTGAACGTCTTAGGAAACATGAACCGATGTGCACTAGGTTTTATTGGTTGTATTTAATGCATGAGTAAATTCTAATGATCCCATGTTAGGAGCTTCTTAGCCGGCTCGACATAGGAGTGAAGTAGGCACTCATAGGATTGGGGAGTTAAGTGCGCCACACCATGAATGGTATTAAGGAATACAATCCGTCATACACGCAACTATAACAAGTAATTAACGTGTAAAAGATATCTAGGGAGTAGTGAAATCTAAGTAAACACAATTTCTCCACTTATTGCTCACAACCTTAGTTTAATATAGTTTATTTTCATTTCTAGTATTTTATTTTGATTGCATCTTTAGTATTGGGTTAGTTGACTAACAACTAATTCCGCCCAAATCCTTCAAACTCGAGATTTTTATTTGCTTTCTAAAAAATATAAAAAAATACAAAAATAATAATCCATCATCTTTAGAACTAGTAATTAGGTTTTCTAATCCTAGCGATACTATTCCTAGCTGAACGATCAATCCCCCGGTACTTGTCACTATACTATACTACAACGATCAGGTACACTGCCTGGTGGGGGTTGTAAGCTTCTCGAGATCCCTCGAGAGGTAAAGCCTGGTGCAATCCCTACACATCAGTATGCAAAAAAAAAAAAAAAAAAAAAAAAAAAAAAAATCGAAAAATCAAGAAAAAGAAAAAAAAAATAGAAAAAAGAAAAGAGAAAAAACATACGGACTACCATCCCTTTTTTATTCTATGTTCATTTTATGTTTTTGTTATTTTTGATTTATTAGCTTAAGTCGAGTCTAGTCTTGGCTTAGCAACGCCATATTGTACATGTAATTAACCAAAATTGTTAACTCGTCACCAGTACAGACTGCCTATATCCAACAAAACCGTGTATTCCATATCCCTACACCTAACGTTACAACCCTTTAAAAGACCTCTTTGATAGTTTATCCTAGGTGCTTACGCCATGTGGTGGAGGTTTGATCCTTTCCCAAGCCTATGGTAATCTATTTTGTTATGACAGGTAGTGAGAGATGTTTTCCATTTCCATATTGTGATATTACTTTATTACACCCGAGAGATGTGAGTATCTAAACACTATTTGTGAGGTGCTAGTGTATGACCTCCATGCTTGTCTTTGGTCTTTAGTGGAATGATTATTTGTTGTAATTACTTTTATATTAGTGTTAAATGACCCCTAACTTGTATTTTGATTAGAATAAAAGTGCATTTGCTTGAGGACAAGCAAATCTCAAGTGTAAGGGTATATGATGAGGCGAAAAATGAACCACTTTTAGGGGGTCATTTAAGCCCGAAATTGAATTTATTTGATCAAATATTACCCTAAATCGTTCCTTTTGTGATTTTAGGTACTTTGGGAGTAAAATCTGGAAAAGGAAGCAATTCGGACGTTTTTGGAGCATAAAAGTGAAGAAAACGCCAAAGACTTAATTTTCCATGCTGAGAACACTACCTGACGGCGTCAAGAGGAAGACCCTGACGGCGTCAAGAGTAAAAGTGGTGACGACCCAGTGCAAACCTGACGGCGTCACAACAAGGGCGTCAAGACTAAATTTTGTGACGACCTGCATAAGGAGAATACATGACGGCGTCAGACCCAGATCTAGGCAGTCCGAGGAACTATTTGGCGGCGAGATGACGGCGTCAGACATTTGTTCTTGACGCCGTCACCTTCTAAACTATATTTATAGTTTTATATTTTTCATTCATTAGAGAGGAACTTGTGTAGAGAAACTAGGGCCGAACTTTGTAAACCCTAGCTCATATTTTACAGTACTTTCAAGGGTTTTCACCCCTTGAATCCTTTCATGTGCTATTGAGATAAGTCTTCTCTTTAATTCAATCAATATGTCTATGTGTTGGTTGATTATATCTTTTACTTGTCTTGATTTCAACATGCTAGGCTAGATTTATCTTGTGTTTGCTTAGATCTAATGAAACCTAGATGTTAATTATGTGTTGATTACTTGTTTATGGTTGTATTGGATGAATGATTTCAATGTTAGGCTTAAGAAAATTGGCAGATCTCCATTGTGTAACATGTTTGAACGTCTTAGGAAACATGAACCGATGTGTACTAGGTTTTATTGGTTGTATTTAATGCATGAGTAAATCCTAATGATCCCATGTTAGGAGCTTCTTAGCCGGCTCGACATAGGAGTGAAGTAGGCACTCATAGGATTGGGGAAGTAAGTACGCCACCCCATGAATGGTATTAAGGAATACAATCCGTCATCCACGCAACTATAACAAGTAATTAACGTGTAAAAGATATATAGGGAGTAGTGAAATCTAAGTAAACACAATTCTCCCACATATTGCTCACAACTTTAGTATAATTAGTTTTATTTTCATTTTAGTATTTTATTTTGATTGCATCTTAGTATTGGGTTAGTTGACTAGCAACTAATTCCGCCCAACTCCTTCAAACCTGAGATTTTTACTTGCTTTCTAAAAAATATAAAAATACAAAAAGAATCATCCCTCATCTCTAGACCTAGTCTTTATGTTTTCTAATCCTAGCGACACTATTCCTAGCTGAACGATCAATCCCCCGGTACTTGTCATTATACTATACTACATCGATCAGGTACACTGCCTGGTGAGGGTTGTAAGCTTCTCGAGATCCCTTGAGAGGTAAAGCCTGGTGCAAATTCCCACGCATCACTTCTATATCCCATATATGTGCATTTAGGTGGAGTAATTTGCACACACAAAAAATATAAATGGGATATGTTTGGTTTATAACCAAAACCAATTATTAAAAAATTAAGATTTGTAATAGCATATTGGCATGATGCTAATTTTTTTGTTGTGCATATTATAATATGGCCCCATGCAACAACACAAGTTTTTCTCTCAGTTTCATCTGATAATTCAGAAGTAATTCATCGCATTTTCATTATGAAATACTTACTCTGGAATGTTAGGCTCGCATTGAGCTATTAATCATGCAAACTTGAGGTTGCGATTTATTGATCATTTAGACGATGCATCGATTTTAAACTCTAAATGGTTCATACAATGGATTTTTATGCCTACATATATCCATTTGTTTTCTTTCCAGAAAATTGAGGAATTGAGTCCCCATTCTAGTTGATAGATTAATAATCAACTTCTTTTGAGAGATAATAAGATTAAATTGAAGAATCTTATTCTTTTATAGCTTTCGCATCATTAATGACCCAGGATGGTGAAACTGGTCATGCCAAAAATTATTATTATAGCTCATAAACTTATGTTATGACTATGATTAGCTTTTACTAATCTTTATATAATGCATGTCGAAGAAGATACAAAAGAAGGCATCCTTAATATTTAACTTCGTTCCTTTTGACAATTTTATATTTCTTTTATGGAGCAAAATGTGCTAGCATAGATTTAAATCTATGAATATAGTGTGTAATATCTTTGACACACTTGTATTTCATATACATCACATTGCATTTTTGCATAAATAGCATTTTTGTTTGCTCCTTTCTTATTGTATTTTCGCCACTACTAGTGGTTTGTCATTGTCATACTAACTCAACCATAGCATTTGCCATGATAAATGATCTTTAACCATTTATCGTTACATTATCACATTCACATAAGGGAATGAGGATCTCATATTGATCATTTTATCTCATTCACTTGAGGGAATGAACATCTTATGTTGATCATTTTATCACATTCGCTTGAAGGAATGGAGATCTTTATGTTGCAACTTGAGGTTGCCAACCAATTTCTTTTAACAAGACAATATGGAGCAAATTTAGTAAACGGGTTTATCGTGTTTGTTCAAACATGCCCATTTCTTTTATATCAAATCATCGTTCTCGATATATGAGTATATTCGAGGCATTAACCATCTCATCGCATTTTTTTTCTTTTCATCATTCAGATGTATTACCTAATATTGCTAAAAATGTGCTCGTATTTGCAAGAATCTCTTGCTTATGATGGTCAAATCTTTCTTTTAGATTTTGACATACATCTAACGGATCTTTCACCGTTATATATTTTCTTTTTAATCCAGATCTAACACTGAAATTGTGAGACCGAACTCGTTTTTTTTTATTTTTTATTTCTTAAATGCAGCTTGAGGTGCATAGAATCATAGCGATATATATATATATATATATATATATATATATATATATATATATATATATATATAGATAGATATATATATTTGAAATATTACTTACTTTTGTGTGGTAATGTCTCCTTGAGATCTTACCATAATTTAACGAATCTTTCATTGTTAAGCTAAGTATTCGCTTTTAAGGTCCTCACGAAGAAGACGAAGTTCTTCTTAGAATTTTTATAGTTAAAATATATCTTAACATAAAAAATCCACACAAATATTAGAAACAAAAGTCCAAAATTGCAACAAATTTTAATTGACCATAAATCACATGCACTGATATGAAGTTCAAATTTATATGACCGACAACATATAAACCTTAAAGTCTAAAAGAATCGAACTTGTCTACTTATCGCTGTAGTTGGAATTTTAAATTATTAACCAAACTTAAGATCGAGACATACATAGTATCAAATCACTTAGTATAGATAGCATCATTCATTCTCAATTTACGTAGGTGCAACCAATTATACGAGCCAAATAACATTGTATGAAGAAGAATCAATATCTTGAATAAAGGATTAAAATAATTACTAATATGATCAGTTACAAAAAAAAATTTACACACAAGTACGTATTAGTAAATTAATGCTCATAGATCATAATGATTTTTCTATTTAACAAATACTATAAATCATTAATTAGCAATTCACGTCAGTTAATACTCAAACAAGCATATATATAATGCTAGTATTTAACAAGAGTTCAGGATTTACCTTGAATAAAAACTGAATTGACTGAACCAATTGCTCTCTTTATTGAATTGTGAGCCGTAATATATATAAAAGTAGTTTTCTAAACGAAGATTGTTAGTGTATACAATCAATCAATAACATTGTCAAGGTACAAGGGATATCAAAAACGATTGCATATGAGGAGATGCAAAGCCACTTTGCAACAAATAATCATAATCATACTGTGATCATGCATTTATGTAATTAATACAATTTAATCAACATTGGTTACTAAGATTATTTTTTTTTCTTTTATCAAAAGTTGATAATATCTCGTGGTATTTTTCAAACCATGTTCTCGCTATTGCTATTATTAAAGCATGTTCGAGACATTCAACATAGAGAATGTTTGCCTAAACATCTCATCATTTTTATCATTCAAGTCACAATTTTTTTTCAAACATAATACTAAAAATTGTGAGAATGAGCTCACTTATATGCTTTTATAATTTTGCAACATGAGGTGCATTCAATTACAACGAGCTTTCAAAGAGTTACTCTCTTTCAATGGTAATCTATCTTTTTAGATTTTGCCATAATTCTAACGGGTCTTTAACCGTTAAGTATTCTCTCTTTTTTTTAATGAGATCATAGTAGAACTTTTTTTTTTTTTTTTTTTTTTTTTTTTTTTTTTTTTTTTTTTTTTAAGCATAACATGAGGCTTTGTTGATCCAATTGATCAAACCATATTAAAACTTGAGGTTCTAATTTACTTTTCTTTTTGAGAATTGTGATTGAACATAAAAAAAAATAACTTGAGGTTATTGTATTTTGATTATGTTCATCGTAGTAGAACTTGAGGTTCATAATTTTATTTTTTTTCACTAAACATAATGTGAGGTTATGATATTGTGATTCTCTTGAGAGAATCAATAACTGAACTTGAGGTTCATTAAAAGAGATACAGTAACTTGAGGTTATTGTATTTTTAATTTATTCATTGTAATAAAACTTGAGGTTTTATTATGAATAAATATAATCATAACATGAGGTCATCATATTGATTCATGAATGAATCATATTAGAACTTGAGGTTCAAATAATTTTTTTTTCAACCATAACATGATTGCTATGTTGTTTTGATTCTCTCTTTGTAATCACGATAAACATTTATTGTTTTTGTGAACGATATAAGAGTTTTAAAAAAAATTAACAATAAAATAAAACACAATTCTCTTTTTGTTAATATAGAGCAATTAGAAACTTCGGATAATCTCATAATCATGCACACTGAAAATTTGTTAAAAATTTGATCCAGTGATGGCATTATGTCAATATCTGGATATGTTAATATCTTACAACATCAAACAATTAGTCGGGAAAAAAAAAATAAAAGTAAAGAATATATCAGTAAAAGGAACATTGAAACGATAAACAAATATACGACAGATATTTAATTACAAAGGCACTGTTGTTTGACGATTACCTATGATAAATGATAAATGTCTAATACGTACTCCGTAATAAATAGTGTTTTTCGGTTAAAAAAAAATAATTCCTTTGACAATGTTAAATTTCTGATTTGTCCCCATCATAGCTAATATAGATAGTGATTATAATATTTCAAAAGCATCAGATCTAGACATATGACTAAAACAATTAAAGTTTAGATATACCTTTCGACAATCAAAAATTTAGAATATCAAACCGTGAATATAAAGGAGACCCAATCCAATTTTCGTATTCTTTATTGTCGACGTGTATGTTCATTCTGCTCACAATTTTTTTTAAGAGCTATTCGTGCTGATAACGTGTTATAAATAAAGAATAATAATAAACAACATGAACACAAGAAGAAGAGAGGAAGAGAATTCTTATTATTGAGATAAAATCAAAGAGTTACAAATGTGTTGTAGTTATAGGGTAAACAAGTATATGTTAAACCCTAATGGGCTAATGGGCTAGTAACATAATAGTGAATATACATAAGCCTGTAATAAATATTTACAACAAAACAAACATAGAATAAAACGGGATGCTAGTCTGAATGTTTTTTTCTCTTTTTTTTCTATTATTTTTTTTTCTTTTTCTTTTTTCGATTTTTTTTTTTTTTTTTTTTTTTTTTTTTTTTTTTACCCTACCATCCAAAATAATACATCATAGGGAATGTACATTCCCCTTACACATGAATTTTTACATACTTTACAATAAACTAATCTAGTGACTCGAATCAAGATAATCAAAATACTTGGAGTACTTTTAAGATTAACGCATATATGGGGTAATATATGATGTTCTTCCCCATTACTCCATAACACAAGTACTTTACCCATGAGTCCCAATCATCCCAAAACAATATGTACAAGATATGACTCGACTTAGCAACCATGTAATCAATTAGATAATTAACTAAGGGTTTAAACATGTAACAATAATGCACTAAATATGAGTGCATACACGGAAGGCTAAGGCGATTTGGTTGCACATTTGGGTGGGTTGTAACAAATTCTTCCTTTAAGTAAGATGCTTAAAGTTAAAAACGAAAAGATAGGCTCGGAGGGGTGTACTAGGGGTTTCGTGTACTAAAAATGAGTACAACGCTAAGGTGTGAGAAAAATTATGACTTTACTAGCCAAATAATATGACTTAAATGGTCAAGTAATTATGATATGGATTTAAACACAAGGGTGATCCTAATGCCTCTTATCATGTAGTAAATCCTACTACACGAATGTAGTCTCACTAGCGGTCTCGGGATGCATCACTAACGCAAGTTCTAGAATCTAAATGCTACCGGTACACTCATAAGCACTAATAATGAATGCTTTTCCTATCAAATCTAAAGGCGAACCTCACATATTTGGGTGGAAAATTTTTCTGAATAGTAAGGTTTTGTGCTAGTCATACAACTCCTATCCATGAGACGCTTGCTAAGGCTAAAGTTTCACTCCTAAATGTTGTAAAAAAATTTAAATTTGGCGCTAAAATTACACTAACAAGTATTTCTCTTAGTTTTATTACACACCTACCATCAAACAAACAAACTCAAGTGCAATTGTATCCTATAAGGTATCATTATTTACCCTCCGCTTGCACTTAGGATGAACATTGTCCACAATGTTCAATTAAAGAATGTAAAAGTGAAATAGGTAAAAGAATGAAAACAAATACTCCCCTGATTCATTCGGTGTGGATAGTGTGTTAACAAGGTTAGATCTTCCTCCAAGAAAATGAACGTTCAAAGCTTACCTTCCAGAAAATAAATCATCTTCTTGTCATATATAACCTGTTAAACCTGAGAAAACAAACAAGGCAACCTCGCGTAAAATCGGCGGCAATCTATATATACTAACAAGTTCTAGAAAACAATGTAAGATATAATGCTTGTGGAATGAATGTTTGCAGATTTCCTGGAGTTTGTAAAACTAAAGAATTAAAAAAAACTTTAAGACTCCGTTAGAAAAACAAAACTCGCAAAATTTCCAGAATTTTACACATGACACCGTCAGGAGTTAACTCCTGACGCCGTCAGAAGTGACCTGCAGAAATCTTTACATTAAGTTTCTGGAAAAACTTATGTCCTACTTCCTGGAAAATCCTGCAAAACATCATTATGACTTGATACAAGCATTTGACTCTAACAAGTACTAATACACATGTTCATTTAATATTGTGGAGAATCATGATCAATTTCGTTCTTAAAAACAAATTTGGGGTGTCCCCTTACACTTAGCTTTTGCAAAATACCTTTATATGAAGTTAAGACGAAGTTAAACAACAAAATAAAGCATTTTCACAATTTTAGTTTGAAACATGATCTACCAACAATAAAAATAAAGCATGCATACGGAAGCAAATAACAATCAAACAAATAAAAATCACAAAAAAAAAAAAAAAAAAAAAAAAAAAAAAAAAAAAAAACTGAAAAATTAAACAACCATGAAATTAAAATCCTGCATGCATAATAACTAAAATAAATAAAAAGTATCCAAGGCCAACAAAGGCCACATCCTAAATTATTACAAGATAAATTGTTTTAGATCGTACAACCATGAATAAATTGTCCAAAGATCACAAATATCATGACAAATCACTGGGGAGGGGGACTATAGCGGTAATCATAGCCAGGAGGGAGGTGCCCGGTGTACCCGTAGGGAAGGTAGTCCATCTCGCGTCCAGGGAATGGGTCGATCTGCAACTGAGGCTCAATGTGATCACGGGTAGAAAGATGCTGCATCTGGCGGATTGTGTGATCATACATCCAGTCAAATCTCTGGTCAGTGGTGGCTCGCCATGCGTCCACCTGACCCATCCACGCCCCTTGATGTGCCTGCCAATCTTCCCGACCCATGTGCCGGTAGTAGTCAGCAGCCAACCTCATAGTCCCCATAATGCGGCTGCTGGGGTATACCCTCATCATCATCCTCATCATCCTAAGCAGCCGCCGGTCCTCCCACAACATACCAAGTAAAGGACCCATCCCCCAACTCCATCACAATACTCATCTGCTTGAGGGACTTGGCCCTCACCACCCTACATGTCCCACAGTCGCCCAGGTACCCCATAATCTCCGACACAAGGATCCCATATGAACGTGCCAGGCGGGTCACAAACATCCCTCCATATAACTTGTCACTATCCCTCTCCCCCACACTAGTCTTCAGATAACTCGCTACCCAGAATGGGATGTTACAATACACATCCGCTGAAAACATGGTGTAAAGGTAGAAAAGGTCTGAAGCAGTGACACGGTGAGTAGTGCCATGGCGCCCCGACAAACTGTAGGTGATGCATCTGTGGGCTAACCTGATCATAGGGTCCCTAATGGAGGCCGCCCCAATGGTCGAGGTGTATACCCCATTCCCAATATTTGGCCAGAACCTGCAACACCTCAATTCATTCCTCATTGTCTCTCCACCCAACAGCCTCTGCATAAAACCACCCTGAACAGCCTCCTCCCGAGTATACAAGCCTAATCTCCACCCAAACTCAGTAACCGAGCATGACCTAAGCTCTCCCCCCAACCTAAAATAAATGGTGGTACCTCCCATATCTGTCGTAGCCTCAGCCAAATCGAAGTGAAAAGTAGCAAAGAACTCTCTCACCAATTCACTATAAACCGTTTCCCTCATTCTAAACAACCTTTCCCATTGAGGACCCGTAAATGCATCAGTTTGGATCCTTCCAAGGAAATCATTCTCAAGGCCCTGGGCCCTCAAAAATCCCAATCAATCACTGCCCCTGCATCGATATGGTGATAGAGTAGTTCCGCATATTTGGTTGTAGAAGCGTCATTATCAAACACACCCCAACTATGAACCATGTCACCAAAGTTTACACGTTGGGACCTTGATGAACTCCCTCGGTGTTGTCGGGTGCGCTTGCTCATTTTCCTGGAAAAAGATGGAACGGAACGGAAGTGGTTAGAATAAGAGTTTTATGGAGTTATGCTGTCAGACCCATCTTACACCGTTAGGCAATAGAACCTGACGCCGTCAGACCCAACAAAAATTAAACCATCCAATTACGAGGGAAAAATCAATCTTCAAACTCTAAATCCATGACCCAAACACCCCTTTTTGCAGAAAACATGGGTGGGGGATCAAAAAAATCCATGGTGTGAAAGATTTTTCCGCAATTGACTCATGATTCATATCAACCACAACTACCTAATGCTTAAATCATGATTACAAAACACCCAAGGAAGGGCATTACGAGTTCTAAGAATGGATCAATGTTAGGGTTTTGGATGATGGAGGTTTTCAAAATTGGTAGGTCCTAAGGATAATTGAACGAATAAGGATGAAGAAAAGTTACTTACCACGTGGAAATCGGTCATGGAAGATGTCGGATTTGACCTTGAAGATTCGGAGGTGGAGTAGCACTTGGGTATAGTTTGTGGGTATGTGTTGAAAGTGATGGAAATGGAGTTAATACTGCTGAGAATGCGAGGTGACGACGTCAAGAGCAAATTCTGACGCCGTCAGATACCCGTTTTTTGAATACTTGTGACAATTTCAAATTCAGTCCCTGTACTATTGTCAATAGCTAATCAAAGGTATAAAGCACGAGTAGCCATTCCCGTCTGTGGAGTCCACCAGGGTCAAACATTTTGTTACTGTCATGAAGTGAGGTGTGGTTATGAATATGGATGGTCAGAATCCCACTTAGGTCGTGATCTTCATATTGATAATTGGTGGGTACGGGAAGGGGTTGTTCCATAGAGGTTTCCGAGGCTGAAGTGTTTTTTAGGTGCACCCTTTTCACTCCAGGTTTAAAACCAAAGGAACGTTTCTTATGCAAATTAGGGAGCGTGACTTGCAAACTTCCCACAAAGATGTTGTGAAATTGCAAGTTCTTTTCTTCCTGAGGACGCTCATAGAAGTAAGGGGTAATTGAAAGTGGAGCACTTGGCGAGGGTTTTCCATCATCCTCTCCGTCATACACCAAAGAGGTTGGGAGTTCAAAGATTTTTTTGATTTTCCTCGGTGTGGATTTTTCCCTAATCTTCTCCTTAATTCTTGATATGAATTCATCAGCTAAGTCCATGAAAGCATTACGAGTGCTTTCCATGCGAGTTTCTAAGTGCTAAATTTGTTTCTCCTGATTATTCATGAAGGTTATCATTATCCCTTCAAAATCCTCTTGTCGTGAACGTTCAGGAAGATTGTATTTGCTAATTGCACTCACATGTCTAACAGGACTCATTGTGGTTTTAGCTGCAGACATTTCAGCCCTCATCAATTCCTTAACCCGCCTCTCAATATTTTCCAATAATCGTTCTTGGGTAGCGTTTACGTAATCTAGATTTCCTTCTCTTGAAAACATTGGATCCTCCCATCCTTCTTCTTCGTATCGTGCTAACCCCTCAAGAACTTCCCAGCATTTATCAATGCTAAGTCTGTTTAGTCTACCATTGGCAGCGTAATCTATGGCCCTTCTCGTTTGATAATTAACTTTATCGTAAAAGATTTGAATTTGGAGCCATGGTTCTATGCCATGATGAGGGGCTTTTTGGAGTAAGTTCTTGTATCGAGTCCATGCTTCATAGAAGGTTTCATCTTGACGTTGTTGGAACATCAAGATATCATTTCTAAGCTTGGTAGTTCTCCCTGGTGGGAAAAATTGAGCAAGGAAATGAGTGGTGAGATCATCCCATGAGGTGATGGATCCCGCGGGTAAACGTTCAAGCCATTGACTAGCTTGATCATGTAGAGAGAATTGAAATAGGCGTAATTGGATTGACTCTCTAGTTGTAACATCAAGGTCTATAGAATCTACGATTTTAAGGAAATCCTTGAGATGTTGATTAGGATCTTCGGAACGAAGTCCATGGAATGCACATCCGCTTTGCACCAACCGGATGATGTCGGATCGCAAGGGGGAAACATTGGCTCCTTGAATGAGCTCAATAGTGTTTCGATAGCCTTGGTGGCTAGGACGGGAATACTCTCCTAAAGTTCGGGGCCTAGGAGGTGGGGTTTGGTAGTGGTGGGTTTTGTGGGTGGTTTTGTTGTAGTGGGTTGATGGGTTCAAAGATGTTACCACCTTCCATGATGGTGGATGGTAATGGTTACGAACAAAGACACGAAGAAGTAAGATAGACTAAGGAAAACCTAAAAATAAAAATAAAATCTTACTAGAAAGGAATCTAGCAATTAGACCTAATAAAAAGAAATCCTAACCTAGACAATAATTATTCCCTGGGCTGCGGCGCCAAAAACTTGATATGTGGGAATCGCACCAGGTTTTACCTCTTGAGGGATCTCGAGAAGCTTACAACCCCCACTAGGCAGTGTACCTGATCGTTGTAGTATAGTATAGTGACAAGTACCGGGGGATTGATCGTTCAACTCAGGAATAGTGTCGCTAGGATTAGAAAGTCTACTAAACTAGGTCTAGAGGTGAGGGACGATTCTTTTTGTATTTTTATATTTTATAAAAGCAAGTAAAATCTCAGGTTTTGAAGGAGTGGGCGGAATTAGTTGCTAGCCAACTAACCCAAATAACTATAAATGCAATCAAAATAAAATAAAGAAATGAAAATGAAACTAATATACTAGTGTGGTGTAAACAATGATGGGAAAAGTTGTGTTTACTTAGATTTCATTACTCCCTAGATATCTTTTACAGGTTGATAGTTTGTTACAATTGCATGGATGACGGGTCATATTCCTTAATACTAGTCGTAGGGCCATGTACAATATTCCCTAACTCTATAGGATCCTACTTCACTCCTTTGTCGAGCCGTTAGAAGCTCCTAACATGGGATCATTAGAATTCTCCCACGCATTAAATACAACCAAATATCGTAGTACACCTCCGATCATGTTTCTAAAGACGTTCAAGCAAGTTATCAATGGAAGTCTGCCAGTTTTCTTAAGCCTAACATCGAATACAATCATCCGTAACAACTATAAACAAACAATCAACCCATAATTAACATCTAGGTTTCACTACATTTAAGCAAACACAAAGGAAATCTAGCCAAGCATATTAAATAGAAGATAAGTGTAAGATATAATCAAACAACACATAGACATATTGATTGATTTGAAAGAGTACTTATCTCTAGATGAACATGAAAGATTCAAAGGGTTGAAACCCTTGAAAAAGCTGGAAAATTCGACCTAGGGTTTTTCCCTCAAAGTTGCCCACTCAAAGTTACACACTAATGAATGAAATTTGAAAAACTATATATAGATTACAATAGGTGACGGCGTCATGTATTGGGTTGTGACGCCGTCAACTCGCCGCCATAATAGAAATCGTATTGCCTAGATTTGATTTTGACGCCGTCATGTGTAAATTTCTTCTGGGCCGTCACTTGTGTTTTGACCCTGACGGTCTTGGTGATGCCGTCAGGTCCTATAGTTAGTAATCCTCTGGATCGTCACGTGTATTTCCTACATCCACCTCTTTTGTTACTCTTGACGCTGTCATTAAGGAAGTTGTGACGCCGTCAGGTACTGTTTTTTCTTCTCTTTTATGCTCCAAAAACGTCCAAAATGCTTCCTTTTCCAGATTTCTCTCCAAAAGTACCTAAAATGACAAAAGAAACGATTTAGGGCAATATTTGATCAAATAATCACGAATCCGGGCTTAAATGACCCCCTAAAAACGGCTAATTTTTCGCCTCATCAATTGGTTAATGGTTTAGCAGTCTTCACATCTTCTTCATCTTACTATTCATTTTGTGGACTAACCGCTAGACATAACAAAATTTTGGCAGCATGCCTTTTGGATTTTCTTGTTAATTTTTCTTCAAAGAGCTAACCGCTGCATTGAGGAAACCTCTAACATGAGGAAATCGCTACCCTAGCTAACCGCTACTAATAGGACGGGACTGTCACTTTCGAGTGTTTTGTCTTCTTTGCCTTTTAAGGTTAAACGCCAAATAGCAACCAAAAATGAGACAAATTGCTAACACTAATCAGCCACAGGTAGCTAACCGCTACCAAGAACACCCAATTATCAAATGACCAGATTTCGACCACAACGTTCACGGATGGTACAAAACAGTCACAAAAATGAGTTGTACACAACACTTATAATGGACATTAAAACCAGTTAGAACAGTTATGCCAAAAACAAGTTAAAGTCTAGACTTCTTGACCATATCGATGCATGTAAACTCATGTTCAAGGACAGTTAACCATAAGCATATGATAGAACATTTAGACCAGTGAAGAAAAGAAATTATGGTAAAACAGCCTCAACACAAGTGTACGAACCACAAAAATCAACCAAGTAACAACCTTGCTCTGATGCCAATTGTAGGATCGTACGTGTTGATTATTGTGGTGATTCGGGTGGTCTTGTATGATGGAAGAACAAGATGAAATCCATGGCAAAAGTTAGAGGTAGAGAGAGATAGAGGTGGGAAGTTCTTAGTGAGAGAAAATACAATTGTGTGTGTGTGTGTGTATTGAAATAAACAACCAACCCTTCCCTTGTGTGAGAAGGGGTATATATACACTTACAATATACGCCCTCCTGCGGGCTGTAGATTAGGTGTACAGTGGGTAAAGACCCGTCCGTCCTCCACGGTGTGACTATATCTAATATAATATATACAAAACTGAGAGCTATGCTAAGTATGTAAATACATGGGGTGACCGAACCTTTATCTTAATCCTAACAAAACGTATTCAGGTTTGGTGCTGCCAGAAACTGTGATTGCGGACACAGAGCCTCATTTTACACAAAATCATGAAGGAAAGGTGGTGTGTGGTTGTGCAAGAACAGGTGGATGCGGTTGTGCCATAATCGAATATGGATGTGTATGGCAGATGGGGTAAGTTGAAGAAACAACTTAACGGCCATCCAAACAAAGACTATATGTATTTAAAGTTTGGGACCCATACTCAATTTAAATCACACCATAAGGACGGTTTATGTAATAAAATAAATTTAAGGACTTCCATATGCGATTTGGACAAACCACCTCAACGATCTATGTAATTTACTCTAAATCAAAGAGGCCTATGGACAGAGGCGGAGCTACGGAGGGGGCACGGTGGACAAGTGCCCCCTCCAAACTTTCCGGTGTAGTGTAATTTTTCATAATCGAATGAGAGTTTCGAAGAGAAAGAAAAGTTCTTTTCTTCGTAATTCTCATTCTCATTTGCTTGTTCTGTACTTTAGCTAGATCTTTTTTTGCTCTGCTGGCAGGAATGAAAAGCGCTTTAATTTGGCAAGTCTCTTCCGGATCGAGTGAAAGTGGAAATGCGACAAGTCTTCCGGCTTTGGAGTCTTCCTCGAGCAGTGAATCATTGGCTATGTTGAGAGCTAAAATCGCAGACGAGAGAAGGAAGTTGAGATTTATGCTCGCATACGAAGTCTCCAGAGCCGTGATTACTACAACCTTCATCCCCAGAATAATCTTGGGGAGTATGAGGGGCTTGTTCGCGATCACATTGATCAAGCTCTCAATGTTCCCCATTATAGGAACATCATGGATATGGAATATTTTGAACTCACAGTATTAGAAAGAAAGGGCCTATTGCAAGATAGGCTCCTCAATCTTATGTTTGGTGAGCAAAATCTTTCTCGTATCATGGAACTTTCTCCATATATGAATTCTCATGTTTTTCATCCTTTTGCCTCCATACAAGTAAACGAAATAAAGTCTGGAAAGTTGAACATTCATGATGGAATCGGAAAAACATAGAAATGGAAAAAAAATTAATCTTATCGGAAAAGTTCTTGTTTGACGGTAGGAAAAAAAAAGCCATGAGATATAACGATTGAAGATGATGTTATTTTCTCTCTATTCACATGTCATTAGTCATGTACAATGAATGGAAATTGGAACAGTTATTGATTTAGAGTAAACTGCATAAATCATCCTTGTGGTTTATAGTTTTTAGCACATGTCATCTCTATCTCAAACATTTGGCATTAATCTTCACTAAGTCCATAAACTATTGCCGCTAATCATCCCTGAGCATTAATGTCGTAAATTTTACCCGTTAAATAAACCACGTGCATATCACGTGAGGGATGATTAGTGCCAAAATATAAACCATATGGATGATTTTTGCAGTTTTACTAAAAAATAAATAAAACCTATTGTTGTTGTTGTTGTTGTTTATACGTTTTTATCTATTTTTATATTTTTTCGTCTGTTTTAAAACGTTTTCTTACAATTTTGTCCGTTCTTTATGTTTTTATATACTTTCTTACGTTTTTATAAGTTTTCGTCCGTCTTTATACGTTTTCATCTATTTTCATACGTTTTTGTCCGTATTTATATGTTTTTCATACGTTTTTGTCCATTTTTGTCCGCTTTTATACCTTTTTGAGATAGGATGATATGTGCTAAAAACTATAAACCACAGGGATGATTTCTGCAGTTTACTCTTCATTTAATATATTACTCTATATGCTTTAGTTATTTTCTTTTTTACTTTTAACATTTATTTCCCTTTCTCTTTGTTCAAATTGAAAACAAATGGCACGAGTGATAAAAATATAATAGTATAACTACGAGATTTGGTATGAATTTAAGTTTTAGTATAAGCAGATGAGTACAAACTATTTTCTCACAAAGTGTATAAAACTTATAAAATGTTTGACATAATTTGTTTGAAATATTGGTCACATATTTATGTGATAATTGCTATTTGTTTAAAACTTATAGTTTTATTGATATGTAAGCATTGTTTTTCACTAAATCACTAAAAGACAATGGTATTTTTGTTTGTAACATCCAGTCGGGATATCATTTCTATCGTCAAGCAATGTAAGATTTTTTGTTCGATTTAACGTATTTAGTTTAATTATTAGTTTGGACAAAGGTCTTTCTTGGCGACACTCATACACAAATTTGTTTCTTTTTCGGCTTGCCATAAAAATATTTATTTTTCCCCCTCTCAAAAAATATCGTGGCTCCGCCCCTACCTATAGATACTCCTGCACCCTCATTGTCACAATGGCGGTGGTGGCCAATGAGGTCGCACTCATGTAGCAGTGATAAATGCGGTTTTAGGGCTTCTTATTACACTTGGTCTTAGGTTTGATTACATTTAAAAATTTATTTCAATGCAAATTTTTGATTTTTTTATAAAAAATTTTTTCTCAAAAGATTATGAAAGGTATAGGTTTATGACAGCAAGCATTTTTTTTACCCAAAAAATAATGCATATAATACTTTATAATAACAACAAAACGTCAATGTTTAAGTTTAAAGTTGCTTTTGAATAAAATCACAAAACTATCTGAATATAGCTTAAAACTTTATTTATTGGACATATACAAGACATGAGAAAACTAAATCTTACAAAAAGTAAAAATCTTTGGCATGACAAAAGTAAAAATGTACAAAGGTTAATATTTCTATAGTAGTATTAGTCATATATATCATCTTTCATATTTAAATTGCAAAATTAAGTTATAATTTTAGTAAACTAAAAGTCATTTTTCAGTGTGTTTTTATAGTCAAATTTAATGTTATTATGATTGTTTTCATGCTCCCGTGCTTAGCATCACCACAAAGCTTTATTAATATAAGCACAAATATTCATTAAATTTGACTTATTTTAAAATATTGTGCATGCACATGACTAAAAAAAGAGGGGTGATACATCCACTCAAATTCATCCACAAAAGAATCTCACACGCTGAGGTGGCGCCGTATGATTGGTTTTTTGTGGGAGCCACTCTCACAAAAAACCAATCATCCAGCGCCACCTCAGCGTGTGAGATTCTTTTGTGGATGAATTTGAGTGGATGTAGCAAAATCAAGAAACTATGGGCGTTATATAGAACTTTCATATATGGTAACTTTTTTTTTGTTAAATTCATGAAATAATAATCAAGTTTCAATATTGTTCCATTAAAGTCATTCAAACTTTGTTTTGGTTACAAAAACCACTCAAATTTTATTATTGTATCTCTAAAGTCATTCAAACTTTATTTTCACAACATAAATCATTCAAGTTTAAATATTGTTCTGATTGTGGAAATTTTGAACATCTTTGTGGAAAACTAGAAAGGGGGGGGGGGGGGGGGGGGGGGGGGGTGTTGAATAGTTTTATGTCTTTTTCGTTTTATTATTTTTGTAAAAGTTAGCTTCAAAGTTTAGATGAAGGCTTCAAATCTTTAATGCGGAAATATAGATACAAGTTTATTTACGATTTAGTATAAACACCACTTAAGTTTAATGTTGGAAAAAGTTTATAATTTCGTATACCATATATATATATATATATATATATATATATATATATATATATATATATATATATATATATATATATATATATATATAAGTGTTTTAATATAAGTTTGTGTACTTGGTTTGTTTTTGAAAGACTAATATTATGAATGAGTTTTAGTTTGATCTTTATGTGAAATCAACATACACACCACACAAGCAATTGTAACTATGAATGATATGCAAGTAAGTAATTAATCAAAGAGTGAGAGATGGAAAGATCAAACCGAGAGACAAAGGATTTATAGTGGTTCGGCTACAAGGACTCCTTCCTTGCCCTACTCCACTCCCCGAGTCACCTACTCGAGAATTTTCTTCACTAGATCAAAAACCTCCTTTATGGCGGAGAAAACCTTACACACCAATTAGCACACCACAACAATGTCACACCACAATCACAACTTCAACACAACTTCTTCACACCAATCTTCTTCACATCTATCTTCTACACACCAATCTTCTACACTTCAACTTTCTTCACAACTTTCTACTTTGCTCCTAGCTTCTTCACAACTTAATACTTCCTAACTCTTTTTCTTCACGCCACTTGTTTCTTCACACCTTCACTACTAAGTCCTATCCACTACCCCAAGATATGTACTACTTCACAACTTCTAGGCTTCAAGGTCTTTTCAACTTCAAAGCTTCAACTTTCTTGTCTTCACAACTATCTCCACTTCAATATGCAATTACGACTTATTTCTTCTAACCCAAATCCTATCCACCTCTACTTTTTCACAACTAGTACAACTTCACACCTTCATTGGATCTAGATCCTATATCTAAATCTATCTAACCAATGTATACACAATGTTCACAAAGAAGAAAATGATATACAAGATGAACTAAATAAACAACTTAGACAGCAAGATGATGCCAAGTTGTAATACTCCTAGTCTTGATAAGTAGGAGTATTCTTCTCTTTGCACTTGAAAGAATGAGGCTTTGAATCACTTGAAAACAAAGGCTTATGAATTGTATGATCAAAGGATTTTTAGGATTGAAATGGAGATTTGAATCAGAAAGTTTTTGTGCAAAAAGGTAAGGAAAAAATCCAGGTTTAAGGTGGTATTTATAGGCAACAGATTCTGACAGAGGAGCGTGGCCGGTCCCCTTAAATCATGGCCGGTCCCCTTAAAATTAAGGGGACCGCCCCTTATAATTAAGGGGGCCGCCCAGCTGAAACGGCCGGAATCTTTGTCTTTTAGTGAGGAAAGTTTATTTGGTGAAAAACTAACTGATTTTGGTTAAAAATTTGAAATCATATATTTAGTATGATTAAAACATTTTTCTTTATTACCAAAAGTGGTTTTCAAAAATATATAATATGTTTATATAATTTAAATAAACTTTGTATTAGTTGATTAAATACCCCTTTGATCATAAATTGCACTAAACACTTTGTTTATTCATACCTTAAGTGATTAGTTGGTGAACGTGATTATTTACCACTAAATACTTGTTTACGTCATAATATTTGGTTTGATGAGTTTAAGTTTTGTGATTATCAAAACATAGAGATATCGAAAGATATGAATAATGTTTTTAGTCAATTATTTATATCAACAATCTTTACTACTTATAATGGAGATTTGGTCAACAAGTCAAATGTGAAAAACTGAAATTAATGTATTCCCCATTTTACCCTTGGATACCCACAACCAATCCCCATCCCCATCAACCACTATCTACTTTTTTTAATTACATCATTTTTACATTAAACCACTTCTTAACTACTATCTACTTTTTTTAATTACATCATTTTTTCATTTAAACCACTACAACATTCAATGCAAATGGCTGACTAAACCTATTGAAAATTCAGACACACATTAAATAAAAACACACACAACCCTCTTGACTCTTTCTCTTTTTCTTCTTCGAGCCGTCAACCACCAACACCCCAACTCCCTCTCCGCCACTTTGACCGTCCACCACGGCCTCACTGCCGACCACCACGACTCACCACCACCACCACTTTAATTCCCACACCCTCCTCTTCAATTTGGTGTAACTCACGCGCCTTAAATCCACTAAAAACACCTCGATATCATACTAATTGAGCATCAAATCACCACCATCTTAGTTGTCCTTGTTAGATTCGTGAGTTTTGAAGACGAAAAAGGTAAGTAGCATCGAGTTTGCACCGTATGTGCCTCGATGTGTGTAAAAATCCGTGAAAACACGGATTATTTTAATGGGTTTTGGTTGAATCTTGTTTAAAACATTTGGGAAAATGATTTTGTTAATAAAACTTAGGTTGGTATCGTGCTTTGGTGATGAGGTCGAGTGTTTGGCTCGAACCATGAGCCTAGGCTCACGGTCGAGAGCTTGTGGTCATGGGTAACTTGTAGTCGAATCTTCTTGTTGTTTGTTTTATTTTCCTTGTTAGTTTTTGACTTTTCCTGAATTTGAGATTGAATTATTGATGGGAAATGGATGTTGGATTATGGTTGTTGATGTTGAGGAGTTGTTGTTGATGTGGAATCCGGCCGAGGGCCGAGGCGTTTGTGGTTGCTCACCCAACCTCACCACCACGCGACCTCCGCCACCGGAGCTCACCATCATCTAAACCCACCCCTCCGCCGAAACCTAGGCCTCCACCGAGAGCCCAACCACCATCAACACGACCAGTGAGGCCAACGGAAATTTGTTTTGAGGTTTTTTTATTGAGATTTTTTATTAGATCTAGATTTTTTATTACAAACTTTTGAGGTTTTTTTGTCTCTGTCGCCGCCTACCGCTAATTGCCACCACCTGCCCCCGTATCTGCTAACGTCTCGCCGGAACTAGCTGCAAACTGATGGTGTAAAGCAAGTAATTTTTGTTTTGTAAATTTATTAGTAAATTTTTAATATTTTGTTACTATCGTTATGGTGTAATCTTTGTGGTTAAGATTTGTGAATCTGTTTGTTGATTTGTTTTATAACTTGTGATAATTTAGTTTTATATTTTTTTTGAGTTTATTTGAAATTTTAATCAATGAAATAGACCACACCACTTTTGCACATTGTATTAACTATTGTTACACAACCATAAATGCATCTTTTAATTTTATTGCCTTTTGTTGGTGGATTAATTCTTCATGGTTGAATTTAATTTTGATTTTGAATTTAATGTAAAGTTGTTACACAGTTTACTATGTAGAAACTTTTAATTTTGAATTTAATGCAAAGTTGTTCCAAAAATAAAAATAAAAAATTAATGTAAAGTTGATCACGTTTGGGTTACCTAGATCCACGTAAAAAAATATAAGTTTTTCTATTATTTTTTTTAACTTTTTAAAAATTTCGGAATATTAAAAAAATTGAAATTTTTTGAAAATTATTAATTCGAAAGTTTTTGAAAGTTTTAATTCTTTTAAATCTTTCGAAAATTATAAAAAATTTGAACTTTTTGAAAGTTGAGATATTTTGAACTTTCAATTTGGAATTTATAAAAATACAAAATATTTTGAAATTTAAAGTATTTTGAGAATTTTAATTGTTTTATAATGTTTGAATTTTTATAATATAAATTTTTTAAACTGTGAAATGTTTGAAATTGTTTAAAGTTATGTTAAGACTTAAAATTTTTGAACTTCGAAATATTTTGAATGTAACATTTTCAAGTTTGAATTGGTTCTTTGTCTTTATTTATTAGAAGTTATATTGTAGTTATATATTGAAATTTATAATTGACTACTTTGCAAAAAGCGTGGGTCAGATTGTCAGATTCCATTACCACTTTAATTTGAAAAATGGAGACTTGAGCTACTTCCTAGACCATAGGTAACTTTGCATCTTGTGTGACTACCAATAATTCAATATTTATGCTCTATATTAACTTAAAAAACTCATCTTGTGAAAACTACCAATAGTGCATGCTAATGTTTGTTGAATTTTACAAAAAGATTTATCGTTTACAAAATGTTACCATTTCGTTACAAACAATGAAATTGATAGTTACCTATCACTCATCAATATTATTGACATTTGCAAGATATCACGCACGCCTAAACTAAAGTCTCTTTATAAACAATTAAATTAATTGTTGCAATTCTCACCTCAATATTGTTGGAATTTGTGTGATAGTACATGTATACTTTGATGGGCTCGATGCAAATGTACATTGGATTGTTGTCCCAATAATAGATCTTTAATAAGTTGCAATTCAAATGAATAAGTAAAATCTAAATTGTTTCATTAACCTTTAATCGATCCATGTATACACATATATATAGGTTTAGAATCGGTGTAAATGAACCGACACAACCATTCACATAACCGAAATAACTAACATAACTACTTTTCGGTTATTATGTTTCTAACTAACAAGTTTGGTCCTTCATGTTCTAACTTTTACAAACGAAGCAATGTATTAAGATTATTCGGTCTTCATTCTCCTCCTTAATCTTGATCGTTGCTTCTCTTTAAATCTTGAACTCCGAGCATCTGTCGCATTGTTGTGAACTTCAATCTTGGTAGAGCCTTTGTTAGAATATCTGCTCTTTGTAGTTCTCCGCTGACATGTTCCACATTGATGTGTCCATTCTCTACGCATTCTCGAATAAAATGATAGCGAATGTCGATGTGTTTACTTCTTCCCTGAAAAACTGGGTTCTTCACAAGTGCTATTGCTGAAACGTTGTCTACCTTCAGCGTTATCTTCTTTTCTTCACTTCCAGTTAATTCACTAAGTAATCTTTTCAACCATAAGGCTTGACATGCTGCTGCAGTAGCCGCCATGAATTCTGATTCACACGATGATAGTGCCACTGTCGGTTGCTTCTGAGTACACCATGTAATGGGTGACTCTCCAAAGTAAAATACTATGCCAGTAGTTCCTTTTCCTTGATCAGTGTTGATTCCATAACTACTGTCGCTGTAACCTATAATCTTTCAGCCGCCTTCTTTCTTGTAAATTATGCCATGCTCCTTTGTTCCTTTGATATATCGAATTACTTGCTTAACCGCCTTCAGGTGGTGATCTTTTGGATCTTGCATAAATCTGCTGAGTAACCCGACTGAATAACTAAGATCTGGTCTTGTATGTAGTAAATATCTGATACTTCCTATTAAGCTTCTGTAGTAAGTTGCGTCAACTGAGTTTCCATCTTCCGCCTTGACCAACTTAGTACCTGGATCCATGGGTATCTTCGTTTCATTACTATCCGTCATACTTGTCTCCTTTAAGATCTTGTTAATATATCCTGTTTGCTTGATTGTAATCTCTCCTCCTGTCTGTGTAACTTCTATCCCAAGGTAATAAGCTAGCAATCTTAAATCGCTCATTTCAAACTTTTCTTCCATTTGAGATTTAAATAAATCTAATTCTTTCTTTGGAGTGCCCGTGATTATCAAATCATCTACATAAACTCCAACTATAATCGTAGAATTCTTATTTCTCCTTGTATAGACTGCTTGCTCGAGATTACACTTCTTAAAATCTAATGACTTTAATGTTTGGTCAAGCTTCATGTTCCAAGCTCTCGGTGCTTGTCTTAATCCGTATAAAGCTTTAATAAGCTTATAATCTTTTCCTGAGTTTTCTGGTTGTACAAAACCTTCAGGTTGTGTAACGTAGACTTCCTCCTTCAAATCTCCATGTAAAAATGCTGATTTTACATCTAAATGGTGAACTTGCCATCCATGATATGCTGCTAACGCTAGTATTAACTGTACTGTTTCTATCCTAGCAACTGGGGCAAATACTTCATCGAAGTCTATTCCTTGTTCTTGTACATATCCTTTTGCTACTAACCGTGCCTTATACTTGATGATCTTTCCTTCTGCATCTTTTTTGGTTTTAAAAACCCACTTAAGTCCTATTGCCTTTTGGTTTTCTGGCAATTCAGTAAGTAACCATGTGTTGTTCTTGTTGATTGAATTCAATTCAATCTCCATGGCTTCAATCCACTTCTTATCTACTGATGCTTCCTTATAGTTATGAGGTTCTTCTTCTATGAAGAGTAAACTAGGTGCTTCAACTACACTTGCTGTTTCATAAACTTCTTTCAAGTCCTTTAAACCTCTAACTGGTGTATGATCATATCTTCCTGAGCTTCCTAACGAGCTTCTAAGTGAACTAATAATAGTAGCTTCTCTCTCACTTTCTGAGTTAGGTTCGTAAGTATATGTTGGTGGTGTGACTGGTGAATCTGGTTCCGACAATGGATCTGGTATCGGTTCTAGTACTTGATCCTCTTGGTGATACGTATCATCTGCATCTTCTATGTTGACTTGTATAGGTTTTTCATTGTCAATTTCGCCTTCCACAAAACTAGCCCAAAATGTGTCTTGTGTACTTGTATCTTCTCCAATCTTATTCCAATCCCACGGCTTTGTTTCCATAAACTTTACTTCCCTACTAACATATTTCTTCTTGGCTATTGGATCATATAACCTACATGCTTTTGATCCTTCCTCTACTCCCAAATAAACCAATGGTATGCTTCTATCATCCAGCTTCTTCAAATGAGGTATTGTTATCTTTGCATAAGCTGTGCATCCAAATATTCTTAGGTTCTCTAAGTTTGGTTTTCTACTGTAGAGTGCTTCATATGGAGTTTTATCTATCAGGGCTCTTGTAGGTACCCTATTCAATATGTAAATAGCATGTCTAACTGCTTCCGCCCAAAAAATTAAGGGTAGTTTCATAGCTTTCATCATACTCCTAGTCATATGGTTACTTGCACCGTTATCTAAATACCATATGCTTGCATCCTTTGAAGCATATTTTCCTGGTTGAATTTGGCCTTCATTCAACAACACTCCCTCGTGTTCGGTTTCGTGCATAGTCATTAACAATGATGGTTCATCGTCTTCTAAGATAAGGTTTGATTGTTCCTGAGTTGTTGGTTTTGATCTACATTTATCTCGAAAGTGTCCAAGTTTGTTGCAATTATAACATCTTACGTTGCTAAAATCAAACTTACTCGAATTCTTATTTTGGTTATCTTTATGATTCGAGTTATTCCTATTCTTATTTTTACGCCAGTTTCTTCGTGAATAGTTTGATCTACCTCCACGCTTGTTAAAACTTTTTCTTTTATCTGAGTGTTCGTCATGTGCAAAAAGTAAGTTATCCTGGCTTTCAACTTGTCCTCCCTTTCGTAATTTTATCCTTTCCTCAAACGCTTTGAGTTTTCCAATGATCTCATCTAGGGTTATGTCGTCTAGATCATTTGTTTGTTCTATGGATGCTACTATTTGTATGAATCTATCTGGTGTGGAGTCTAATAGTTTTCTAACTAAAAGTGATTCATCTAGTGTTTTCCCTAGTTCTTTTGCCTTCGTGACATAGCCGTTCAACTTTTCCGCAAATGCATCCACCGTCTCATCTTCCTTCATCTGAAGTGAGTTAAATCCAATCATCAATGATTGTAGTCGTGCTTGCTGCACCTTTTCTTCTCCAACGTGTCTCTTTCTCAATGATTCCCATAATTCCTTAGCCGTCTTACAACTCGCCACTTGTAAGATTACATCTTCGGTTAACGCTTGGTATATGAAAGCAATCGTTGCTTTATCCTTCTTATCATCTACGTCTGCCCTATCCTTATATTCAATAGTTTCCCATAAACCTTGTGCACCTAATATTGCCTTAATTTGTATAGCCCATACCGTATAATTTGTGTTTTTCAATTTTGGACATTGGTATTGTGCAATCGGTATTACGGTTTTTGTTGTGTTAGATGTACTAGCGTCATCCCCGGCCATGTTAAATGTATTTCTTATGATTTTCACTTTCTAATCCGTATGGGAATAATTTTACTTTGTATGGTATCTTCTAATATGAAATATAGTTTTTGAAATTCCTTAATACTACGGGATCAAATAATAGTTCTCGGGATTTCCTAATAGTATAAACTAATATGATCTATACTATATAAAATGAAATCCAGAAAATTGAAACTTGTGACCTTGTTAATTTCGTATAGAATACGAGATGTATTCGATGTTTCGACTTGTTATAATCGGTCACCAACTTTGTTCCTTTTCCCGCGCCAAATTCCTTTTAAATTTCAGTGCCTCGTTGTCCTTTCAAAGTGTTATTCGACTCCAAACTTAACCAACACTATTCGGTTTTCTTTTGTTGTTGTCGCTGTCCTTGTTCTCGAATCAAACAAAAAAAACTGCACAACCCTCCTACACTTGTCGAATCTGCTTTTATTTTTGCCAACGAGTCTATATTCCAAACGTTCCACTGCCTTCACTTGGCTTTCCTTGTTACTGTTGTTTGTCAAATGAATTCGACACGCAAATAAAGAAATACCACACTACACGTTATCACCCTTTGTGTGTTTGATCTCGGTATTGAGATCACGCAGTCTCCTACACACAAACTTGTATTACCACGCCTTGGTAACAACACTGAACCCAAAACAAACTGTTTGCTGCACTCCTGGTTCGTTCCAATGAAAACAACGACAGTCACTTGTCTTGTTTTCTCCCCACGTTGTTGTTGTCCTTGTGTTCTTGCGACACAAACTCCACACTCTTCTCTTTCAAACGTATACGTATTAATCTAACAACAACGTCTCTTCGCGCCTCTAGAATTCGCGTATCACTATGCCTTGTGTTTTTCTTTTCTTCTTAACCGGTTCTTAACACAAAGTCTCCACTCTTCTTCCTCAACACCAATTCACTTTCGATGTTATACACTTGCAACTTCTACGCAGAACAGATCGTACACTATCTCTTCTACGCGTTCCTTATTCACACTTGTTTGTTTCCTTGGAAGAATTAAGAAAAACAAACGTCCCTTTGCTTTGAAGAAAAAAGACCAGCGAGAGTCTCTTTCTCAGCGTGTTCAAATGGCCTTCTTGTTAAGGTTTCTGTAAAATGTTTTTCAGATATTTCGATGTGTATAAAACCTTTGCTCTTGATGCCAATTGTTGTCCCAATAATAGATCTTTAATAAGTTGCAATTCAAATGAATAAGTAAAATCTAAATTGTTTCATTAACCTTTAATCGATCCATGTATACACATATATATAGGTTTAGAATCGGTGTAAATGAACCGACACAACCATTCACATAACCGAAATAACTAACATAACTACTTTTCGGTTATTATGTTTCTAACTAACAAGTTTGGTCCTTCATGTTCTAACTTTTACAAACGAAGCAATGTATTAAGATTATTCGGTCTTCATGGATATCCTATTCATATATACTTTCATGGCTTTTGTTAAAAGAATCAAACAATGCGTACACGACTTTATTGGAGCCTCAAAAGTTGCTTTCTTTGTTTATGATTTTTCGTAATTTGTTTCAACTTTATATGATCTCAGTTATATACATGTCCAACAATTTGAGAAAAACAACTAATACGAGGAGATGATAAATGATGATCAAATAGACACACGTGGGACACAATTCTCTATTTGCAAGTGAACTGTAGATGCTTAATTGTTGTGATTATTGTTTGCATAAAAAAAATAAAATAAAGTTTTTTGGCAGATCTATTGTTTTTTTATGTAGATCTATAGTTTTTTTGGGCAGATCTATTGTTGTGATTATTCAAGTGATAACGTATGTCTATGATAAATCCACATAATTTTTACAAACAAACTTTCAAACAATGATGTGACATATGCGATGAACGAGTCACGTTGTACTATATTTTCTCTTTAGTATTTTTCAGTATCCATAATTCATTGTCACATGTATATGTGAATTATACATGTTACACAGGTTAATCAAAAAAAAAAAAAAAAAAAAAAATCTTTATACAATTTATATATATATATATATATATATATATATATATATATATATATATATATATATATATATATATATATATATATATATATATATATTTTATTGTTGTACACATGATTTTTTTTTAAACTAGATCGAACACCGAACCGATTTGACTTCACTTTACTTAAGATTAAAGAGAGGGATCGGGCGGGCAATAAAGGCTCATTTAGTAGACAGCAAGCGAGCAGTTTTTCAAATGTTTCACATTTTTTAGTGCTTTTTGTGGTTTTGTCCGGTTCAGCCTGACGGTTCCGGACCAACCGGTTTCTGGTTCAACCGACGGTCCAGTCCGGTTTTTAAAACACTGGTCGCTATGTCAATTATCACAATATCGCAACTATAAATGTTTTTATATGTTGTTTGATAGATGTTAAGAATTTTTCTTAGACTTTAGTTATCGTGTAGTACAACCGTTTGCAATTACATTATGATATGTTCACGTTCTATTTTGAACGCTACACAAAACACTCACCACAATATCACAAATCGTTAATTATCTGCCGCTAGGAACCGTTGCTATGCACGGGTATTCGTCTAGTTTATTTAATAAAAGGATCATAAACTCTTTAATTTTGATATTAATTTGCAGTATATAAAATTAGAGTTTGGAGAAGTTAAATTCAAGGGACTAGTTATTATTCAAAGTATAAGTGTTTGATTCATGTCTAAACACTTTAATGACAACTCTAAAAGATAATTTTTTTTACCAATTTCCATATAAAAGTCACTAAAGTTGGACGATCTAAAAATTGAGTGGTTTTTGCAGTTGAAAAAACTTGGAGTGGCTTTAGTGAACTAATTTGAAACTTAAGTGGTTTTTAGAGCCAAAGGTGTCATGGCTAGCTTCATCTCCTCATTTGGGGCCCACGGGTGCCACATCACCCCAACACCTCTTCAAAACTAACCCCCTCCTCACTCGCAACTAACCTCAACTTATTAATTTGGAGCCCACCACTTACAACTTTATTTTTTATTCATTTCATTAAATAAATTAAATTCATTTCACAATAACTAAAAATACCATACCATATTAATTTTCTTTCATCAAATTAAAAAGTTACAATACGAAAAAAACGACACGAAAAGAAAAAAAACGATACGAAACTTGAAAAAAACAATACGAAAATATAAAAAACGGCACTAAATGCATATTAAACATTTTATTCATCGGCATCCTCATCGATATTTTGGTATTTCTTCATTATTTTTGCTTGTCTCCTGCGAATGATTTCGGCTCTGACAGGCTCAGTAACCAAGCTGGGATCTAACATGAGCATCTGCATTTCCAAGGCCCTTTCTTCCCTCTTCCTCCTCGCCTCGTAACAAGCCGTTTGAGCGTCTTTTAATTGCGTATACTTTTCGGATAATTGTCCCGAAAAAGTACTCGTTTGACTCCCACCGGAGCTCGCCGCGCTCGACGTATCCGTCGACTTTTGTTTATTTCCAGCTCGTTTGTTGCCTCTTTCGGGACGAGGTCGTCCGTCCGGCCCGAATATATCCTCGAGACAAGAAATGTCTAACGGATCCTCAGCATCCCATTTTGGGTAATTTCTCAAAAACTCCCAAACATGCTCATACGTGAAACCCTCGTACCAAAGCTTTCTTCGAAGCTCGCCTTGGCATTGTTGATTTGATCATGCTCATTTTCACCACTTCGAAGCTTCAAATGCTTAAATATAGTGTTGAATTTTTGGTAGTCGCCTTTCATCCTCGTCCATTTACCGGTAAGCATATTCTTGGAACGATGGTCATCCAAAGTTTTCCCGTTGAATATCGAAGCATAAGACTTTAGAGAATAATGAAAAAAAAAAAAAATTCCTGCAAAGCAAAGAAGTGTTTGCTTCTCTCATAGGTTCAGAGTCCTATAAGTATCCCTTAGTCTGAGCAGCTTGTTCCGACAAATAAACAATAGCATAACAGCCGAAATCCGTAAATTTCCCATTTCAATTTACCCGTGTTACAGAAAACCGTCCCGGGAACCTTGCTACTAAATGAACTGAGTCAAAAGAACGTGGGTTAGACTTTAAGGGACCATTCCCTGTAAGGAATGCCGCTATTCGTGCAAAGGCCGAACAGCTGAAAGCAGTACTTATATCCGCCCGTTCTACCTTTTTCTGTAATTTCGTTCCAAAAGAATTCGTCGGTTTTGTCATTGCCCATATCTTTGTCTTGTGAAATTTATATCCAAGTTTCCGCAAGAAGCTTTTCTTCGGTCTTGGACCATTTCTGATTCACACACGTTTGACCTGCTTCTTCCAAGTCATCGTCATCGTCGGCGTCTAAATTTATGAACTTTTTTCTTTAACGGCCTTGGTTTTCTTGCCTCTACCTTTGGCCGGTGACCATGCTTTTGGAACTTTAAACTGTGGTTCGACTTGAGGTTGTGGTTCGACTTAGGGTTGTGATTGATGTGTAGGGAACGAGGATGGTTGAGACGAGTTATAAAATTATGGTGGCAACATTCGTTGAGAATGAGTTACGAATCCCATTTGTTACAACGCGAGTTGTTGATTAGCATAAATTTCCATCGGATTGAAAGGTTGTGAACCATATGGCGATGAAGGTTGTGGGGAATTTTGCGACGAGAGAGTAGAAGCGTTTGACGATCCCCCGTATCGTGGTCTGAAGTTAGAAGGGTTGTGAAATAGCCGGGTTCGTTCGGGTTTTGGGACATTTTCTTGGTTGAAGTTATATGTTTGTTGAGTTGTAGTGATGAAAGTATGTGAAATTGGTTTGGTATTTATAGGGAATGTAAAACACCTTTTTTTAAAAAAAGAGAAAAAAAATAACCGTTTGTTTTAAAAACGGTAATATTACCGTTTGAATACAACATGCATCCTCCACCTTTTTCCTTTTTGTCAGAAGTATTTGCTCGTCGTCTGTACGAGCATGGAAGCTACAACGAGCCCTGGCGAGGGGCTAGGGGTACCATGGCGCGGAGTGGTGAGCAAAATGAAGATCCACGTAGGAGTGGCGAACGGGTGCAATGAATGGTACCTTTAGCTCTTATAGTTGAAATAAAGTATGAGTAACTTTAGTGGTACAATGATGAACCTTGATTATTATTAGATGGCATTTCCCCCTTTTTGTTATATAACGAGGGTATTATCCCGCGCTTAGCGGCGGGGCATTTTGGTTAATGAAGTATTGATGTGAAAGTAGTATAGTTGAGGCATTGCATGATTTATTTTGGTATAGTCATAGTGTGTTCACTATTATTAGTAGAGTTTGCTTTTGTTTTAGTGATACTTTCTTATTATTAGTAGAAAGTGCTAAAACCCAAAATATTTTAGGGTTCTATTTAAAATCACAAATGCTAAACAACAAAAGTCAATGTTTACCCTCATTTGACAGAACACTTGGTCATTCACTAGATGTGTGTGCAGGGCAGGGCCCACTCGTTTGTGTAGCCTGTGAATTGATGCATTGCCTCACATTACGCATGCCGTGTCGACTTGTCTGGCGAACTCCTTGCCTACTCTGCTGTGCTGGTTGAGGAGATGTGTCTGCATAAAGGAGTGCATATTAATAAGGTTGTTCATAAAAGATATATCCTTAAAGAAAAGGTTGTTTATTTAGAATCACAAATGGTAAATAACAAAAGTAAATTTTAACCCTCATTTGACAGAACACTTGGTCCTTCACCAGAGGTGCGTACAAGGCAGGGTCCACTCGTTTGTGTAGTCTGTGAATTGATGCGCTGCCTCACATTACGCATACCGCCTCGAGTGGCCTGGCGAACTCCTTGCCTACTCTGTTGTGCTGGTTGAAGAGATGTCTCTGCATAAAGGAAATGTGCATATTAATAAGGTTGTTCATAAAAGATACATCCTTAAAAAATGTTGTTTATTTAGAATCACAAATGGTAAATAACAAAGGTCAATGTTTACCTTCATTTGACAGAATACTTGGTCCTTCACCAGAGGTGCGTGCAGAGCGGGCTCATTCATCTATGTGGTCTCTGAATTGATGCGCTGCCTCACATTACGCATGGCCCCTCAAGTGGCCTGGCGAACTCCTTGCCTACTCTGTTGTGTTGTCCTTGTTGTCCTCTTACGTTTAGAACCTTCTTCAGCATAAGCAACATTAGCTGGTGACACAGGACTCTGAGTCTCTGCATAACTAGAGTAACAAAAAATTGTTCAGACATTTTTTAGTAAAAGTAGATTTCCATGTTTACATAAAATCCATTGTTTAAAATTAATTACCGTTAGCTAAACTGCATTCAGAATTCTGCGAAACAACACGGCGCCTTACATTATGGTGAAAATCCTCTGTTGTTCTCAGCCTTGTTTGCTGACTGCATTGTGCTGATGTATTGGCATGTGCAGAATCAAAACCTTCATTTCTTTTTCGTCAGTTAATTCTTGATTGGAGAAAGGAATTTTCAGCAGCCAAAGGCGGCTGACCTGAGGTGTGTGGCTATGTAAAATGTACATCCCATTTTGTAACATTGCAGTTCTCCGTAGCTACATTTTTTTTTGGAAATCTGATGAAGAACCTTCACCTACACAAAATCTACAGTCAACATCTAATTTCAGGTGTGCTTAAGTTATTAATACTTGCATGAAAAATTTAAATTGAAGTTACCTTCAGCAGGCAGAACAGCTTGTGTTGAAAAATTCAGCTCGACGACATTGTAAATGGATAGTCTTGATTGGCTATTTGTGTATAAACTCTGATTCCCACCATTTTGTGACTCAGAAACAAAAGGCAATCGTGTACTTTTAGGATTCCTTGGTGTTTCTTTATGAGAATATTCAGTATTACTATTGTGATATTCAATGTTTGATTTGGGTCGCATTATTTGAAACAACAACATACAGATATTTTGCAACAAAAAGCATAAATTAAGAAAACAACAGTTGATAATATTTTAATAGCAAACATTATTAAGAACAGACACATTGTCAAATAATAATTTGCAAATAGTGTAAACAAACCAAAATGTTAGAACCTCTTACGAAAAAAATAGATGGTTTAAACATAAATAGCCTTCAAACTAAATGACTATCGTTTCATGCACCAACATGTTACATAAGGCACCCTAAGTCAGTGTAATTTAAAGCAAATCTAAGCATCTAATTGATGCGTGTGTATATCGTTGTAGGTATAGATTGTTCTTTATCAAGTTTTAAATTTATATTTAGCCGACTTATTCTATAACACACACTAACGAGTAGTGTACCCGATCAATGTAGCTAGTTGGTAAGTAAGTGTCGATCACTAAGAGTGGAACGTTAACACCTAGAATGTCTATCAGTATTTTAATTCCTAAGTTATTTTTACAACCTAATCTAACGCAAGGGGGTTTTCAGTCTGAGAGACTAGAATGATTTGAGTTAATTAAAATAATAAAACTAATGAGATAGAATACAACGAATGGCGAACACGTACACAGATAAATAACAAATATAGATAAGAGGCCTAACGAATGATTAAGTAACTTGTCACTTGTTTTATTGCTAGTTTTATATGATGAGTGCTAAAATCTATCTGTCTCGTTGGTATCTTAATTATAGGCGAGTAAACTCTTAAAGATTACTTATGTCTATATTATTTAACATTTTTAAGGGCTTACACTAACTTATAATGCTAGTGAAGAAACAGTGGGAGGGGTATGGCAGCCCAAGCATTCCACATCTAGACACAGAGGTTATCAATGCACATATAAAAAGAACCAAATAAACATCATATAAACTTTAATCGATGGGAAAGCAATTTTAAGGTGAGCAATATGGCGGTTACAAGCCCATCAATCCTGATGGATTAAAGCTTACTATTACAATAAAACAAAACTACTTAATGAATTTAAAAAACTAGCATGACCTTCTTACTGCCCTGAGATCTTCAATTGGGTGTGTCTTGTGTTGCCCTTTCGTTGTTATTCTTCTCCTTAGGGTTTATGTTGTAGCTTCTATAACTTTTGGCACACGAAATTCGGCTGTCAAATTTATACTTTCTATCTGAGGGTACGATGCGGCGCACCAACTTAGTTGATGTGGCGTATCTCAATAGCTTTGCGTGGGGTCCAAGATTATTATATTATGAAATATTTGTACACCGCTTTCAGATGTGGCGTAACTTGAATCTCTATGCGGCACATGTCTTTCAGTATCTTGGATTATCTTTGGTGAAGTCTTGAGAGTGACGCGCCGTATGTTAGGAATGTCATGTGGCATATCTGGAGTAGATAAGTCAGATATTCAAGGTTTCATATGCGGTGCATGAGATAATTACATGTGGCGCATTCTTCAAAGTCAGGCAATAGTCTTCGAATTCATCTAAGTATGATCATACGACGTATCTGTCTAGAATGATACGACGTATCTCCTTCAATTCAGTAGACTTTTCCAACTTGATCCATTTTGCTCCATTTTTCGTTCAAAATCACTAACTTTCACCAAATGCTTGTTTTTAACTGAGAATTATAAAAGTAAACGATCAAGTATCAATTCTCATAGATAATATAATAAAACAAGTCAAATATATAGGACAAATGATGACGATAATATGTACTTATTTGATGTCATCAAATATCCCCCACTTGAACTTTACTTGTCCCCAAGTAAACCTTAGATTAAACTTATGAAAATGTATCCTAAATAAGATTGGGATGTATTTTTATAATTTATTCACTTATTCATTTTGTCATAATTACACAACCAAACACTTAACGAACTAGAAATAAATATAATCTCTCAATCTCACAACTAATCTAATTCGCTCAATTGCTCGGGCGTGACAAATATTCTATCATAAGCTTGGCAAGTATACACATCTCCCCCACTAAAGCTAAGGAGTAACTTGTCTAAAGCGGTAAAAAGGGTTGATATGGCTTAGGGTTAAACCTAGCTTCGTTCAAATATCTCCTGCATAAACTTAGTAGATCGCTGGCGCGAGTCCTTGATGCCTCAAACAACGGATGGTCACTAATGTGCTTTTTGGATTGTTGGCGCGTTATTTGCATAACGTATGGTCACCAAGTCGCACACCAAATCACCGGCGTGTTATTTGATTAATCTAATACTCGGATGGTCACTACCTTATTCACACAAATGACATTCTTGCTTAGCTATCATTATATCCGGATGGTCGAAAGCTAACAACGAATATAATAATACTGTATAAGGTATGGATAATATTTGAGAAATACATAAATTGGTGTAAAACAAAAATAAACAAAACAAAATAGATTAAAACCTATGTGTGGTTAATCATTTTCCCAACCATCTCATGATTAAGACACATATCATTGACTAACTCACGCTTTTACACGGAAACTCACGCTTTACAAGGTAGACATGAATCAGACTCAAAAATATCTTAATCAAAGAATAAATTTTAGTTGGCGTTCCCATAACGGCCAACTCTCATTCAATCTATAAATATAATACAACAAGCAGTAGCGGTATCTCTACAAGTACAAAACTCTACATCGTTGGTAATTCAAACTTCCATTTTTTTAACTATTGGTGTAAAATTTCACCACTTCACCATCATAATAAATCTGGATAATTTTCCATACTTTTCATAACTTTATATATAAAGGTAATAGCTAAAGTAGTAAACACATGTAAATTAAAAATACACAATATTTACTTTCACTCCAATTGCATTGTGCAATTTTAGACCTAACCAAAGATAATAAATTAAGCACACGAACATAGGAAACGAGGGGAAACACACTTTTACCGAAAGCAACTAACCACAGACTTAAATCTATAGGGTAGGCTAAGGTGTAACGAAACATTTTTAACATTGGTGTAAGAAACGAAAGGAATGGCTCTGAGGGTTTTTCTAGGGGTATCTTACTCTAAAAATGAGAGTAACAAAGGGTTTATACGGGATCTAACTAACCAGTGTAGTTAGTTAATAATACATAACATATAAAGGCTATTTGGGTGTAATCCCAGAAATTTTACCAAGTTAGACAAGTCACTCCAATTATATCAATAATTCTCATTACGGTGGTCTCGAATAGTATACAAGCCAAGTTCTAAAGTTTACAAGTCACCGGCACACTCACATGTTTGTGGAATTTGGGGTAAATATTAGGAAACGGATACACCCAATTCTCACAATTTTATACAATAGTGGTCATGTGTGCGGCTATGCAACTTAGATTTAACAAAAACATGCTAGAAAAATTTTAAATTTAAGCATATTAAGCGCGAATTAACGCATATTTTTGAGAAAAATTAAGGAAAAGTAACGTTCTAATTCTCCATCCCCCCCACTTAAGTTAAAAAACTTCCTCGTTGTTTGAATTTGAAATTAAAAACAGGAAATAGAAAGAATTAGAACGGAAAACTCTCCTGAGATTTGCTCGGTATGATCCTCCATTATGCGTTTGTGAGCAACTTTTTATTTTCTATGAGTAGAAGGCGTTCAAACCACCATGAATGACGTCTCGACAGAAAATACAAAATTATATAAATACCACCAGTTTTGTAAACACCTGTGTTAAGAAAATCAAAGCTAGTGTAAAATTCATTAGTGGTTAGCGAAAAATAAAACCTACAAATTAAAAATTAAAAATTAAAATCTGTAAATTTCATCAGGTCAGTCGATACGCCGTATCCATAGAAAAGGATGCGCCGTATCGATCCTAGAATTAATACGAGTCAAAAAAAATAGATGCGACGTATCCTTAACCAGGGATACGCCTTATTAAAGAAACTGACAGAAAGTTTATAGTTCAGAAAAATAAAATGCAGAAAAATAAAAGATAGATATGACCTATACAGTTGATACGCCGCATCTCATGGAAGGAGATGCTCCGCATCAAGTGCAGGCCTGACAGACCTGATAACAAAATCAGAAAGTAACATAAAAGGTAAGCATGGGTTACCTCCCACAAAGCGCTTGTTTTTGTTCGAGTCACGAGCCTGACTCCACCCTTATTTACTGTGTAACAGGGTGTTCTTCCCCCCACTTAGAATCAAGTGCGGGTGATAGTAGCAATAAACACTAAATGGGAAGAAATACATAAAGATCATACCTTGGCAATATATGTACTCCTTTATTTACCTTACCCGGTTTGGTTGATAAATTAGGTTGCTTGAACATTACATTTGAGAGAGTAGTATGTTTAGGATGAGTGAATTTCCTTTCTTCTTCGTTTGTTCCATTGGTAGTAAGGCATCCCTTTTTCCATAAAAGATGAGAAAGGATCTTTGGTGAGTACCTTTTCAAGTTCTTCTACATTCATCTTTTGTTTGAAATTAGTTTTCTCTTCAACCAAGGCAATGTTCAAGAGCTCATCATCAAATTCATTCTTGAATTCAACTAAAAATGGGTTGATAACAGGTGCCTTATGTGCTTCATTAGGTGGTGTAATATATTCCACCTCATCATCCATTTGTGTTGAAACCTGTTTAGAAAGACTAGCAAGATTATTAGTAACGGGATCAATAATATTTAATAAATTTATACCACTTTGTGTTGTAAGCGACTCCAATTCATCTTGCGAGTCTCCATCTACAATTAGTAGACTTGCAATTTTATCCTCACGCCGAATATCCGCCTTAAATAAATCATCCCAGATTTCTTCAAAATCCCTCATTGGGTCAAAATATGGATTATTCGTTCCACACTTGAATACTTCTGTTTGTTGTGGTAATTGCGGTGTGTCATTGTACACAATAACATCAAACTTTTCAATATCGGAATACTCATTATCTTCATCCAAGGGAATGTTATCATGGTGTTTTTGATAAGATGAGAATATATCTTCCATTACGGATGGGAAATTACAAGTAATAGCACCATAGACCATTGTTCCACATTCATCTTCATAGTAAGCAATTGCCGAATTTTCATTCAAATCGAACACTTGTGATTCTTCTTCAACTTGTACAATTCCCGGAGAAAGAATACCATCAATAACTATTGCCGAAATTGGTTTCAAGTAATATGACACCTCATCGTCATCATTTGATATATACCAAGTGTGTTGAAACGGCAATTTGTTTCTTTCTTTCCTCGACTTTTCCTGTCCTGATAACAAGTATTCTTCCACAGTAATGTTTTCCATGTTGATGACTTGTGCACCATATCTTGCTCTTTGCCAATCGTACACCTGATTATTGCTCAAGGCTCTTTCCTCTTCAAGCCTAACATATTCTTCTATAGTAATGTCCTGATTATCTATCTCCTGAAATAAAACTTATTAGTGCAAAAGAAGAATGAAACAATCAAAGTAAAATAAAAGTTCCTAATATCTGCAGACGATACGTTGTATCCAATAAATCGGATACGCCGTATCTTAATACGTTAAAAATTAATCAGACTTTTATTTTAGAAAATCAGTACGCCGTATTAAATAAATAAGTATGTCGTATGTTTAAAATTATCAAAATTACTTATACTTTTTAAAAATAAATACGTCGTATAGGCAAAGCTAATACGCCATATGTTCGTTACGTTTCAAATACAAACTTTTTGATATCAATTCGCCGTATCGACAAAAATCGATACACCGCTTCTTGTTAATTTAATGAATTCGAAAACTGTTTTTAATAAATTAGTAATACGCCGTATCTGTAGAACATATGCGCCGTATGGCGTTTAGGGTTTTGAAAAAAATTTCTCATTAAAAACAGAATACGCCATATCTAGGGGAGAGATGCGTCGTACTCGAATTATTAAATAATTACGGCGTATGAAAAATTAAAACGCAATACGCCGTATCTGTAAAACAGATGCGCCGTATCGTTTAGATCAGCAAAAATACAACAAACATCAAATAATGCAGAAAAAATAAGAAAACAAAAAAAAATACAAAAATTACATAAAATGAACAAACTAATAAACACTAATTATGCAGAAAAATACAATTAATGCAATTATACTAATACACAACAAAGTTAGCAATTCAAATCTAAAAATTAAAAACTAAATAAGTTAAAAACCTAATTAAAATACTAACAGATAAACATATATTAAACAATTCACTCCTCGGCAACGACGCCAAAAACTTGATGCATGTGTATATCATTGTAGGTATAGATTGTTCATTAAAGTTTTAAATTTATATTTAGCCGACTTATCCTATTACACACACTAACGAGCAGTGTACCCGATCAATGTAGCTAGTTGGTAAGTAGAGTGTCGATCACTAAGAGTGGAACGTTAACACCTAGAATGTCTATCAGTATTTTAATTCCTAAGTTAGTTTTACAACCTAATCTAACGCAAGGGGGTTTTCAGTCTGAGAGACTGGAACGATTTAAGTTAATTAAAATAATAAAACTAATGAGATAGAATACAAGAGCGAACACGTACACAGATAAATAATAGATATAGATAAGAGGCCTGACGAATGATTAAGTAGCCTGTCACTTGTTTTATTGCTAGTTTTATATGATGAGTGCTAAAATCTATTCTCTCTCTCGTTGGTATCTTAATTATAGGCGAGTAAACTCTTAATGATTACTTATGTATATATTATTTAACTTTTTTAAGGGCTTACACTAACTTATAATGCTAGTGAAGAAATCGTGGAAGGGGTATGGCAGCACAAGCGTTTCACAGCTAGACACATCGTTTATCAATGCACATATAAAAAGAACCAAAGAAACAACATATAAACTTTAATCGATGGGAAAGCAATTTTGAAAGGAGCAATATGGCGGTCACAAGCCCATCAATCCTGATGGATTAAAGCTTACTATTACAATAAAACAAAACTACTTAATGAATTTAAAAAACTAGCAGGACCTTCTTACTGCTCTAAGATCTTCAATTGGGTGTGTCTTGTGTTGCCCTTTCGTTGTTATTCTTCTCTTTAGGGTTTATGTTGCAGCTTCTGTAACTTTTGGCACACGAAATTTGGCTGTCAAATGGGGTATTTATACTTTTTGTCTGAGGGTACGATGTGGCGCACCAACTTAGTTGATGCGGCGTATCTCAATAGCTTTGCGTGGGGTCCAAGATTATTATATTATGGAATATTCGTACACCGCTTTCAGATGCGGCGTAACTTGAATCTCTATGTAGCGCATGTCCTTCAGTATCTTGGATTATCTTCGGTGAAGTCTTGAGAGTGATGCGCCTTATGTTAGGAATGTCATGTGGCGTATCTGGAGTAGATAAGTTAGATATTCTTCATCAACCAAGATTTTATATGCGGCGCATGAGATAATTGCATGCGGTGCATTCTTCAAAGTCAGGCAATGGTCTTCGAACTCATTTAAGTATGATCATACGGCGTATCTCCTTCAATTCAGTAGACTTTTCCAACTTGATCCATTTAGCTATATTTTTTGTCCAAAATCACTAACTTTCACCAAATGCTTGTTTTTAACTAAGAATTACAAAAGTAAATGATTAAGTATCAATTCTCATAGATAATATAATAAAATAAGTCAAATATATTGGACAAATGTTGACGATAATATGTATTATTTGATTTCATGACTAACCTATGAACTTGGCTTCTTGTGTCATGCAACCACATGTTGTATAATCTATCCTATGCAACAAAAATGGGCTCCTAATTTTGGCTATGACACTGTTAAAGCAAATGTAAATATGTAAGTTACCAACTTCACTTATTGTTTGATGCAAGCACATCTTATATAATCTAATCTATGCAACAAAAAATCGAGTCCTAAGTTTCGCAGTGAAACTCATCTGAAAGAAAGCACAAAGCTAAGATCACCCAAAATCCCAAAATTATACATGTCAATAAAACTGCAAATCCTAAAAATAAACCTATCAAAGTTACAATTATAATATCACAAAACTTAACTTAAAAAAATAAAAAATAAAATAAAATAACTACCAAGAAAGTTTGTTGACTAAAAGAAAGTAGATCCAGATAATGCAAAGAACCGACCTAACAAAAATAATCAAGATGATACTTTAAAAGATAAGAAAACACAAATTTGTGGCTAGCAAAGAAAGGGCTTCTGTACCTAGAAACAAATGGCAATAATCTAGCCATAAACAACAATAAAAAATTTCATCTTTGTACCCATACACATGAATCCCCTCAGAAAGCCACTGTACCCCTATTAAAATATAATATTACTGTAGATTTCCCTGTACACTCTCTCACAAAAGCACTATAGATGCTTTGGTCTCGGATCGGGTAAAGCTTTGCCGGTCGGTTTTTTCCATCGGTGTCGGTTTGGCCGGCGTCACTCACAAACATAAAAATATGTGAGAGGGAGACACTTTTACTACACGGGCCCCAAATCCTTTATTTCGGGTATGGGCCTCCAAAAAAACTGGGCTAAAAAGTTTGTGAATAGTAAGACCACGCCTTTTGCTGTATAGTTATAACTAGTTATAATACCCGCGCACGCGCGGGGTTTTTTCTAATTTTTCAAATAATGTATTTTTATTTATTAAAAAACAAATAATATTTGTTTTATTTATGGTTTTTAGTTTTGTATTATACGATGAAGAAAGCTCGACTATGTGTAGTTATAATACCTTTGTACGCACGAGGTTTTAAATATTGTTTAGTTTTTAGAAACGTTTTTAGTTTAATTATGGTCATCCATATTATTTTGTTGGACATAAACGTTATATCTTTTTATGAACAATTTGAAAAGAAATCAGTACTTATTAACATATGTGGCTAACATATGTTACCCACTTAAATCATCTGCATTAGTTATGATTATTGAGTACACTGTTAGTATTTGATATTAACAATGGACATTGACTTGTTAAATTCCTATCTTGTACTCTTCTAGGAATAATCAAAATAAGCTTTTCTTTAACCGAGAAGAATAAAAAAAGGTAAAGCAAAGCATGGCTTAATATAAATGATACCATTTTTATTAATTTTCACCGGCTTCTAAAGTGTTTCAGACTTCGTGTGAGCACGATGATGATGAAATCAACATCTCTTGGCGTGATTTATGTTGTAAAATTTCTTTCATGAAAAAAGAAATCCTATCTCGAATATTATCATCTAGGCGTTCAATTTATACCTTTCTATTTTGATTACGGGTCATATCACATGTTAAAATTACATAACATATCACATGTTAAAAAGGCTTGGAGTAAGAGACTACGAACTCTACTAAATGGAGTATTAGATACTATATATAATATAAATAAAGTAGATTGAAGGCTCACTTATTTGTAAGTAGCAAAATAAACACTCGTTTCTTTCTTTAGTGACCCCTGTTTCAGTAATACACTGGATTCAAATAAATACTATTGTATTATTGGACTCGCAAATATCGTATTTAGATGCATATATTAATATCATCTATTTGTTATGTCTTTTCAAAGTTTTTCATGATATCAGATTCATCACATTTGCCTCCTGCAACAGACTTTAGTAAGTAGCCACTCAGACTATAGATGAGCATCCTTTAGCTGTTCTGAATCCAACTCCATATACACTCACTCTTGGAACAATAATTGATAGTTTATGGCTTCCATGAACGTGATCGTTTGAAGGATATATATTCCATAAATAGCACCATTAATGTAAGCATAATCATATAAGAGCTGTTTGAAGTTGATTATTCAAACATGCTATTTATGTTTTTAAAGCATAAAAACATGTTTCAAGAGTTTGTTAGAAAAGTGTTTTTAATCTTTGAGGTGTAATAAGTTGGTTTTAAAGTTGTTCAAATAAGCACCACACGTATATTATTGCTAGAATTTAAAAAAAAAAAATCTATATGCGTACTTGTTGCAAAGTGCTAAGTGTCGTTCTCACATCCGCCTTTCCATTTTGATGGGAAGGTCCTATATCCATAAGGATCAAAGCTTTCTGGTTCACGCCAAGCACCTAACTGGAAGTTCATATTTAGAATTAGTAATGTTGCTTAGCATTTTAATAACTCACTTTGAAAACACTCAAAATGTATCGATTTTATTTTGACTCACCACTTATTAGCATAAGTCATTCTTCAAGAAAGAATATTTGACCATGTTTTGCTATCTTACCTGCATAAACAACAAAGGTAAGTTAACGCATAATGGTATTATGATATGAAAATTAGAGAGTGGTAGTTTCAGTTGTTTCTTTGTAAAAATGGCAGGTTAATTGATACATTAAGGTTTCAATGTGCCTATGGTGGTTATGTTTAATTTAATAACCACCTAGATACATGTGGTCAATGAATTATGTTATCACAATATTTCGGCCATATACATTCATCTAGGCTATGTTTGGCACACAAGATTGTTGGGAGATTGTGCTTATTTTTTCAAAAAATAAGCTACTTAAAAAATAATCTTTGTTTGGCAGACATAACTTATAAGAGATTCTAAAAAAAATAATCTTTCATAATCTCTTAAAACCAAAGGTTACTTCATATAGCTTATAAAAATAACTCTTTTTATAATCTCCAGCACCAGCACCATCTCCAGCACCATCTCCAGCACCAGCACCAGCTCCAGCAACAGTTACTTTCGCCAAACATACCCCTAATCCTCTAAACAAATGTAGCTCAGAACTCTACTTCCAAAGGCATAGAAGCGATAACATGTTACCTCACAGTCGTACCATTTTTGCTATTAACTGTCTACTTTAACACATAACATGGTCAAAAACTAAGTTCCTATTAAATACTCTTGAACATGACTCTTTCAATCCATAATCAGTTTTAACACATGTCATGATCATTTTGGTGCTACTATATGCTTCAATTATACACACATGTAACATTAATGTGTAAGTACTGCAGTTGTTCAATTAAACACGTAGCTTAGTAGAGGCTCTGGGAGAGGACTTAATGTATATTAATTTTGGTTTGGAAGTTTAGTGGTTGCATCAGTATCTTATAGTGATGGTTGTTCGATATCTGAGTAACTACAACAAAAGTCTGCAATTAAGGGGTATGGTTGCTAGATGGGACTTATAGATCACTAATGCTTAAAGGTGATATATGACAAAACAATGCACATGAATGTATACTATATACGAATAAGAATAATGAGTGTAAATATTAACCTTGTATTAAATCTGCTACCCCCATACCTCTCAATATTCTTATCCTTTCACTTCCTTGTCTCCTTAGAAACCTCCCAAAACAACAAAAACATTTTCATTTTAAATTATCATACTTCAACTATTTACAATTGATAATCAACTTCAAAGTTCGAACGCAATGTCAAACCTCCTAGGAAGGCATATAAGCATAAAAGTTCTTCTTCTAACAATGATCAAAACTTACTGCGATGAATTGTCAGGCATCACATATCCATTGTGCATCGATATCTAGACCCATGTCAGATGTAGGATCGCTAGTTATAATGGAGCAATATTCTTGTACAGGTGCATTTCCACCTATCAATGCCCACCGCCTAATCTCCACGAATAAATTTTTTATCTACAGCTATAAGAAAGCAAAACAATAGCATAGCATGAATAAAAAGAACACTCAGTAACAATAACCTAAAACAAAGGTAAACAAATTTTACCCGTAATTCGGGTTTACACAAATTTAAGAATTGCATAGCCGCAAACCGAACTGTTCCTTAATCAGTAATGCAGCTAGCAAAAATCAATGTCTGACAAAAAATAAGTAAAAGCTTTAAGTGGACAGTTTTTATGTACATCATCAGCAAAGAGTCAACATGTACATGTATAAAATTGATTGTTGTCGAATCACAACCAATTAAAAGATACTTCAAATTTCCCGTTTCCATTGTTATTTTGTCATAGTGATATATATTAGTAGCCAAAAAAAAAAACATTGAAGTAATCTGATTTGATTTAAGAACACAACAATAACAAAATAACATTTAAATCTCCATAAATTAGTTATAGATAAAAGTATATTAAGTGACAAACAAAGTTTGCATCATGATGTGGATAAGGACTTCACCAACATTCATAATCACATGATTTTTACGTTCATCTTGCTTCCTATTAACATATACTCTATAATTTTAATTATTATTAGCCTGTATATTTTTAGCATAAATAAGCTTCAATATTCTCATTTGTAATTGTGTAAATATTTAACACTTGGTTGGAATCAAACTATAAACAAAAACAACAAACATATTGGACAATATATATTACCTAATGCTCCTCTTCCTTAAGCATTAAGAGTACTTTCACGTCACCACCCGCATAACAATCCTTCGTGCCTTGATGATTCATATGGCTTTGCTTTTACATTGAGGCCTATACAAACACCATATACACAATTACAAATTATCATTTAAGAAAAAGCTAATGGTCATCATAAGTTAGTTTTCGAGCTTATGGTTCCTTACCCAATCAACAAAAAAACAGGCCAAACTTGAACTTTGGGTTGTCTTCAACAATATATTTTCACTAAATACTTCATCTTCAAGTGAATTCTCCTTCAAGACATGAGCAACTTTCAAGGCTTTTAAATACACTGTGACCAAATCACAACCCACAATCCTTTTCTGTAATAAAAATTGGCCACAAACATCAGTGTTACTATATTTAAACCGTAAAATACATTAAATCAAAGACAAAACCAAACATGTATAATCCTGTGTGCCGATTTAATAAATAATTCATAACCACCAATCCTCTTACTCTCTAAGAGCTTCAATCAAACCCTATTTTTTCCCCCAAATTGGAAAAAAAAAATAAAAATAAAAAATAAATAAATAAAAAACCCTTTTATAAGATAACTAAAATCCCTATATCAATTTTAAACAAAATAAAAAAATTGGATATTAAGAATCATACCTTTAAGCTATGGAAAAAGTTGTTGTTCTCCCATAAATATATTAGGAAGATTATCTTTGGAATGGCTGCAACAACAATTAAATTTGAAACATATTTTCTTCATTTTATTGTCAAATCGCTTAATTTTATTTTTAGGGTTCGACTTTGAAGTAGGAATTGTGGTGAAAGAAAAACTATGTTGGAAGAAAATACGTTATGTGGTTTTGTTTTTCTAAATTTTAGTTTTAACCCCTATACTGTTGTAGTTTACTCCGGTTTTTTAAAGTTTTTTATTTTTACACTTTTGACACAAGTAAATTTTAACGAATTTTTTCTAAAAAAGACAAATTTATAAGTTCCATTGCCAAATAAAGAAGTATATAGGTTTTCTTAATTAAACACATTTAAGAAAAAATAATAATAACAATACATTTATTTCTAAATAAGGTATGATTTGATTTTTTTGAAATGAAAAAGTTCCCACTAGAGGTTTTGTTTTATTATATAAAAGATTAGTAGATAATTAAATAGTGAAAGAAAATTCTAAGTATAACCATGAGACTACCATAATATTTAGGGTATTGCCGAACTTTGTATGCTTAAAAGGATTTTATAAAAATTTATATATCAAAAGGGTATCAATGAAACTTCAAAAGTGTATGTGATAAACACACTGAATAGTATCATGTCCTGTTATATATTTCATAAATGCATATAAAAGTGATTACATATTTTATCCTAAACACCACCAATATAATATCAAGTTATCAATCATCCTCCCCAAGTATTGAACATTTAATGTGATGAAACATATCTAAACTTGAATTATTCATATGTTAGAATAATTTTTCTTAATTCATATGTTAGAATAATTTTTCTTAAATATTGTTCATCTCCTAACTGTTCTCATGTCCATCTTGAGTCTAGCTTGGACTCGAGTTTTCTTCATCTTGTGCCAAATTTGTGGATCAAATGTCATATACTTTATATTATATAGTGATGGAGACAACAAGCCCGAGTAACACGTACTTGAGTTGTAATCTGAAAAAAATTAAGATGAAGCTTAAATATTTATTTCCTTCTTTTTTGTAAGTCATACCAATTCTAGGATACACGGAAACGCCGCCCGGATGCCGTATCACGTACCGGAAACGTCCCTATGCACACTTTTCATCTTTTTATTTCTTTTCTTTTTTTCTTTTAATTTAGAAAATCTTATTTTAACTACTTTATCTCTAATTAAACAATATAGCAAGATCATTGAGTGATAGAAATACAACTCGCTAGTAAAAATATGGATTTTTTCCTTCCAGTTTGTAGATACTATTTGTTTAATATTAATATCTTTGCATATTTGGTTCTTCTTATTTCGCAAGCTATGTTTTTTATTTCTTTCATGTGAACTTTTGTGGCCAACTTCTTTTTGGTTAATATAAAACGTGTAAAAAACTCATTTAGCCACATTTATTTATAAAACATAGACGTTTCCCCGCCTTACCTGTATATTGAATTTTAGGATGTTGCCGTTTCCCGGTACCCGTACCCGTCCCCGTCCTCGTTCCCGTTTCCGTCCCTATGCAACTTATACCATCTCTCAGTCACATTTATTGCCTGAGCAAGTTACATGTTAAGAATATATTTTCAGCACTTCGTGTTTGATGGCCATCTTATTCATTGAGATGGTACAGTTGTCCTCGAAGATGGGTGAGAGAGCATGAAGCATTGCAATATCACAAGTAAACCAAGTAATAACACAACCTACAAAGTTTCAACGTTATTGAATGGTTACGTTACGATGAATACATTTGTGACATGACACTCGAGCGCATATTCTAGACTCGAGCTTAGTTCTACTTCATGTGACTCCATTAAAGGGATTGCAAAGGTGTAGAAGCTTTATTCAAGTACTTAGCTTGATGACGACGTAGTCATTTCCAGCATAGATTACCGAATGATATTATGATCGATGGCATTTTTTCTTCTTTGCAGGCACAAGTGACATTCTTTAGCATAATTATATATATCATTTCGAGGAGGATTTAATAAGCTAAAAGTAATATTGCTGATAAGATTTACCATCTATATATTCAAATTTTTTGGAGATGAAAAACCTTTAAGTGAGGAAGAAGACAACAAAAATACTTTGACCTGGCGGAACTTCTAATTTTACTGTAAGTGGTTTCATCTCGTTACATTCGGCTAAAACTGGAGCTTGAAAATACTGTCACGAATTGCTGAACCCTCTAATTGATTAGGTAATGGACCATGCAAATATATTCAGAAACTAGGATTGATAAATAGATGGCAGCTTGAAAAAACTATATATTCCAGAAATATTCTTTGTAAATTTCAATTGGACGTACACAATATTAGAACTCATATTTAAAAAAATTTTGAATGTCCAATCATGGATCGGAAATTCTCAAATGTCATCGTTTATGTTCCGGAACCAATATGCATTTACGCACAACTTTAATTATTTGGCGCTAACTAGAGAGGTATCACATGGAAATACGAAGTTACTATTTGAGTCTCCCAAAAATTTAATCATGACAGCGGTGTACAAGTCAAAAGTAGTCTATAAAGAAATTTTACGCCATGAATTGAATACATATGCGATTCTTGTCTGTTGAGACTTTTATTTGTTAAAAAATGCCATTAGGATTTTTGCTAAGTATCACCACTTATGTTATATATGAATCATGTGCTTATCTATGTTAAATACCTTACAACATGTCTTCATAGCACCCAACATCTTATTTTCATGCTACTATTAACCATTGTTAACTATCATCGCCTCCTAACTATTTTTAACGGAAAGTGATTTTTACATTTAATTTATTGATTGATATATTCATACTACAAGCAGATAAAATAGAGTATGAGTTTTGTACAACTTCTTGAAATATAAAAAAGAATGTTCCAATAAAAAATAAAGTGTGCAAATAACATTTTTAACCATTGTCCCTTTAATTTGTCAAGCAGTTGCACTCTACTAGTTCTAGTTAACAAAAATATAAAACCAAGTGAGTGCGAAAGCATAATGTGCAAGTCAACCTTAGCCAAAAAGTCTAGCTAGACAAAAGTACAGACATGCGTAAGAGAAATATTAGCTGGTAATGCAACCGTTGACAAAAGTCAATGTCAAACATTCCACCACTACTCCTGGTTCATTGCACGTTAATTTCGTAGTGGCTGAAGGAAAATTACTTGTTTACTTCTTTTATTAATTTCTGTGATCATTTGATATATATTCTACTCGAAAATGATCAGTTATCTAAACATAATACGATATACAAACTCTTGCTACACCAAAAAGTTTCATCTTGCTTGATGCGGTTGCTCAATCCACTCTATGGATCCTTTGACGCTTCCATAATGAATCTACCTTCAACTTCAAAAGACCAAAGAAATACTTTATTAATGTTGTTAAGTGATACACTTTTATGTAGATCTCAAATAGATATGAGAATTGGGAAAGCATCATTTGATTGGTTTGAGTGACTTTGTAACTCTTGTAATGCCTTCTCCGGCACTTTGTAAACGTTTTTCTAGCTTCTTGCTGGCTTTCTAATTATCAAATTGTCGTTCAGAATAAAATTCAAACTCTTGCTAATTGACTTTAAAAAAAAAAAAAAAAAAAAAAAAAAAAAAAAAAAAAAAAAATTGGTTAAGGGCAAGTAGAGGAATTGAGTTGACAGAATCTCCGCAAGTTATCGATATCTATTACAAGTGTCACATATATATTACTAAAATTACAACTATCGGGTTTTATGTATATAGTTATAACACAAGTTGGATGACTGTTTCAAATATGAAGAATTGGAGCATCGTATAAAACAGCTATTATTTTGAAGATTATAAAATCACCAAATTAAGGTGCTATCTTAGATGGTTGACTTGTAACATTTAATTTTGCAGTATCTATCTCATAACATAAATTTGTTTCGAATAATATATGCTCGCAGCGAAGCCATATGTTTGCCATGTCTCTATTGTGCTAGGGCTTCCTATAAAACCAAGACCTTGTTACATTTCTAATGGGACTTACCTAAGACTAACAAAAAGCTTTAAAAGCTTACAAATAATTGGAGCTATAGCTAAAATGGCTCGCGATGAAATCCCAGTTTCAGTACAGTCCTCTAATCAAACTCCATCGGGACCACCACCACAAGGCTATCCGGTTCCTCAAGCTGATCAAATCCCATTTGAACAAGCTCCCCCAACACCACAAGGCTACCCAAACCACCATGACAACCCACTGTCACCACCAACACACGATACTTATAATGTAGCAGATATAAAAATGAATACTAACAACCAACAATCCACCCGTTCCTACGTACCTGATCAACAGCCACCACCACCACCACCCCAAGCTAATTACACACCCGAAACCTACCCACCTCAGCAGGCACCAGCAGCCTTTCCACCGCAGGAGCAACCAACAGCCTTTCCACCACAGGAGCAACCAACAGCCTTTCCACCCCAGCAACAACCGCCACCTTTCAATAATGGAGCATACAATCAACAAACTTACGCTAACTCTACCCCGAATCATAATGCTCCACAATACTATGCACCTCAACAGCAGGTGCCAATTACTGGTACTCCAAATCTTTATCAACCGCCAATGACTGTTCAAGGATGGACCACCGGTCTCTTGGAGTGCTTCGATGATCCTGAAAATGGTGATCTCAATTTTCCTTTTGCTTGTGTTTAGTTAAACTACGATCATAATGATAAACATGTGTTTCATAATGGTTCAAATCAGTTATACTTAAAATACATTAGTACATTTTAAAAGTGGTAAGTTTGTGACTCATATATATCAAATCTGTTCTACTTGAATATTGAAACCTGATATACACTACTCATTTTCTTTGTCTATTTTGTTCCATGACAGCTGTCTTGACGTTTTTTTTCCCGTGCGTGACATTTGGACAGATTGCAGAGATAGCTGATAACGGTCATAGTTGTAAGCTAAATTATACATTTTTTCTTTCATACTGTACTCATCTATTACAACACCGAAAAAAATATTTCTTGATGGTAGTAGAGTGTTCTCCCTTTAGAAGCAAACGTATTATTTTGATACTCAATTTTGTGTCACTAATTAAGACATTTTTCCTTTTTGTTGAAGCCTGTGGATCAAGCGGACTTATGTACAGTCTAGTATTAGCATGTATCGGCATGCCTTGCATAATGTCATGCTCATACCGCACCAAGATCAGAGCTCGCTTCAACTTGGTAGAGACGCCCGCACAAGATTGGGTGACACATTTCTTCTGCGAGTATTGTGCACTATGTCAAGAATACCGAGAGCTAAAAGCCCGAGGCTTGGATCCAGCAATAGGTATGCTCTTATTACAGTATTATATTACCTGATAAAGGATTCACTACTCTAAAAAAGAATGTCTTGGACAATATTAATATATTGGTGGTCCTTATATTTAAGGTTATAAGGTATGTCTTAATATACATTGCCAAAAGTATTTTGGAAGTTTTATGCAGTACAGCGTTGAAATTTATATGTTTTAATTAGAGTACATAATATCGATTAAGAGAACAATAGAATATAAATGATCTTATTCGGCATTTACAGTTCTGCATTATCATTAACTGCAAAAATGGACAGGCAAGCAAGTTGATATTAAGAATTATATGCTAACATTATATACGATACCACTTCGTTTATAAGAGCTATATATATATTTTATACTTGCAATTTTATCTTATCTTCTTTGGGTTCCATCAGCTGATGTATTCAATCATATCACTAACATGATTTTTAATATTTTTTCTTTGCTCTAAATTGTATTCACTAGTTTAGATATTGTAATTATCAGGATGGCAAGGAAATTTGATGAAGCATCAACAAATGGCTAATTACGCAGCAATGGCTCCACCAATGAACCAAAGAATGATGGGTTGAATGAATGTTGTTTGGCCAATTTGAATTTTATTGTTTCTTTTTACACTTCACATTCATTTAATCATTGTGTTTCATATATATATTCTGGGTGAGTTGTTTATCCTTGTAAGTTGTAAGCTGTTATAATTGATCGTACATTTATATTATGTAAAACATCTATATATCTTATATAAATCCAACAAGAAATGATCGTGGATACCGAAATTATCAATCAACGTATCCAATAAAGAGTAAGGATATAATTCTCTGCCGATTTAAATCTTTTGGAGAATATTTCTAACATAGAGTGAATTTTCATAAATGTACACATAAATTAAATCTGAGACATCTTGGATAATAAACTTTTGACCCAAAAGGTTAAATTTGCAGAAGATTAATGACACAACTACAAAAATGGCAATGGAGCCCGGTTCAAAACATACATACAGACCGGTTTGACAAACAGACTTAATAAGGATGGACTGTATGCGAAAACCAACTAGATCAGTAGCTTACGGGAGCTTTAACCAATGAATCTGTTTCAAGAGTTTTCACACTTCTGTTTCTAACTGCAACCAGGTTCTAAACCTATCTGTGATTCCACCTCATCTTGATGTGAAACGCTTTATGCTTAAATATAAAAAAAAATATGAGCTAACGCTTGGAATTAGGTAAGTGTCATTTCACTCAACTAAAATTAACAAGATATTCAAGGCAAACTATGGTAAACGAGAGCCGTTCAAAGAAATATAATAATAATAGCAACAAGGGTAAACTACTAAAATGAATTATCGTCTAAAAATGAATGCTATACCGAAAAAAATATGTAGTAGTTAGCTTCTAATACTAGTTGGTTTAATTTAGCATGCAATTAATGAATTGAGACTTTTGCTTAACTAAAATTAGTGTTTTTCTTTAACTGCTATTTCCTGGTTTTACGGTGTTGCAAGTTTACAACCACCACCATATATATCCCCTGGCTTAGGGGTGCAAACAAGCCGAGCTTTTATCAAGCAACTCGAGCTCGAGCTTGGCTCGATTGAGTCGAGCTTTTAGCGAGCTCAAGCCCAATATATTGGCTCGAAACATATAATGAGCCGAGCCCGAGCTTTTAATAGCTCGGCTCGAGCTTTTTCGAGCTTTAAGTAAATGAGGGTTAATTTGAATATTAACCTAATTAGAAGGAGTTACTCCATAAACAGTTAATTAATTATATACCCTTCAAACCCTAATTATTCCTACTTAACGTTTTGTATTCTACAATCTAAACAGTGCACACTTCTTGGCCATCACTTCGTCTTCATCAACCATGGTCCCATCATGTATTCTCTTTTTTAATTATTCAACTACTATGTACTAACTCCCGAAGTTTAGAGTTAATATTTGGAAGAATTTGTAAGTTCATTTATCTTCAACTTTTATTTATGTATGTTTATATGTTACTTCCAATGACGGTGTGTTTTTCTTATCTTGTTAGTTGTTATTGTCTTGGGAAAAAATTACCATGCATTAGTGAATGTCAATATTACAATGAACTAATTAAATTTATTACTAAGATATATAGAGATATTTATTTTGTTACATGTTAAAATAGGGGTGTAAATGTGTAATTATGTATTCATATACATATATTCGAGCTTTTCAAGCAAAGCTCGAGCTTTGCTTGAAACTGAATCGAGCCGAGCTCAAGCCTGGATAGTTAAAGCTTGACGAGCTATCGAGCCGAGCTTGAGCCTAGTTTTTTTATCGAGCAGAGTTCGAGCCTTGTCAAGCTCGGGCTCGGCTCGGCTCGTTTGCACCCCTACCGCCTGGCCTGGCTACCAAAAAAAATTATAGAATCGTCAAAACTTATTCGTCAAAGTCAATTTTTAAAGATACCATGATCACAGCATTATACAAGGTCGTTAGTACTTTTTTTTAACGACAATTTGTATATAATAAAGTAGCTAGCCTGTAATGATACAAGCTTAATACTATATTTCTACTAGCCATAATGCACCTTTACAAACATTTATGAATGTACAATAATTAATATCACGTAATCTTTTGCCATGCATATATCAGAAAGATCTCTAAAGCGAATTTATATAATGATACAATCAACACTCTACATACTATCGGTTTATTTGTGTGTCAAGGAGTTATGTCGACATATATATATGAGGTACTATTTTTTCGGATATTATCATGGCTAGATCCAGTTAATGACAAAGAACATATCAGCATCGAAATATGTTTGAGATATCTTCTTTTGATCATTCTAGCCATTATTGTATGCAAAGTTGACTTTGTCTTCGTACAAAACTAATGTCACAAAAAATCCAACTTGCAAAATACCAACTAAGAAGTTTCATTAGTCAACTCTAAAAATGTTGGCAAGTCAACTTATTCGGTTGTTTTCCCATGAAAGACGCTCACATCCACGTCTTTACACCTCTATTTCTTTCTATAAAAACATGTCTACTTGCATTACTTCAAATACACCAAATAAAGAACATTTAAGCTTTGAAACCAGCTAGCAAATAGTTTGAGCTGAAATGGGTCGTCTCGACGCCAATCCGCCTCCTCAATCCTCCGATCAAACCCCATTCCAAGCACCACCACAAGGCTACCCAAACCATCATGACAACCCACTAGCACCTCCACAACCAGCTCCAGCACCATCCCCAGCACCAGCTCCAGCTCCATCATCAGATACATATGTGGCTAGTAATGATCAGAACAATAACCATCAACAGACCACTGCTCGTTCATTCGTACCTCAGTCATCTCCTGAAAGCATGCCACCACCTGAATCCTACCCACCTCAAAAGCCATCAACTTATCCACCTCAACAACCCGCAGCAGCATATCCACCTCAGCCAACGCCTGTTCAGTTTCCACCTCAGCAGGAATCTGTTCAGTTTCCACCACCTCAGCAATATACTAATGCACAAGCATACACTCCTCAAAGTAATTTTAACTATGCTCCACAGCCGCAGCCTGTGAATTACGTTGGCCAGCAAGGGTATCAAACTCCCATGAAAGATGGAATTCCAGTTGCAAGTCAATTCCTAGCTCCTACTCAGGGATGGACTACTGATATCTTTGACTGTGCTGAAGATCCGGAGAATGGTATTCTTATTCAACTTTATCATTCATGTTATAAAAAAAATATTGGCAACAAAACCTGACGATGACTACTCATTTATTAATGTTTATAGAACGGGCTAAATCTATTCTTGGTTACCGGACGAGAAAATGATTACAATCTTTTGAATCATTTTATTTATAAAACTAAGTTTGAGTAAAATGGAAAAAGTAATTTAGATTTCGTCAACTTGGCCAAAATTTATGTTTGATATTAAGATTTTACTGCAATTCATCTGATCCCTATATGAACATGCTTCGCAGAACAAAGGTTATTAATATTTCTTATATTTGGTTGACAGCGATCATAACAGCATGCTTCCCATGCATCACTTTTGGACAGATTGCAGAGATTCTCGATAACGGCCAAACTTGTAAGTTAGCTTAGAAGTCAATGTTTTGTTTTTGTATCATGCATAACTTTTTTATATTCCTAATGAAATTATTGTGTTTTTGTAGCATGTGCAACGAGTGGACTTCTATACGGTGTAGTTGGTTTTTTTATAGGCATGCCATGTATAATGTCATGCTCATATCGTACTAAGATCAGGAGCCGCTATGGTTTGATGGAGAGTCCAGGACCAGACTGGGTGACACACTTTTTTTGCGAGTGGTGTGCACTTTGCCAAGAATACCGAGAACTTAAAGCCCGAGGCTTGGACCCTGCAATAGGTACGTTACTTGAAGCACTTTAAAGTTTAAGAAATAGCAAAATAGATAAAATAATTGTCAGTTTAGATTTATTTTTTGTTTTATTTCTTTAAAAAAAAAAAAAAAAAAAAAAAAAAAAAAAAAACGTGTTGATTTAGTTTAAGACAAAATATTAGATCTTTCAGAAAAAGTAACTGGTTTTCGTTTGAACAATAAATAATAGTTGAATAAATTTTAACAAAATGAATTCTTAGTGTATATTTGGCTGAAGAAAAGTTCGGATGTTTCAGCTATTGACAATGTTTTATGAACTTAAATTAACAAGATTTAATTGAAGAATAATTCAAGTCTATGACTTAAATACGTGTGTGCATTATGGTTTCAGGGTGGCAAGGAAATCTAATGAGGAACCAACAAATGCAACAAATGCCCACGATGACTCCCCCAATGAACCAAACAATGATGTGATTTTTAATGTTTCAAAATTCTTAAATGTATCTTTCTTTAAAGCTTTGATCGATATTTTGGAGTGTATTCTTTGTATTATAATTGAACAATATCATGTAATACATGCATAATTTTTCTGGTATTTCAACAAAAGGTCTATAGCATAATTGATCAAACTTACTGTTGTTTTGTATGCAATTTAGTAGCGGAAGTGTAAAATGTGTAAACTTGATCAATTATCATTGAGATAATCAAGTTACAAAAGTTATGTCTGAAATGATCAAGTTGATCGTTATATACAGGAAAAAGGGGAAGCTAACAACTCTAACAAACTTTTAAACATAAATTACATTTACAAAAATAAACTGAAACCTTGTATTTTCTTTATCCTCCCCTCAAGTTGAACTTCTTGAAAACCTAACTTGTTAGCTAAGGATGAATGTTACCACCTAAAGCCTTTGTCATTATATGAGTAAGTTGTAAATGAGTTTGTATGCAGTTTGCAAAAAACCTTCCTGAAACTTATCTCTTGTAAAATGGCTATCAATATCCAAGTGATTGATTCTTTCAAGGTAGCAAGGATTTGCTACTATTTGTTGTGCAGCTTTATTGTCAAAAACAAAATTAATAATAATAATAATAATAATAATAATAATAATAATAATAATAATAATAATAATAATAATAATAATAATAATGTAATTGGCACCTGAGCATGTATGTGAAGATCTTTTAACATATATGTCAACCAAACAAGCTCATAAGTTATAGCAGCCATACTCTTATATTTTGCTTCTATAGAGGATTCGGACACTGCGGTTTGTGTTTGTGTGTGTGTTCCATGACACTAAGGAATGACCAAAAAAATACACAATAACTTTGTGAGTGATTTTCTTCCAGTCAACATTTGAGATTGAGAACCCTGCTACCTTTAAATTTGCTTGAACAAGGTAGAAAAGACCTTTATTAATAGAACCTTTCAAATATCCCAGCAAATTCATAGGAGCATGTAAATGTGGTTCCTTAGGAGATGAAACAAACTGGCTCAAATGTTGAACTGCATAGGATATGTTTGCCTGGTCATAGAGCAAATATAAGAGTCTGCCCACAATTCTTTTATAAGAATCTGGATTATCAACGAAATCTCCTTTATCTAATGACAACTTCATATTTTGAGGCAAAGGAAATGAAACTGGTTTGCATCTTTAAGTAAATCAAGCACATATTTCTTTGATGTAGATAAGTTCCGGTTTTTGTGTTGCAGAGCTCAATCCCAAAAAATATCTAGCCAGACCGAAATCGTTTATAGTAAATGTCTTGTCCAAAGCCATCTTAGTGTCAATTATGTCTTGTGTAGAATTGCCAATTAATAAAATATCATCCGGATCAACTAAAGCTACCGTGAACAAGCTACCCTGAGCTTTTACAAATAGTGAATAATCATGTTTGGACTGCAAGAAGCGAAAAGAAACCAGAAACTTGAAAGCTCTTGGTTTCATTGTCTTGAAGCTTTTTGAGACCATAAATGTAACACCTGAAAACCAGATTTTGAGATAGTCAAACTATAAGTGAAGATATTATGTAAATGGTTTTAGAAAGTTTAATGTGTCACAAATATAATATAAAAAGACTTAAAGGACCATTTCTGCCAATATGGCAAACTTGTACTTAACATAGTTAGATAATCCTAGGACATTCCACACACTTCTCAAATTAAAGTGTGGGTGCGTTCGTGGGAACAAGGAAAAAAGAGGGAAAACATGGAAATATTGATGATGAATTTATGGTTTTAAGGTCCCCAATTTAAAGGAATAAGCCTTAGCTATGATTCTATACAAGTAAGTATCTCTATCTTGAGTTAATTGATAAATTAGGAAGTTCGGGTTTATAAGCTAATTAAGGGATTTTGGGTAAATGATATTTTGATGCCAACTAATGAGGTTATAGTGATATTGGGTTGAACCCTTTGATGAGCAATGGTTTCTCTTGAATGATTTAGATATTTTATCATATGATCATCTTGTGATCATATGAAGGTTAGTTATGAAATTGGTATGTCTTGTGTAAGGCTAAAAACCCTTTATTTGTAAATGTAGAAGGTGTTTATGGTTTGTGATAGCTATGGTCTAGGAATTAAAGGAGGTTGATGGAGCTTATTTGGTGACTTGGCTACGGAGCCAATTCAAGGTAAGTAACTATGATTATGACATGTGTTATATTGATATTATCATGTTGTGTAATTGTGAATGAAGGTGTTAGGACATAAGAACCTTGGCCTAATGAGTATGAAAGTAATAAGAGTCTTATAGTTAGATTGTGTGGCTAAAGTCGGAGTTTGTCTAATGGTTATAGACAACCCAAGGTATGTGATTGTGTTTATTAAAGTATGTTTTGATTTGTATTGTTAAAGCTTGATAATTGTGTTTGTAGAGTATATTGATGCAAATTGGTTATAGCCTTTGGATTATATGTGGCTATTTCATGATTTCTAATATGATTAATTGATATATAGTATGTGTTATAATCCGATTACTTACTAAGCGAAAACTTACCATTGTAGTTGTTTATGTTTTTGTAGGTAACACGGATTATGTAAGTCTCTTGGATAAAAACCTTTGGTAGTGGAATAGAAGAGAGGGAAGTAAGTTGGTATATGCTTAGGAGCTTAGTACTAAATACCGAGCTCAATCAACGTTGAAACCCCAAGAGCGTAAAATGGTTTTTAAAGCTTGTCAAGTGTACAAGGTCATTTGTTATAGCCTTGTGTTATAGTGTATGCAGTGGGTCAAAATGGATGTATATAATTCCCCACCGATTTAATTCTTTTGGAGAATATTTCTAACAAAGAGTGACATTTTCATAAATGTACACATAAATGTGAGACATCCTTGGAAAATAAACTTTTGACCCAAAAGGTTAAACTGGCAGAAGATTAATGACACTACTACAAAAATGCTAATGGAGTCTAGTTCAAAATATACATACATACCGGCTTGACAAACGGACTTATCGAGGATGGCCTGTATGTGAAAAGCAATTAGAGTAGCTTATGGGAGCTTTGAGTACTAATGGAATCTGTTTCAAGAGCTTTCACATTTCCGTTTCTAACTGCAACCAGGTTCCAAACCTATCTGTGGTTCCACCTCATCTTGATTTGAAACGCTTTATGGCTAAAGTATATCTTTAATATAAAAAGATATGAGCTAGCTCGGAATTAGGCAAGTGTCATTTCATTCAATTAAAATTAACAAGATATTCAAGGCAAACTAATAAGTAATAATGGTAAACTAAAATTAGTAGTTAGCTTCTATTACAAGTTGGTATTTAGCATGCAACGAACTGCGGCTTTTGCTTAACTAAAATGAGTTTTTTTTTTTTTTTTTTTTTTTTTTTTTTTTTTTTTTTTTTAACTGCTATTTCCTGGTTTTACGGTGTTACAACAATCACCATATCCCTTGCCTACCAGAAAACAAAATACAGTAAAAAATTACAGAATTGTCAAAATTATACGTCAAAGTACCCATTTGTACCGATACCGTGCCAGCATTAATTATACAAGGTTAGTACATATTTTTAACGACAATTTGTATATAATAAAGTAGCTAGCCTGTAATGATACAAGCTTAATAGAATATTTCTACTAGCTATAATACACCTTTACAAACATTTATGGATGTACAAAGATTAACATCATGTAATCTTGAGGAGTGATATGATCACAAAAATATTTTCACAAAAAAGTCCCACTAACTGATGTGGCGGCGTGTCATTGGTGAGTTTCTCTCCTTTCCCTATCATTGAACCAATCACACTCCGCCACATCAGTTTGTGGGACTTCTTTGTGAAAACTTTTTTGTGATCATATCACTCCTCCGTAATCTTTTGCCATGCATATATATATCAGAAAGATTTCTAAAACGAATTTATATAATTATACACTCAATACATTCTATCGGTTTTTTGTGTATCAGGGAGTTATAAGTCGACATATATATGAGTAAGCATTTGAATTATTCAGTTATTATCATGGCGTGATCTAGTTAATAATGACCAAAAACTGATTAGTATCGATCCACATATAATTAAGATATCTTCTTGAGATCATTCTAGCCATTACTGTATGCAAAGTTGACTTTGACTGTTCATATATATATATATATATATATATATATATATATATATATATATGCAAACTGATGTTACAAAAAATCCAACTTGCAAATCACCAACTAAGAAGTTCATTAGTCAACTCTTAAAATGTTGACGCTTGTTTTCCCATGAAAGACGCTCACATCCTATTGGCATTATTTCAAAAATTCTATAAAAACATGTCTACTGGCAATATTTCAAATACACCAAAGAACACTAGCTAAAACTTTGAAACCAGCTAGGAAATAATTTGAACTGAAATGGGTCGCGTCGACGCCAATCCACCTCCTCAACCATCCGATCAAACCCCGCTCCAAGCACCACCACAAGCCACATCAGATACATATGTGGCTGATTATGATCAGAACAATAACCATCCACATACAACTGCTCGTTCATTCGTACCTCAGTCATCTCCTGAAAGCATGCCACCACCCGAATCCTACCCACCTCAAAAGCCATCAACTTATCCACCTCAACAACCCGCAGCAGCATATCCACCCGAGCCAACGCCTGTACAGTTTCCACCTCAGCAGGAACCTGTTCAGTTTCCACCACCTCAGCAAAATACTAATGCGTCAGCATACACTCCTCAAAGTAATTTTAACTATGCTCCACAGCCGCAGCCCACGAATTACGTTGGCCAGCAATTCCTAGCTCCTACTCAGGGATGGACTACTGATATCTTTGACTGTGCTGAAGATCCGGAGAATGGTATTCTTAATTCAACTTTATCATTCATGTTATAAACAAAATATTGGCAACAAAACCTGACTATTTATCAATGTTTACAGAACGGGCTAAATCTATTCATAGTTACCGGATGAGAAAACGATTACTCTTTTGAATCATTTCATTTATAAAACTATGTTGGATTAAAATGGAAAAATTAAGTTAGATTTCGTCAACACATCCCAAGTTTAAGTTTAACATTATATGAACATGCTTCTCAGAGCAAGGTTAATATTTTGTGTATTTTCGTTGACAGCGATCATAACAGCATGTCTCCCATGCATCACTTTTGGACAGATTGCAGAGATTGTCGACAACGGCCAAACTTGTAAGCTAGTTTAGAAGTCAAAGTTTAGTTTGTATCATAGATAACTTTTTATGTTGCTAATGAAATTATTGTGCTTATGTAGCGTGTGCAACGAATGGACTTCTATACGGGGCCACTGCATTAATTTACATGTCATTTATAGTGTCATGCTCATATCGCACTAAGATCAGGAACCGCTACGGTTTGATGGAGAGTCCAGGACCAGACTGGGTGACACACTTCTTTTGCGAGTGGTGCGCACTTTGCCAAGAATACCGAGAACTTAAAGCCCGAGGCTTGGACCCTGCAATAGGTACGTTACTTGAAGCACTTTAAAGTATAATTGAAATAGAAAAATAGATAAAATCATTATCAGTTTAGATTTATTTTTTGTTTTATTTCTTTGGGAAAATAATAATAATAATAATAAAGAAAGAAAGTGCTGATTTCAAACTAACAAAAATGTCTTTGATTTAAGACATAATTTTGTTAGATCCCCTTTTAAAAAAAAAAAAAAAAAAAAAGTAATTGGGTTTTCTTTTGAACAATAAATAATAGTTGGATTAATTTTAACAAAATGAATCTTAGTGTATATTTGGCTGAAGAGAAGTTCGGCCAATGGTTGTTTCAGCCATTGCTAATGTTTTGTGAAATTAAATTAGCAAGATTTAATTGAAGAACAATTCGAGTGTATGACTTAAATACGTATGTGCATATTATGGTTTCAGGGTGGCAAGGAAATCTAATGAGGAACCAACAAATGCAACAAATGCCCACGATGACTCCCCCAATGAACCAAACAATGATGTAATTTCTAATGTTTCAATATTCTTAATTGTATCTTTCTTTAAAGCTTTGATCGATATTTTGGAGTGTATTCTTTGTATTATAATTGAACAATATCATGTAATACATGCATAATTTTTCTGGTATTTCAATAAAAGGTCTATAGCACGATAATATAGTGCTCATATGACTTAATGTCGTTTTGGTATATCATAGTTTGAAAAGTAACCAACTACATTATATATTACTCATTTTCTTGGAGAACGACCAACTATATATTACTTTTAACCTTCGTTAACCTTCCTACATATATGGTTCAGCTATAGAGCCAAGTAAATTTAAAGGTGTACATTAGTATGACAAATAACTCGCATAACAACTGCATAAAATTGTTGGTATTGTTGTAAAGATGAAATTTTTTGGAAGTGTTTGGTTTAAGAGTAGGTGGATGAACAAATAGTTTTCAACTTTTCATTGTTATGGGTGTTTATGGAATTAAACCTTAATTAATCAGATCTTATAATAAGACATATAACCTAACTAATACATAAGATTGATCCTGGATACTTATGTATCCTATACAGTCGACACCTTTAGGTTTTAGAAAACCCTAATGGGTCAATTTTATGCAATCAAAATCTCCAACCCTAATTTTAATTATAAAAGTGATTAAAGCCTAGTTGTTGCAAAACCAAGAACCCTAGAAAACCTTAGACACACAAATCGACCAAACCTAGCATAACCCATTTAAAGATCAAACTTTTTGGCAATATAAATAATTACTAAGAACCTGATGATACTAAAATTAGCAGGTCCGAGAGTGGGGTCCGTGATGTCGAAAGAGCGAACATGTAAATCTGTATCACTCAAGAAAGAAAGCCACGTTAGAACTTATCTCGGGGTTTTGCCCCGGGGATTAAGCTCCGACGCTCAAGTCAGATGATGATATAATTATCGAAGGCATTTACTATAGAAAGAGAATAAAGCGATTGAATTTTTTGCTGTCTGTGTTGATAACTTACGTGCCCTCCTTTTATAGGCGAGTAATGAAACACAGTTTGAGATTGGATAAGAACTCTGACACTCGAATATATTCGCTGCCATATTCTCTGTCATATTCTCTTCTATCCCAATATTTCTTATCCGAATATTGCAATTTGAGCAATTGGAACAACTTGAGCATTAATTGCTCTTTCTAGAAGAATTATTTATTTAGCCAACTTTGAGACTCTTGCACAAATAATGATGTATTTTATTTACTTCACATGAGTTCACTTTGACATGCTTGTACATGTAGGCATATCATAAGTTATCTTTGCCAATATATATACGTTATTTGTCCCCGAGCATGTAAGTATGGTGTTCAAGTAATACTTGCATGGGCATTAATTATTCTATTTTCAGTTCGTATATATCCTAAGTTTCCTTAATAGAGCATAGGTTTCATTAGTCACTCTTAGTAGCTTGTCTGACTCATCTCCATAGGGCTACCTGTTGCTTGCTTCATAATTAAGATATTCATCCTATATATACTTGCATACCAGCCAACCCTTCCTCCATATCTCCCTACCAGTACTATACTCTCATCCATAGAAACGTAGTAACATGACTAGTGATCCTAACTGGGGGTATAACCAACTCCCTGAGTATACGATGGGGCCACTTGTTACCCCTACCGCTGTGGCTCAAGAATTAGCTGTCCTTCGCTACGAAATCAATGATTTAAAAGGAAAGTATTCCAGCACATGTTCCAGCTACACTCATGTAGCGGAAGAGCTTGAGAAGTAAAGGCAGCAAGAGGCAAGCATGATCAGCACGCTACAACTCTTTCAAGGAGAGAAGGAGCGTTTGGACAATGAATTAGCTTGGGTTATGCGTGAGGCAATCCCCCGGATGGTTGTTAAGGTTCTACAAAGCGAGGAGTTTGACAGGAAGATGTTGAAAGTCCAAGGGGTCATGATTGAGCTAGGTCGACAATTGGGAAGGCAGGAGGCCCAAGGTCTTACTCTATCTATGTCTAACGATGGAGGTCATATAGACCTTGATCCTACCATGATGGGGGATATATCGCGAGTTGTTTCGGGTTTGAAGAAAGAAAAGTGGGCTGTTATGGATGACATAATCAAAGCTCCTGAGTTGTCATATGGCTTGCTACGTTACGTACTTCAACATGGTGACGGTGGTGAGGGTTCGAGTCAGGTTGCCTGAGTTTGTGGTGGTTTGTGACATCCTTTAAAGGCTTAAGTTCATGCTCGTTTTGCTTTCGATGTGTTTCGGCTTACTATTGGCGGGTTTAGTAGCCAAGTTTTGATATATGTAATATAGTAGGCTACTTCGGATATGTACTTACTTTGTTGTAATATAAGCTTGGTTTGGTTTGTGAACTTTCTATTTATGTTCTGTAAATTTATATGGTGTCTTATGATTTGAATTTATGACGTGCAAGCATGCAACTGTGTGTTTTGAAGCTTTGAACTTTTAACGTTTAACTGTTATCGTAGATCATGTGATTTGCTTGTACTTAATAACATTTGTAGAATGAGTCGCGAATCCATTCCTTGAGTTTTAAACTATATGCTTGTTTATATGGGTGCAACCATATATAATTATATATTAGGAATATAATAATAATAAAATAACGTAGCTAGCATATAAAAGACGTCATGCTGAGAAGTTTGTATTAATATATTATAATATAGAAATAAAACAGTTGAGAACATGTTTGATATTAATTTGTGAATATGTTATGTATTGTAGTTTTCTCTTATAATCAAATACAAGTAATTCTGTAGGTTTACTTAGGTGTAATAATAGATGTTAAATGTGTGGTTGTGTAATGTAGTGGGCGTGATTTCTTCTCTATTATGTTGTATATATACCATGTTTTATGTATTAGTATGTGTTGTAACTAAATGATTTTGGCATGCAATGTAAATGCATTATACGTAAACAGAGCTCCACTAATATAATAATAAGCTTTCACGTGAGCTGTGATTATGTGCATGCATGCTCATGACATACCGTACGGTGATTTATCGACCTTTTGCGTTTATTTATTTTTTCAACGAGCTGGCGTTGAGTGATCTTTTTTGCAAGTTTTTGCTTAATATAATTCGTTGGGCCCAACTTTGCTTCATCCCTTTTAATGGCGGGATAATATCCGGATTTAGTCTTGTTGCTCTTTCGAGCTTGATTTATGTAGCTCTCGCTTTACATTTATCCTTTATTTTTCAGGATACTTGGGACGTTGCGTGGTACATAACACGCAATTATTCATTAGTCATACTTTCTAATGCACAAATATTGTACTAAAGTACGTGTTTCATTTGATAAGAAATTCATTTAACAATGTGACCGCACATTTTATTTATATACACATCGCTTTACATGGTACGCTTGGTGCGAGATATGGCGATTCATTGGCTAGAAATAGAACTTGCGTAAGTTGCTAGCGTGCCACGTTCTTGGTATTGCTTTCCCGTTCATGTCCGCAAGTACATATGTTCTTGGGCGTTTGGCCTCGATAATTCGGTATGGCCCTTCCCAGTTGGGGTCGAGTTTCTTTTGTCCTTGTTGACGACTTGCTTCATTTTTTCGGAGTACGTGGTCTCTGAGTTTGAGGTGTCGATGACGGACCTTTTGGTTATAGTATTGCTCATTTGGTTTTTATATTTGGCTTCGCGTAGTGCTGCCAGCTCCCTTCTTTCTTCTAAAAACTCTAGATTTAATCGGAGTTCTTCATTGTTTTTACTTTCGTCGTACGAAGTTATGCGGTAGGTAGGGATCCCTATTTCTGGGGGAAGTACAGCTTATGACCCATAAACCAAGATGAATGGGGTACAATTGTTGCCTGCCTTTGCCGTCCTGCTATATGCCCTGAGCACATTTGATAGTTCTTCGACCCACTGACCTTTCGAATTTCCCAATCTCGTTTTGAGTCCTTGGAGGAGGGTCCTGTTAGTCACCTCTGTCTGCCCGTTCGCTTGGGGGTGCACCACTGAGGTGAATCGTTGCTTGATATTGAGCTCGCTACACCAATCACGAAAGGGATTTTCCGAAAACTGCTTCCCGTTGTCACTTGTTATGATGTCTGGAATTTCAAAACGGCACACGATGTTGGTCCAAACAAATTTAAGAATGTTATTACCCGTAATTGTTGCCAGCGGTGCAGCTTCCACCCATTTTGTGAAATAATCAATTGCTACGACTAGGAATTTCACTCTACCCGGCGCCTTAGGAAAAGGGCCGACTATGTCGATTCCCCATTGATAAAATAGCCACGGACTGTAGATGCTCGTCATATCATATTGCGGTTTTCGCAATATAGGGGCATGTTCTTGACAGTTTCGGCATGTATTGACGACTTTTATTGCATCTCGGTACATTGTTGGCCAATAATACCCTAGTCGTGCCACTTTTTGGGCAATGGTCCTTGCTCCCGCATGTGCTCCACAGGATCCAAAATGCGGTTCCTGGAGAATATATTGTGCTTGGTTCAGGCCAATGCACCTTAACCTAGGCATTAAGTAACCTTTTCTATATAAAATACCTCGTTTTAGAGAGTACTGTGGCGCTTTGATTCGAATCTTTCTTGCAATGTTTGGGTCGTCCGGGAGCTTTCCGTCTTTTAGGTAATCAATAATGGGATCCATCCAGGTTTCTCCCGACTCAGCTACTGTGTTTATTATTGTGGCTTCTGTGCTCCGACATGGGATGACTTCAACCAAGACTTTTTTGGTGAGGTGCGAAAATGAGGACGAGGCAAGCTTGCTTAGAGCATCCGCACATTTATTTTTGGATCGTGGAATTTGCGTGATCGAGAAACTTTTGAAACTTTTTTGTAGGTACTGAACTTTATCCAAGTATCGCTTCATTGACTCCTCCCGTGCTTCGTACATTCCTTTTATTTGGTTTGTCACGAGCAGTGAGTCACTGTTAACTTGTAAGCAATGCACCCCCATTTTAACAGTGAGCTCCAGTCCCGCTATTAGGGCTTCGTACTCGGCTTCATTATTGGATGCCGGAAACTCGAAACGTAATGCGTATGTAATTTCTTTCCCGTCCGGGTCTGTCAGAATAAGACCTTCTCCTGAGCCTTCTTCGCTTGAAGCCCCGTCAATGTACAGGGTCCAGATTGGTGTTTCTTCTTGAGTCTTTGGCTTCAATGTCGTCGTGCATCCTAATGTTTCAGAGTTACTATCCTTCGGTGATTCGGCTATAAAGTCTGCTATTATTTGCCCTTTGATCACCTTGCGTGGTTTGTATTTTATATCATGCTCTCCTAACTTGATGGCCCATTTAGCTAATCGACCAAAGTTTTCCGGTTTTAGCAACACTTTTCGGATCGGCTGGTTCGTGAGCACACATAATGCATGTACCTGAAAGTATCGGCGTAGATGATGAGCAGTGTGTACAAGCGCAAGGGCTAACTTCTCAAGAGGGGGTAGTTTACTTCGGCTCCCTGCAAGGCCTAACTAACTGATGCGGTGTTTGTTAGTGCAAGTTTTAAATTTAAAAGAGTGAATTACCAAATCTAGAAACAACACATACGAGCAAGTGTACTCGTCCGTTATAGCAAGATATGATGGTAAGTCGGGATCGTTCGCAGGGATTTGTGAGTGAATCGAAATATAAGTCTAAAAGTAAATCTCTAATGTACGCAAATATGATAATAAGCAAATTCAATAAATTAAAAACTACACTTGTTTAGACTAGTTTTCTACTTAATGACACACATGATTGTGATAACTTTTGATGACATGTTGGTTGAGATAATTAGATGTTGATCTAATCTATTGTTTCTACAAGTTAAACCTTCGTCAAGATTTTAGTTCATAAAAACAAGCTTTAGGTGTAAACCAATCAATTCAAGATCTATCCAATGTTCATAAGGTATGGTGGATATCTTAAACACAAGACAAACTTTTATTACCAATCAAATACTCTTAAGAAATGGTCAATACAAAATGTAACCTCTTCATAGACAAAAAGGTCACAATCGTTTATAAACATTTAAACTTTCGTCCTACTAAAGGTTTACAAACAATCCGATTTGATGTTATAAAATAATTCTTATTACAATCATACTTCTTGTTTCTTTGTTTAGTCAAGAATAATTATGGTGAAAAACAATCATTTATAGACAAATGATTATAACTAGTTGAGTAATAACAAATCTTTCGACCTTTGAAACTATTATCAATTAGTTAACCTTGGCTAAACAAATGTCACGATGAAACTTAAGGTACAATTGGTTCTTAGGATTGACTTGAAATTGAATTAAAACATGTTATCACAATCATCACTATCACTAAGTATAAAACATCATCAAAACAAGTGTAAAAAGATTACTAGCCACTCATGGCAAACATGCAAATAAACTCAGAATATTTAACATAAGAATCCATGGTTATAAGTCTTACAATGCTTTGAAATTGATAACAAATGACAAGGTATTGATAACCTAAGAGTTGGTGATGATTTCTTGAGATTTCCGGATTCCAAATGTTGTTTCCTTGGTCCTCCAAAGTTCCTGGTTCTTTCTGCACGAATTTTCCTCCTTAGAGAGCTAGAAGATGATAATAATTGTGTGTAGTAATGAGAGTAAATGATATATTCAATTGTGTGTTGAATGGTCTTGAGTTATGCACTTTTGAAGTCCCTCCTAGGCTTGTCCAACACTCTTGGTCATAAATAAGAACTTAAATGCTTGAACTTGGACAATAAGACACTAAAAAGGGCCTAGAACCTTTGGACAAAAGACCAAGATTCGTGCACAAAAGTTGGCAAAAACATGCAGAACTGACCAACCGATCGGTTACGGGTTGGCACCGATCGGTTGGTGAAAGGTACTTATGGCCATCCGATCGGTTTAACACCAACCGATCGGATGGTAATTTCTGGCAGCTTTGGATTTTGACTTTGACTTGTGTAGCTCTTTATGTACTATCCAAACTTGATTAACTTCTGAACTTGGAACTTTGAGATGACAAAACTTAGGTTCTCTTATGAATTACTTCATAGATTGGACTTTTGAGCTTGGGAATCTTCGTGTAATCGCGTATACTTCATTTCCTTCACTTTTTCTCCATTTTTCCTGCATTTGGCTAAATATGCTACAAAACATACTTTGATACGATTTAGTGGCAAAAGCATATAAAAACAACCAAATAACATACACAAAAACACTAATAACGCTTCTGGCCATTCTCCCTTTCCGCCATAAGTACCGAGCTTACTGTCTCGTGAGACACTGCTAAGTAGAGTATTAGCATTTCCCCTGGTGTTGGCACGGTTAAGGCGGGGAGGGATTGTAGGTGTTTCTTGAGTTCTTGAAATGCTAGCTCGGCTTTGTGTGTCTACCGGAAGTTATTTATGATCATACATCCATTGAGTGTTTTGAAAAAGGGCAATGCTCTTTCTGTTGACTTAGATAGGAAACGACCAATGGCTGCTAGCTTTTCATTGAGGCTTTGGACTTCCCTAATTGTGCGAGGGGAGACCATATCGATAATGGCCTTAACTTTTTCTGAGTAAGCTTCAATTCCTTCTCTAGTGATCATGTGCCCCAAAAATTGACCCGTTTCGACGCTAAACACACATTTTTTTGGATTTAGCTTCATGTTGATGCGTTGCAGAGTATGAAAAGTATCTTCAGTGTCTTCAATTAAACTCCCCACGTTTCTGCTTTTGATCACCATGTCATCAACGTAGATTTTGATGTTTCGGCCGAGTTGACTGGAAAATTCTTTATCTACCAACCGTTGATACGTTGCCCCTGCGTTTCTAAGCCCAAAAGGCATCTTCTCATAGCAGAAGGTCCCATGCTCTGTGTGGAAAGCCGTCTTCTCCTCGTCCTCCTCTGCCATACGTATCTGATGGTACCCCTTGTACGCGTCGAGAAAACACTTGAATCTAAATCCCTCAATGGACTCAACCTTTTGGTCTATCTCGGGCAAAGGATAGCTATCTTTTGGACAAGCTTTGTTTAGGTTCCACATGGTATCCAAAAATGATTAGAAAAATGTGATGCAAATCCACCAAGTACAAGTACAAGATACGATTCATCGTTTTAAGCTTTAGTGGTGAAAATCCGAGATGTTTGACAATACCCAATAATTTTCTTGCTTGATTAACATTTCTAAACACCTCACGAAAAAGAAACAAAGTATAATTCACTCAATCACTCATTTATTTAGGTAGTGGAGTAAATAAGAGAAATCACACTCATTGCTCAGTCATGATCTAATTATTACCATAAGCTTGAACAAGAAACAAAACTACACCGCAATGGCGTAAGCACCAAGTCTACATATCAAAGAGGTCTTTTATTCGGGTTACAATGTAAGGCTTTGGGTTGTACCAGGCTTATGTTTAAACATCTCATACAAAAACATAATAGATTACTGGCGCGAGTTCTTGATTACTCAAAAACCGGTTGGTCACTACAATATTCTTGCACTTGATATTCTCTCAAAGCCATTACAATATCTGGATAGATAAAGTAATTTGGTAAGGGTAGGGATAAGACATGGGAAAATTTATGAAATTGGTTTTAAAGAAAAATAAAATAAAGTCTAAGTCTCATTGTTGCTAGTCACCAAACAAACCACGAACCCATAAATGATTATAGTTACAATCTCCCTCTTCTTCAAATAACGATACATCGATTTGCCATAACAATATTCTTCATACTCAGCACATTGGCTAACAACATATCACAAGATTTCCTTTATTCATATATATAGCACATTTGCTATAATTGTCATCTTATAGTTACGATGACTTTTTTTATTTATTTATTTATTTTTTATTTTTTTTTTGCAAATAATAAACTCCCTCACACTTCGCATAAGCATCACCACAAAAATACAAATAAAAGGTGCACTCTTCGTCTTTGTCGGAATGGCACACACGAATGGCAAAGTGTGGCTAACTATTAATCATCAAAAACAATCCAACAACCAAGCAACTAGCAACCCACCATTTAGACTTTGACAAGGGGTTAGGCTAAGGTTTAAAAGTGTAAAATCTTTTTGTATTTTTCTGGATGTAACAAAAATGAAAAGGATGGCTCGAAGGGTGTAACTAAGGGTATCTAGCGTTAAAGATGAACGCTAACAAAAGGGTTAAAAATTGGAAATTAACTAATCAATGTGACTAGTTAAAAATCAATAATGAAGGCTATTTGGTTAAAATCCTAAAGTTTCCTCTTATCACGTATGCAAACTTATATTACAAAAATGTAATCTCACAACGGTCTCGTAATGATTTACAAGCACAAGTTCTAGAATAAATAAAATCACCGGCACACTCATAACAAAAGATTCAAGCATAAAAGATGTATACTAGATATGAAATAGGCTCAAATCCTCACAATTTAGTGGAAAGGATTATAAAATGTGCTAGCAAATGTTATCACTCCCAGAATGGATTGCAATATTAATCGGGACACATCTCAAATTTTTCAAAAATTACTATTTTTACCAGTGGATAGATCCAGTTATTCTAATAAACTAGGCGAGTACCCGTGCATAGCAACGGAGGTTCCTAGCGACAAATACTTAACGGTATGCGATATTGTGGTAAGTATTTCGTTTTACGTTCAAAATAGAAAATGAAAAGATCAAAATGTAAACCTTCTCTTTGCCTTCTCTTTGCCAGGAAAATAGCCGTGTAATTTAAACTTGTTTTGAAACGAAAATTAAAAATGTATAATAGTAAAACTTGTTATTAAAGCATTTAAATTTAAAAGGTATTGTAAGCAATTAATATTACTTAAATTTTAAACATTTTATGTTTAAGAAATATTTATGATATGCAACCATTATTGATAGTATAGATAAAAGATTATCACTAAAAAGACCTGATCAAAGTTATTATAGAAACTATCGTGATGATTTTTAATTACTAATTATTTCACTAATACTCCGTATATCGGTTTGAATGATTTTAAAATATTAAGTTACACAATTTTTTGCCTTTATTTTGGAAATGATTAATAAACATTTGAGCCCTTTCTTGTCTAATGTTTTAAATCACAGTAAGATATGGATGTATAATTGTATATACAGTACTTAGTTATCTTACCATTTTTTTTATGTAAATGAAGGTTAGTTCATAAAACTTATTATCTACCTCGTTAATGTTCCTTGGTAGTTTTTTTGTTTAAACGAAGATTGATGGTATCCTCTCTAGCTAAACACGTTTCTTCCAGTGCAAGTTATGTATTCCCTTTACGTCCGGTGGCAACTACAACTTTGCATTTCTTTGACACCAAGAGTTTCCATCAAGATCTCTCCGAGGACCGGTGCAACGTAAAGCATTATGGTTACTAACAAACGAAAGTCCGCGATATTTTCAATAGTGACTTGATTTATTTACGTGTTGAAGTTATACTGTAGAGTGTACAACTTTTAGACAAGGTTCTTTTGGTTTCGTGAACATATTATATGTTTAACTGGTTTCGATAAGGTTTATTTACATGTTGAAGTTAGGCTCAGTTTGAAGGTTGTTACACCGACAAAGTTAGAACCGTTTTAAGAACATATCTGCTACACTTGCATGGAACAAGTGGTGTGCATGGAACATAAGTATCAATATATATACTTCATGAATATAATAAGTAATACATTCAAGATGAGGAGGAAACTAAGTAATCAAGAATGAATCATTTATTTATGATTTATATTTATTTAAACAAAATGTTTTAACAAAAAAAAAAAATGGGAAGAAACATAAATTCTTTTCCGATCAACTAACAAAACTTGATTCTCAACAGTTTGCGTTAGAAATTTTCATCATCATCACTTGAGATGACAATAACCTCATACCAGTTCAAGTTTATCAAGTTCGGGTTGAAAACGGAATGGGATTTGGAGCAGGATTAGGCGGGGGATGAAGCTGTATACAAACAAACAAAAGCATTGCACAAGTAGATGTTATATAAACAATCATGAAGTAACACAATGAAACAACAAATTTATGAAGATAAATAAGAGGTCACAATGAACTAACCTCAAGGGCATCATCAATATTTTTTTTGATTATTCATTTCCATATACTTCTACTTTGAATTACCACAATATATTACAACAAGTTAAAAAATGAAAGTGAGGATTATAGTGTTTATATAATAGAAAATAAGATGATGTTTTGGAAAGTATTAAATATAAAACTTTTTATATACGATTTACACATACATTGGTGGCACCCACTAATATTTGAATTCAAGTTTTCTCAAAGTCAGTTTCAAGTTTTAAATTGAATTTGTGTCTTTCCTATCTTTAGTACATATATGGTATTTTTACATTTTATTGATTGCCATGTATGAATTTTCCAACTTAGTTAATAGCAAACTTGTATGGCTGTATATTTGCAAACTTGTATGACTTTTTCAACTTTAGTTTTTTCCTATATTTGCATGGTATTAATTCGACATTTGACTTTACAAGGAGTTTTAGAAGGGTAATATGGGGATTGACCAAAAGTTAAGGATTTCACATTTCACTTTGACTATTTTTCCATTATAAGTAGTTAAGATTATTCCTAAAAGCGTGAAAACAACTAGATTACATGGACAAACAAAATTTAAAAATTAAATCAATATTAGACTTAATTTCTTATTTTACCTACTCACCCCCCCCCCCCCCCCCACACTTAAGTTAAACATTGTCCTCAATGTGATAAACGAAAAAGCATAAAAGTAAGGAAAATGAGAAAATAAACCATGATATCCGGTGTTATCCAATCTTCTGTTTCTTGTAGTCAACACCTGTATTATTAGAAACAAAAACAAACAAACAAAAAACATTGCAGTTTTATTCAAATTAGTGGCACACCCCCACACTTAAGTTCGACCAAGTAGTAAAACTTTGGGGTATAAACACTGAAAATCAAAAACAAAATAAAACACACGGGTTGCCTCCCGAGAAGCGCTTGTTTTATTAACGAGTCCTCAGCCGGACTCAAACTTCGAAATAGATTATGAAGTTTTAGTGTTATGTTTCCTTTTAGGGATATACAACATATTTCCAATCACAATTCCCTCTCCTGTTTCATCTATGTTTTCCAATTTAACATTTTCCCATGCTCTAGGAAGAGCATCATAGATAAAACCATTACTGTGTGCCCAAGGAACCATTTCCTTGTGTGGAGCCATGAATGTGATAGCTTCATATTCAAATTCGGATGAAATTTCTTCATTAGATGTTTAATTGCTCCTTATCATAATAAAGTTTAATTCGGTGCCCATTTACAATGAAACTTCCACCATGTTTGTCATAAAGTTCAACATATCCTGATGGAAATCCATGTTTCACTATATATGGTCCAAACCATTTTGGTTTGAGTTTCGGAGCTTTAAACTTGTATTTCATATTGAAAAGCAGAACTTTATCTCCAGCTTTGAATTGTTTTCGAATTCTTAGCTTTCTATCGTGATAAGCTTTGGTTCTTGCTTTGTATAGTTTGGAGTTTTCATAAGCTTGAAGTCTTAACTCATCAAGTTCATGTAATTGCAAAAATCTCTTTTCTCCAGCTATTTTTAAATCAGGATTACAGCTTCTTAACGCCCAATAAGCACGATGTTCAAGTTCGAACGGTAGATGACATGTTCCCATACAAGAGTCTGTACGGTGTCGTACCAATTAGTGTCTTATATGCCGTACGAAATGCCCATAGAGCGTCATCTAATTTCCTTGACCAAACGGAAGGATTGTCTTTAACCGTTTTTTCAAGTATTCTTTTTATAGCTCTATTGGTATTTTCGACTTGACCACTAGTTTGTGGATGATAAGCTGTAGCAAAACGATGATGAACTCCATATCGTTTCATTACTTTCTCCGTTTGTTTATTACAGAAATGGGATCCTCTATCACTTATTAAAGCTTTAGGAATTCCATAGCGAGCAAAAAGCTTTTTGAGAAAGTTGACAACAACTCGTGCATCGTTAGTAGGAAGAGCTTCAGCTTCAACCCATTTAGAAACATAATCGATTGCAACGAGGATATATTCGTATTTATGTGATTTAGGGAAGGGTCCCATAAAATCAATTCCCCAAATATCGAATATTTCACAGACTTGAATGCTCTTTTGAGGCATTTCGTCTCTTCGAGAAAGGTTACCGGATTTTTGGTACGCATCACAGTTTTGAACAAGAGTATACGCTTCTTTGAAAATTGTAGACCAATAAAATCCAGCATCAAAAACTTTTCTAGCTGTAGTGGAAGGACCATAATGTCCCCCAGTTGGGCCATGATGACATTCATCAAGAATTTTTCTTGTTTCGGCACCCGAAACACATCTTCGTATCATTCCATCCTTGCACATCTTAAAAAGATAAGGTTTCTCCCAATAATAGTGTTTTAGTTCTGAAAAGAACTTACTACGTTGGTAGTGACTCATCCCTTTTTTTAAGAATGTCTCCTGCAAGATAATTTGCGTAATTTGCAAACCATGGTATTTCCTCATCATCATCTTTATCTATCGTCATGAGAGTTTCTTCTGGAAAATAATCATTAATTTCATTTTCTTTTAATTCTTCCAAATTCGGATTCTCGAGACGTGATAAATGATCAGCTGCAAGATTTTCTGCTCCTTTCTTATCTTTTATTTCGATATCAAATTCTTGCAGTAATCAAATCCATCTGATAAGACGTGGTTTTGCATCTTGTTTGTTAAACAAATATTTGAGTGCGGAATGATCGGTAAAAACTATCGTTTTTGAAAGCACAAGATAAGATCTGAATTTGTCGAATGCAAAAACTACGGCTAATAATTCTTTTTCCGTAACCGTATAGTTTTGTTGAGCATTGTTGAGTGTTTTACTAGCAAAGTAAATAGGACGAAAATGTTTTCCTTCACGTTGTCCTAAAACAGCTCCAACAGCGAAATCGCTTGCATCACACATGATTTCAAATGGTAGTGACCAATTAGGTGCAACCATAATTGGGGCACTAGTCAATTGACTTTTCAATATTTCGAAAGCTTTGATGCAGTCAGCATTAAAATCAAATACATAATCTTTTTCTAAAAGTTTAGTCATAGGACGTGATATTTTTGAAAAATCTTTGATAAATCGGCGGTAAAAACCGGCATGTCCTAGAAAACTTCTAACGGCTTTAACGTTAGTTGGTGGTGGTAATTTGGTGATAACATCTATTTTAGCTTTATCTACTTCCATCCCTGAACTTGATATCTTGTGTCCTAACACAATTCCTTCAGTTACCATGAAATGACATTTTTCCCAATTAAGAACTAGATGTGCGGCTTCACATCTTTCAAGCATTTTATCGAGATTGGAAAGACAAGTTTCAAAAGAATCACCAAAAACTGAAAAGTCATCCATGAAAACTTCCATAGATGTTTCAAGCATATCTTGAAATATTTCGATCATACACCTTTGAAAAGTTGCAGGTGCATTACATAGACCAAAAGGCATAAGCCGGTAAGCGTAGGTTCCAAAAGGACATGTAAATGTCGTTTTCTCTTGATCGGCTGGATCGATAGGAATTTGGAAATATCCCGAAAAACCATCAAGGAAGCAAAAGTATTTGTTTCCTGCTAATCTTTCAAGCATCTAATCCATGAACGGTAAAGGAAAATGATCTTTCCTGGTGGCTTTATTAAGTTTTCTGTAATCAATACATACTCGTCATCCAGTGACAGTTCTAGTAGGAACTAACTCATTCCTTTCGTTTGTCACTACAGTCATTCCTCCCTTCTTTGGAACACAATGAACTGGACTCACCCATGGGCTATCCTCGATAGGATAAATAATTCCTGCGTCAAGAAGTTTAATGATTTCCTTCTTAACAACCTCTTTCATATTTGGGTTGAGTCGACGTTGTCTTTCTACAACTGGTTTAGAACCTTCTTCACAATTGATTTTGTGTTTGCAAAAATCAGGACTAATTCCTAGAATATCAAAAGTTTTCCACGCAAAAGCGCGTTTATGCTTCCTAAGAACCGAGACGAGTCTTTCTTTTTGATTTGTTTTTAGTAACGACGATATGACTACTGGAAGAAGTGAATTTTCTTCTAAGTAAGCATATTCGAGATTATTGGGAAGGGTTTTGAGTTCCAAATCAGTGGGTGGTTCTTCTAGAGATGATTTGATTTTCAATTGATCATTCTCAATGATATCTTCAAATTTCTCTTCTTCCTCTTCTTCAACTTTTATTTCCATAAATTCCTCAAATTCTTCATCAGAATCTATTTCACTAATCTTTTATGAAGTAGTCATGAATGGTTTCGAATCGTCAAGTAATGCATCCAATTCTTCTTCAGTGACTTCATCAATTACATCGATGTTATAGCATGTATCATCACTGGAATTTGGATATTTCATTGCTTTATCGATTAAGAACGTGATTCGATCTTCTCCTACTCCAAGATTTAGTTCTTTACCTTTAACTTTAATCATTGCATCAGCAGTGTTTAAGAAAGGTCTTCCTAAGATTAAGGGTACTCGACTATCTTCTTCCATTTCTAAGATGACAAAATCCACAGGAAAAACAAATTTACCAACTTGAACAAGCATATTTTCAGCAACCCCAACAGGATATTGGTATGTATGGTTGGCTAATCGTATACTCATCTTAGTAGGTTTCAATGTATTGATGGAAAGTTTAGAATACAATGAATAAGGCATCAAATTGATACTTGCACCTAAATCGGCTAAAGCATCACATGTGATGTTGTTTCCTAATGTACATGGTATAAGAAAACTTCCGGGATCTCCAAGTTTTGGTGGAATTTTGTTTTGAATAATAGCAGAGCATTCTTCATTAAGAACGGTAGCGGAAATTTGTTCTAACTTGTTTCGATTATTAAGAAGTTCTTTAAAAAATTTCCCATAATTGGGCATTCCAGCTAGAACATCAACGAGTGGTACGTTAATTCTAACTTCTTTGATCATTTCTAAAAACTTCTTATTTCGCTCCTCTCTTTTCTCTTTTCTTAGGGCTTGTGGATATGGTATTTTTGGTATATAAGGCTTTATTGGTGGAACGGTTGGTTTTTGAGTTGGTTCTTTTTCAATTGCTTCTTCCTCTTCAGCTTCTTCCTCCTCTTCTTGAATAAGAGTTTTATCGGTAGGAATGGGTGGTGGATCATATGAGAGACCACTTCGAGTGAATACATCATTGATATGCTCATTTCTGTTGTGTGGTGGACGATAATTCTTATCGTTTGATCCAGATGGTTTTGGATTGGATTGGGTGTTACTTGGTAATGTACCAGGAATTCGAGAAGAAAATTGATCAAAAAGTCTACCAAATTTTTGTTCAAGATCCTGGATAGAAGCTTGATGATTTTTCTGACCTTGCTCAACTTTTGTTTTGAGATTGAAAAATTGAGTTTTTACAAACTTATTTGTGGTTCTTTGAGCATTTACGAATTCTCGCATCATTTTTTCGAAATCAGATTCTTCCTTTTTATCTGAATTTGTTGGGTTTGGATTTTCTGTTCTAGGTTGAAAATCACGGTTGTTATCCCTTTGTTGGCGATCTTGCCAATTTCCAGAACTTCTTCCGTAATAATTACCACGAAAACCTCCTCCACGATATCCTCCTTGGACGTAATTGGCTTCCCCTTCGTTGGGTCCATTCATAGGTTGGTCATCACACTCGGATGATGTGTGATTTCCTCCACAATTATTACAGCCATATTTCATTTCTCCTTTTATATCTTTGTATTGCGAGTCCATTTTAGAAGACAAGGCTTTTATTTTGTCCATGAGTTTTGAATTATCTGAACTTTCGGCAAAAGCAACGGTTTTCCGTAAGGGTTTGGTTTTGGAATCTTTTGACCAATCAAGTTTAAGAAGTACTCGATCTTCAAGAAGTTGATATGCCTCATTTGGTGTTTTGTAAAGGAAAATTCCTCCGGCATCAAGGATTGCTTGAGATGCTTCATCAAGACCATGATAAAAGATTTGGATTATTGTTCCTCGTCCTAAATTATGACCATGACAACTGCGAAGCAAATCTTTCATGCGAAGCCAAGCTTCAACAAGAGATTCATTAGGATTTTGTGAAAAAGCACGGATTTCTCCCATTAACCTATCATACATGGCAGGTGGAAAGAATCGGCTTACAAAAGCTTGCCTCATCTCCTCCCAAGTATTAATAGTTCCTGGGGTTAATTCGTTATACCATACTTTGGCATCTCCGGTGAGTGATGATGGAAAAAGTTTGAGTTTGATAGCATCGACATTAGTGTCTCCATAACGAAACATGCCACAAATTTCAATGAATTCGGCAATGTGTTTATGCGGATCGGCCCGCGAACGGCCATCGAATTGACGGTCTTTGATCATAGAAAGATGGTGACCTTTAACGGTAAAGTTTTCACCAAGGTCGGCAACAACAATAGCAGCTCCAGGAGTGGGTGCTACGGTTCTATTGGCGGCCCACATGGGTAAATCGTCAGCCATGGGTAATGGTTCAAAAAGATTAGAAATTGGGTGTTCTTCGGAAAGATTATCAAACCAATTAAAAATAGTTGAAGATCTCTTCTTACGAAACAAACTTTCGGGATCGGATAAAGGTGTACTAAGCTTTTTAGTAGTAGAACGAGTGTTCATACAATTATCAAGAGAATCGAATTAATTACCTAAACAAAAGAACAAGAAAAAAATAAAATAAAAAACAGAAAAATTCAAACCGAATCAGTTGGAAATCAAACCGATCGGTTAGACGCTACGGTAAAAATAAAATGTGAGGAACCGAATCGGTTGGAAGAGAAACCGATCGGTTGGTTGCTACGGAATTTTTTTTTTTTTTTTTTTTTTTTTTTTTTTTTTTTTTTAGAAAAAGAACACGAAAAGAAACGGACTTTTAAAACTTAAAGAAACACGATCAAAATCCCCGGCAGCGGCGCCAAAAACTTGATGCGGTGTTTGTTAGTGCAAGTTTTAAATTTATAAGAGTGAATTACCAAATCTAGAAACAACACATACGAGCAAGTGTACGCGTCCGTTATAGCAAGATATGATGGTAAGTCGGGATCGTTCGCAGGGATTTGTGAGTGAATCAAAATATAAGTCTAAAAGTAAATCTCTAATGTACGCAAATATGATAATAAGCAAATTCAATAAATTAAAAACTACACTTGTTTAGACTAGTTTTCTACTTAATGACACACATGATTGTGATAACTTTTGATGACATGTTGGTTGAGATAATTAGATGTTGATCTAATCTATTGTTTCTACAAGTTAAACCTTCGTCAAGATTTTAGTTCATAAAAACAAGCTTTAGGTGTAAACCAATCAATTCAAGATCTATCCAATGTTCATAAGGTATGGTGGATATCTTAAACACAAGACAAACTTTTATTACCAATCAAATACTCTTAAGAAATGGTCAATACAAAAGGTAACCTCTTCATAGACAAAAAGGTCACAATCGTTTATAAACATTTAAACTTTCGTCCTACTAAAGGTTTACAAACAATCCGATTTGATGTTATAAAATAATTCTTATTACAATCATACTTCTTGTTTCTTTGTTTAGTCAAGAATAATTATGGTGAAAAACAATCATTTATAGATAAATGATTATAACTAGTTGAGTAATAACAAATCTTTCGACCTTTGAAACTATTATCAATTAGTTAACCTTGGCTAAACAAATGTCACGATGAAACTTAAGGTACAATTGGTTCTTAGGATTGACTTGAAATTGAATTAAAACATGTTATCACAATCATCACTATCACTAAGTATAAAACATCATCAAAACAAGTGTAAAAAGATTACTAGCTACTCATGGCAAACATGCAAATAAACTCAGAATATTTAACATAAGAATCCATGGTTATAAGTCTTACAATGCTTTGAAATTGATAACAAATGATAAGGTATTGATAACCTAAGAGTTGGTGATGATTTCTTGAGATTTCCGGATTCCAAATGTTGTTTCCTTGGTCCTCCAAAGTTCCTGGTTCTTTCTGCACGAATTTTCCTCCTTAGAGAGCTAGAAGATGATAATAATTGTGTGTAGTAATGAGAGTAAATGATATCTTCAATTGTGTGTTGAATGGTGTTGAGTTATGCACTTTTGAAGTCCCTCCTAGGCTTGTCCAACACTCTTGGTCATAAATAAGAACTTAAATGCTTGAACTTGGACAATAAGACACTAAAAAGGGCCTAGAACCTTGGGACAAAAGACCAAGATTCGTGCACAAAAGTTGGCAAAAACATGCAGAACTGACCAACCGATCGGTTACGGGTTGGCACCGATCGGTTGGTGAAAGGTACTTATGGCCATCCGATCGGTTTAACACCAACCGATCGGATGGTAATTTCTGGCAGCTTTGGATTTTGACTTTGACTTGTGTAGCTCTTTATGTACTATCCAAACTTGATTAACTTCTGAACTTGGAACTTTGAGATGACAAAACTTAGGTTCTCTTATGAATTACTTCATAGATTGAACTTTTGAGCTTGGGAATCTTCGTGTAATCGCGTATACTTCATTTCCTTCACTTTTTCTCCATTTTTCCTGCATTTGGCTAAATATGCTACAAAACATACTTTGATACGATTTAGTGGCAAAAGCATATAAAAACAACCAAATAACATACACAAAAACACTAATAACGCTTCTGGACATTCTCCCTTTCCGCCATAAGTACCGAGCTTACTGTCTCGTGAGACACTGCTAAGTAGAGTATTAGCATTTCCCCTGGTGTTGGCACGGTTAAGGCGGGGAGGGATTTTAGGTGTTTCTTGAGTTCTTGAAATGCTAGCTCAGCTTTGTGTGTCTACCGGAAGTTATTTATGATCATACATCCATTGAGTGTTTTGAAAAAGGGCAATGCTCTTTCTGTTGACTTAGATAGGAAACGACCAATGGCTGCTAGCTTTTCATTGAGGCTTTGGACTTCCCTAATTGTGCGAGGGGAGACCATATCGATAATGGCCTTAACTTTTTCTGAGTAAGCTTTAATTCCTTCTCTAGTGATCATGTGCCCCAAAAATTGACTCGTTTCGACGCTAAACACACATTTTTTTGGATTTAGCTTCATGTTGATGCGTTGCAGAGTATGAAAAGTCTCTTCAGTGTCTTCAATTAAACTCCCCACGTTTCTGCTTTTGATCACCATGTCATCAACGTAGATTTTGATGTTTCGACCGAGTTGACTGGAAAATTCTTTATCTACCAACCGTTGATACGTTGCCCCTGCGTTTCTAAGCCCAAAAGGCATCTTCTCATAGCAGAAGGTCCCATGCTCTGTGTGGAAAGCCGTCTTCTCCTCGTCCTCCTCTGCCATACGTATCTGATGGTACCCCTTGTACGCGTCGAGAAAACACTTGAATCTAAATCCCTCAATGGACTCAACCTTTTGGTCTATCTCGGGCAAAGGATAGCTATCTTTTGGACAAGCTTTGTTTAGGTTAGTGAAGTCGATGCACATGCGCCAGGTTCCATCACTTTTTCTTACCATTATCGGGTTGGAGACCCAGCGGGGGAAGTATACCTCTTTGAGGATTCGTGCTTCCACAAGCTTGATGACTTCTTGATTGATTGCGTCTTTGCGTTCCTTAGCCAACACATGCTTCTTCTGCCTAACTAGAAAGGTGCGTGGGTGTATATTTAGCTTGTGTTCTGCGAGTTCTCTTGGTATTCTAGTCATGTCTGATGGTGACCACGCGAATATGTCGTGGTTAGCGCGCAACAACTTTTGTAATTCTTCTTTCAGCTTTGGTGGCAGGTTTGTGCCGACCATGACTTTCTGATTTGGGTAAAGGGAGTTTATATCCACTTCTTCTTTCTCGCTTTCGTTCCCCTGTGGTGTGGGTATGGATACTTCTTCCGGCTTCTGTTCTTTTTTTGGGGAAACTTGGAGACATTTGTTTTTACGGGGTATGTCTCCTTGGACAATGGCGATACCAGATGGAATAGGGAATTTGAGCAGAGAGTGTATTGTAGAGGCAATTGCACCTAGTCGCCTCATTCCTGGTCGTCCTAATATTATGTTGTAAGGTGACAGGGCTCGAACGATCATGAAATCTGTAGTGATTGTCTTGCTACCTTTTCCCTGCAATAAAAAAGGGTTAAGGGGATGGTTAAAACTTCAAGCGGCCATAGTACCTGTCCTGCAAATCCTGTCAGAGGTGATGTTGGCAGTTGGATTGATGCTATTGCCTCGCTGGTTAGTTGTTGGAAACAATGTTTATACATTATTTCTGCCGAGCTCCCCCTGTCCACATAGACGCGATGTATGACACTTTCTCTAATGTAGGCCTTGATGACGAGTGGGTCCTCACCGTTACAATGCTCGGGAATTGGATCCTCAGGTGAGAAGGCGATATCGGAGCCTGGCTGCAATGCCTCTGGTTGGTGATGTTGTGAGGGCCATTATGCGCTTGTCATCAGTATTTCATTTGTTTCTTTAGGCTCGACCATCTTTTGCTTCCAATCAATTTGATTCTTTACTCTTTTTGGGGCTCCTGAAGGGCTTGGACTTTGATTGTTGCTTTGGGCCTTTGCTCCTTTTGCAAGATGGCTTAATCGACCACTTTTTATGCATGCCTCGATTTCTTTCCTCAGGTCGATACAATCATTGGTGTCATGTCCATGGTCATTGTGGAACTCACAGTACCTGGTACGGTCAAGGGGGCGAACATCCGCGGTGGAGGTCGAAGAACCGCCTTTCCTTCTGACGTGGCATATATCTCTGCTGGAGATTTAATTAGAGTTGTGAAGGATGGTTTATGAACATTGGTACGTTCATTAGGTCTTGCGTTGGGTCGAGGGATATATTTGTCTCTTTGTCTCCTTGAGGCGTCTCTTTAACTCTGGCCGGACTTATTGTCATTAGTTGCCAATCTAAAGTCCCGTAGCCGGTTTTCCGTATTTGCTTTATCAGCTCTAATGAAGTTGTGCACTTATGTAAATAAATCCTCCATGGATGTTGGTGGCCGTGCTATGAGATCCTTGAAGAGCCTCCCTGGTCGTAACCCACTGATGAATGCTCCGGTCATCATCCCATCTGAGCGGCCGGTCATATGCAGCGTCTCTCTTCCGAACTTTGCAAGTAGTCCCTGAGTGATTCGTCAGTACATTGCCGAATACCCATAATTTCTGCCTGGGTTTTCTGGAACCGTCTTTGCTGCAGAAAGTTTGCTCGGAATTTGTCTCTTAGCTCATGAAAGCTATTTATGCATCCTGGTGTTAAGTTATCGTACCAGTACCTTGCTGCTCCGCTCAGGGTGATGTGAAAGAAGTGACACCACGCAGGTTCTGGAAGTTTATGCACGTCCATAGTTCCCATAAATATTGTCAAATGATCATCTGGGTCTGTTGTACCATCATACATCTTTAGGTTGGTAGGCACCTTCAACCCATCTGGCATGTCATAGTCTCTAATTCGTGCTGTAAATGGCGAAACCACTAAGTTGTGTTTGCTCCATTCCGTTTCTTTGAACATAAATGGTTCACTGTAAAAAGCAGCATTGGATGCATGTTTTTGTTTTGGGACCCCGTCTGGGTCATCGGTAGCCACTCTGCTTCTCTTTACTGGTTTTTCGGGCAGCATGGCATCTTCTGGCATCTCCTCAGCCGCTCCTTCGGTCAAACCTTCAAGGTCTAAATGCCATGGTTCTATGGCAGGATGGTCATCGTTGTTGGGCATTGATGTGTGGTTAGCCTATTTCCTTTTGGAGGAGAATGCTGAGTACATGGCATTGATTTGTTCAAAATTCTGGACCACGAACTGCATGACTGGATCTCCGGAAGCATTTTCGGACGTGTTTTCGGGGATGTGATCTGGTGTGTGATTTTCGGTAGTAGGGTGGAAAGTGTTCGGCCTCACCGGTGGTTCCTTGGGGTCGGGCTCACTAGGTCCCTCTTCCAAGTTTCCTTCTAGTAGAGTAAATGGGGTTTCTTCCGCCATATGGTACTAGCTTTAAGAGTTGGTGGAAATTATTTCGGGTCCCACGGATGGCGCCAAATGATGATACCAAAATTAGCAGGTCTAAGAGTGGGGTCCATGATGTCGAAAGAGCGAACCTGTAAATCTGTATCACTCAAGAAAGAAAGCCACGTTAGAACTTATCCCGGGGTTTTGCCCCGGGATTAAGCTCCGACGCTCAAGTCAGATGATGATATAATTATCGAAGGCATTTACTATATAAAGAGAATAAAGCTTTTGAAGTTTTTGTCGTCTGTGTTGATAACTTACCTGCCCTCCTTTTATAGGCGAGTAATGAATCACAGTTTGAGATCGGATAAGAACTCTGAACTCGAATATATTCGCTGCCATATTCTCTGCGCCTGCATTCTATTCGAATATTGCAATTTGAGCAATTGAAACAACTTGAGCATTAATTGCTCTTTCTAGAAGAATAATTTATTTAGCCAACTTTGAGACTCTTGCACAAATAATGATATATTTCATTTACTTCACATGAGTTCACTTTGACATGCTTGTACATGTAGGCATATCATAAGTTATCTTAAAATTCACTCTGCATGAATGTTCACATGTATATATAATATACTTTGCATGCATATGTTCTTTGCCAATATATATACGTTATTAGAACCCTAATTAGGTTATATGTTATTAGGGTGGCTCTGAAACCACTGTAGGGGTTTGGAGGTCACTCGCATGACTTATAAAACATGCACAAAGGAAAATAAACATGGAAAGGCCATGTAACAAAAACCCTAATTAGTCAGATCTCGGATCTTCTAATCATGGATATGACTAACTAACATGTAAGAAGGGTGTTTAGGGATACTTAGTTGTTAATCTTGCACTTCGTAAGCTCCTTGACCTTTTTTTAGCTGCACGAAATGCCTTCTTCTTGATCTTGATATTTCATGAACTCTTTTAGGGTTTCTAGAAAAAACCACCCTTTGGACTGCGTCAAGTATTCACCGATCCTACACAGGTAAAACTACGGCTACGAACCTATGCAAGTTGGCAAGTACGGAACCGTGTAAAACCTAATCGACAGAAGTCGATTAGGAACTCAAGTCAACTTTAGGGAATCGCCCAAAGGGTTTCGATCCTTTGGTTTGGTTTGTTCGACCAGTCAACCAAAGAGGAGGAGAGCGAGAGGTTTTAGGGATTAGAGGATTAGTTATGTGAAGTCTATGGAATGTCTTTGTATTTATAGGTTTCCATAGAAAGTTCCTAATGGGATCAGGAAACCTTAAAGCTTGTCCTCCCTTTATGAAGGTTGACTGATTATACAATCCCTAAGGGATTGTGTATCGCCTTTTATTACTTATAGTTATCTATTATTAAATATTATTTACTAAAGACAATTACTGTTTTACCATCAATGAAAATACTTTGGGGTTTCATTTCCTCACAACTCTTAATTGTTTTGTAACTCGTTTCTCATTTCCACTTGCATCTTCTATTTAGTGTGCACCGGTGTGACCCTTCGATATTTTCGTGAATGCAAATTGTAAAAGTTGGTGTGTCTTTGCACATAATCCTTTCATACTCCCACTTGTTTAAGGACAACCATGATAATACTTTCACTGTACCAATGAGTTACTAGCAAAATATTGAAATACCTAACTCACAAAAATCGATTCAATACCCAGATTGTGGTTCTCAGACCTCAGCAGCACCCACTGCCGAGTTCGGGTATATGACTGTATCCGTCCTCAGTCCACTATTTTCAACATACTTGGTCCTTGGTCCTCGGTCCTCGGTCCGGTTCAGTCTTATGCAAAATCGGCCATTACCTTTTATTGGGCTGGACCGACAAACCGAACCAAACCAGACCGACTTGAACATGGATTGAACATATCGGTCCGGTCGTCAGTCGATGTTTTGGGCCAAATCGGTGGTCGTTACAGGTCCGGTTTTTGCCCGGTGCCTCTGCTCAGCCCATACATAAAAACCCAAAAACTATAACTCTTACAAAGGTATAGAAAATGTAGAGAAGTTATCGAGTCGACCTTGCAACAACCATTTTTACTTTTTAGACCCCAAAAAACCCTACCATCTTTAACACGGCGAATCACTTCAATGGCAGAACCCAGTAATCGGAAAAAAGGAAAATTAACCATTCAAACTGAACCCATAACCCCAATTCCCTCACAACATAATAATAATAACATTAAAAAGAAGAAAAAATCAAAACCCATTTCAAAAGAATTAAATAAACGCAAATGGGTTTTTTCTACTAGTGATTCTTCTAATTATAAAGGTAGTAATTATTTGATTCTCTCTTTTAATTGGTTTTTTGGTGTTTTATAAAATTAATAATGTGGGTTAAGTTGTTGCAGATAAATTTGTATTTGTGTCATATAATATATTGGGTGTTGAAAATGCTTCAAAACATAAGGATTTGTACTTTAATGTACATCCCATGTTTATGAAATGGGAACATAGGAGAAGTCTTATTCGCAACGAGATTTTGCGATATAATCCTTCCATTTTGTGTTTTCAGGCAAGCTTTTTCCTCTTTTTAGTTAAGTTGTGATTAAATAACTAGATAGGTACCCGTGCTATGCAACTGTATTTAAGAATTTAATGGTGTTTAGGGTAGTTAGTCACCCTCGCCTTCTGAATGATCCTTGTTCTGGGTGTTTGTTTAAGCTTATATGTGGGCTTATGTGTTTATTTGATTTTGGTTTATATTTTATATTTATAAGCCTCAATTTTCCGGCTTATTTTGAGACTTATGGAGATATAAGCTTGTTATGATATAAGAAGCTTTATATAAGTCAATAAGTCTCGAAATAAGCCAAAAATTTGAGGCTTATGAAATATAAGCCGAAACTTGATAACATACCTTGTTATTCTATTGTATTGCCAAAGATCATTGTTTTAGGAAAGGGATAATTAGTTCAAACTGCAGCTAACTTATCACTTAAGTTTTTAGCATGTATTGGTATAATTATTTCATATTAAACACACCAATGGACTAATCTTCTTATTGTGTGAATCAAATGACCTGATTAAGTACCCCAAACTGCATAGTCTTCCTATTATGTGTACTAAATGACTGGTGCCAAGCCAGCATTACCTGCTAATCCGGTCATTCAGTACATACAATAGGAAGATTTGGCAGTATTTAATAAGAGCAAAAGGTAGATTGATACATTTTGAACTAAGTTGGATACATTTTGGACTAATTACCCCTATAGGAAAAGTAGCAACTATCATTTACATTCATTTGTTTTGGCTATATTTCATTTGGTACTATTATGACTGCAGGAGGTTGATCGTTTTGAGGATTTGAATAGAATTTTACATAAGGATGGCTTTAGAGGAGTTTACCAGGTATATTTTTAATTCTCAGCGTCTATTATGTGGAGCATTTTAAAATATTGATTAAAGTTAAACACCATTTATCTGCTAGGCTCGTACTGGGGATGCACATGACGGGTGTGCTATATTTTGGAAACATAAATTGTAAGCGTTTTTCTTTTACTCGTTTTTTCGAAAAGTAAAATGGCAGGTATATACATCATCATATTTGATTACTTGATGTGATAACACCTGAGGTTGTCTCCTCATGTGGCTCGCCTTTGTTGATGTGTTTTTCTTGTGGTTATTTAGAGTCAAACTAAAATGCCATATAGTTTTCTTCCAGTTTGTTTTGTAAACTGATATGCAGTAAGTGATTAAGACTTGGTTTTTCATGCCTTGAGATTTGATCATATCTATATCCTTTTGGTACAGATTTTCTCTTGTGCATGAGGACAACATTGAGTTCAAGGAGTTTGGCCTTCGTGATAATGTTGCTCAGTTTTGTGTTCTCAAGGTATGAACCACAATAACACATATTATATGCCTTGCTTTATATACAATCTGCTAGTCTTTGGAGAAAATGATCACAACCCTGTCACCTAAAAAGCGCATCAGTACCGATTTTGGCATGTCATGTTCGTTGCATGTACCTGTTTTGGAGGACTTTCAACGCAGATTACTTATTTATGTTTGTATTTCTTAACAAGATGGTATTGAGATGTCTTTTTGTCCTGAGTGATTGCTTCACTTTATTATTAATAGAAGTTTGAAAAAAAATTAGATACTTGTCTTCTATGCCTTGTGTTAATGTTCAAAGGCCTTTATTCATTTGGCCTGTAGGGGGAAGTATCACAATTCTAGTTATAGTCGTGCTCAATGTATTTATGTTTGGTCATTGAACCTCATGTGTGTTCTGATTTCTCTCTAAAACACACAGATGAATGAGTCCCAGAATCATATTGATGACATTGAAAATCTGAAGTAAGTTTACAATTATTTTATTTCCTATAATGCGCATACTTCTTCACATTCTTCTTCTCATAAAAATATGTGCTAAATATGTTGCTTATTGGACTTCTATTTCTGAAACATAAGGCACGTGTATCACACACGTACTGAACATACAACAAAGATGATTATCGCTAACTAGGAGGAAGTAAATATGTAGTTGATTATTTATTGTATCCTTACTTATTATCTTAAGTTATTGTGCGGCATATTTTGTGATTTTATTGTATCATTAGTGAGTGCAACATTAATCTGCTTAAGTTAGTGTGCCACATATGTTATGAAGTAATGTTTCTTTCAATATATGTAGGGCACAACCCTCCCGAAACATATTAATTGGAAACATACATGTTCTTTTCAATCCAAGTCGTGGAGACATTAAGCTGGGCCAGGTACATCCGCAACATAGTTTATGTCTTTGCAGTTCTTAGTTCTTGGGGGAAATAAATAAAAACATAAATAAGGTTTACCAGACACACACCTATGCTCGTAAGCATATCATTTGGTGTAGTTTGATGGCTTTGCTAGTGATTCTTCTGAATATCAAACGTGTTTAAAGTGCACAACATTATCTAATACAGTAATTATCTTTGACTTGCATGTGTAGCTTTTTGAGAACTCTTTTTTTTTTTCCCTTCATTTTTTGGAAAATGTAGTGCAGTTTATTCATTTATGTTTACAGATCAGATTCATGTACGTTGCATATGGCTAACACGAAGAAATGCACACATCTCATTATTGCAGGTTCGTTTATTTCTTGACATGGCTCATAGACTGTCACAGACATGGGGCAATATACCTGCTATTCTTGGGGGCGATTTAAATAGTATGCCTCAGGTAGCTTCAGAGACTTGTGTTGAACCTAATCCTTTTTAATTCTTCCGAGTTAATTTTTTTTTTTTTTTATAAATTTTATGTATATATAGCAATCTAATTTATCTCACTTAAGTTCCTACATTCTCTTATCTGTTCATAAATCTTTTTTTCAGAGTGCATTGTATCAGTTCATGGCTTCATCTGAGGTGAGTGTAATTTCTTTACTTATAGTTATTGATTTTACTACGAAGTACCAAAATCTTTGTTAGATTTTACTAAGCGAGTAAAGTCCAAAAATGAAACTATGATACCTATATATTTAGGGAATGTTTCGCTTAAGATTTTATTCTTTCTCTTTTATACAGTGTTTCTAATTCTCAAAATGTAATTTAATCGACTGTTATATTTATTTATTTATTTATGCTTCTCTCTTTCTTTTGCAGTTGAACATCAAACACCATGAGCGCAAAAACATATCTGGGCAGATTTGTCCATTAGATTACCCAAGTCATTCTCAAAGTAGCTATTCTTCTAGGTCTGTGATTTAAATTGTTTGCAAATAGTTTATCTTGAATGTTTATAAGCACCCAATTAAAGTGAGTTGTGTTAGCTCCGCTGACTAAGCATGTTCCACACTTATGTCCATAGGCCATTACTGCATAAATGGAGTAAAGGGGAACTAAGGCTAGCAACTGGAACTGAAGAGTCAACATACCTTAGACATAACTTAAAACTCAACAGTGCATACCGTGGAGTTCCAGTAAGTTCGTTATTCTAACTTGTGTCTATTTTTGTGGTTGGAACCTGGAAGACACAGTTGTAATATAACGTAATTGATTAGTTTAGTGTTTGGATTGTACTTTGCTGGTTTTGTAATTATCAAGTTTCGTTGTGTTGATTGCTAGAAGAAAAATATGATCATTTGAGGAAGTAACAGATAAAACATGGGTATACGTATGTAATTTTACTCATTTGCAGCTAGCATCAATCTTATTATCTGACTCCAGATAAGTAAGAGAATCACAGTGGGTTACCCAAACTATATTTAAAGATGACGTATTGACGTGAATGAATTAATCTGATAGTTGTTTAATATGCCTTGGTTATCATATATCTTCAGGCAAGCCGTTTGACTAGAGATATTCATGGAGAACCCTTAGCCACATCCTTTCACTCCAGATTTATGGGAACTGTTGATTACATATGGTATGCTACTAACTAGTTCTTTTGCATATATATACCGATTTATCCTAAAAAGCTGTGTTTGTATGTTCTTTTTTGCTTCTTTGCACATTTTCTATTCCAGACTTTTTTTATTTAGATGGGTTATCTTTGCTCAAACAGGCATACTGATGACCTTGTTCCTGTGAAAGTTCTTGAAACACTACCAATTGAAGATTTGGAGAAAACTAGAGGGCTTCCCAGTAAGGTACGTTATTAGAGCAGAATTCATCATCTTTTTATACTGTTACTCCTTTTTAAACTATTTGGGACATCTTTAAATTTGTAGGTACACCATATAACGAGTTTCCATGGATTGAAAATATAATAATCAACCCCAACATATAAGATACGTTTAAATCTATGAACTTATGAAACAAGTTGTGAATATAATTGTATTGATAATTGCCCCCAACCATAATGACTCCAGCACACTGATCATACATGTGATTCTGGTGTCATGGTACTTTACACATGATGCTTACTACTTGAAATTTGTTCTTCGACTTAAATTTGAAAATAAACTATTCTTGCAAAAAAATTAAGAAAAACCACTATGGCTTTTATAAAAAGCAACAAATAGTTGCAAGTACAGTGGGTCTTTTGTATTTACATTGTCATAGTTGGGGTAAAGTAACAAATTCTTATGAAATGTAAGTTTCGCCTCCCTTTTTTTCTTCATTTTCAAGAGAACAATCATATGGGTGCTACAAAGTAACAAGTATGATGGGTCTGTGATGTTAGGAACTGTAACAATCTTATCACACATACATATTTCTTCAGCTTCATTTAGATTAGAGTTGTATTGTTTTCTGATATAACAAAAATAAAAAATAAAAAAATCTGAAAAGTCTTACTGTATTTGTTTTGTGCAGGTATGGGGAAGCGACCATCTTGCTCTTGTGTGTGAACTGGCTTTTGCTGATGATTGTTGCAGAACTTGATATTGAAGGTTAAATTACTCGCTGTGGTATACAAGTTAGCTACATTCATAATGTATATAATTAACTTGCAGGTGGTAATGTTAATGTGGGCTGAAGTGCATATTTCCTATTTGATGGAAATCAAAATCTGATTAGCAGCCATTGGGAAAAATTAGATCAGATTAGGAACAAATGTGAATATTTTGTGCTATTTGTTAATGTTTCTCCACGAAGAACCAAGGTTCAGATTTTTATTTTATTTTATTTATTTATTTATTTATTGTAAGGGGAAAACCCATATTAGAAACTGGGGTAGCCACCTAGCTAAGTGAAAATAACAAAAACCAGAAATTGTATGAACGCAAATGGTAAGCAAACGGAAAGGAGAAATAGGTCGAGGCACATGCTTGATACTTTAGGGAATGCTTATGTATAATTAAGAAAAAACCCGAAGAGGGTCGTACGCTCTCCTTGCCCAAAATCAACATATTGACCCATTGTGAATTTGTCTGACATTGTTTCTAGCGAACACAATAACGAGTTGAAGAGAGTTTGCCTTACTTCATAATCAATTTTCTTATTGTAAAGATACGACGGGTGCTAAATAAAGCAAAAGGAAGAATGTTTGGGGTGGTTTACTGCTGCTACAAACACATACATTATGACTTCGGTTGTTTCCAAGCAAACAAATAAACATAAATGATAGTCTTGACAAAAGTTAAAATGTTTCTAAATCCGAACTGTTTGAATGCAATCCTATGTCTAAATCAGGCATATACTAATCGAAATTAGAGATATTTCTTAAAGAACGATTATGCTGATGATTAAGTTATGACAAGCTTAATGTCAAAACAAACATATAAAATTGATAACTTAAGGATAATTTGATAGGATCCCAATCCAGTTCTTTAACATGATTCTATGCCTAACGCAATAACTTGAAAAGGTTGCAAAAAGAAAAAGAAGAATGATATTTCATCTGTAGGAACAAATAAACATCCAGTTGGAGCACTTGTTATTGCAGTTGATGTGTTCACAGCATGATTCTAATCGGAAAAAAAGTTGTCATGCTACTCCTTTACAAAATTCTTTGCAGTCAATTCTTCTGTATTTAGTTTGTATGTTCCTAATTAGGTGGTGGTGCTTATCTCTGCAACAAGTAAGCAAGGGGTGCAGAGACTTTGAAACTGGTTAGAAATTACGAGTAGGGATCAAAGAAGCAACTGATTTGTATCGGTAATTTATATATGCAAAGGTCAACACAGATGATCATCTTACTTGTACTCTCATCAAAACACCCACTTTCATGTCTTAGGCAACACACTGATTCAAATGAACCAAGAAGACCTCCCTCTCGATTGACTAATACGAATCTATATCGTTTAATTAAATGCGTTGGACAAATACAAATGTCTAAACAGCAAAACATGGGTAATTCCAGAACCACAACTAATCATGTTACGACAAAGTGGGAACCAGGAATGAAAACCAGCCAAGAAATAAACTTCACAATTCAATATCACTTATTCAGAAAATAAAATATGCATCAATCTCAATAAAAGATGGAATCATGAAATTGAGTTTTATTATCAAATGCCTGCATAACCCATAGTCTGGATTTAGATAATGACCAGGTACAAAAGTCAAACAAGCAGACAAGTATGTGTGTTTAGCACTAGCATTAACATAGTACAAAAGACAGAAAGGTGGTGAGTTTTGAGCAAAACCAAACTGGTGTACAAAGCTGCAGCCAACACAGAGAATTCAGTGACCTGCCAACATATTATTAAATATCATTAGTATTTTCTTCAGATAATAATAGATTAACAACAAGCAATATCAACACAGATTAACATTAGTTCACGAATTCAATACCCTAAATTAACTTTGCCTTTATTTGTGACACAAAAAACAAAACAAATGGCAGAAACTCCACTTGGAAATGTTTTTGAATAAAATATTCAACGACTAAAGTCATGACTTCAAACATGAAGTAATAGGAAAAGATACATGTAGAAGAGAAAGCTACGGGTCAAATTGTTGACATTTTTTTACCAAACAATGTCGTAAATATGCAGCACTTCCAATTCCTACCAATCCAAGTTTGTTAGCCCCAGCCTATGTCAAATCTCAAATGGGTATTTATTGCAGTATGTGTCTCAATTCTAACTCTAGTAGGTCTACGAATATTACATTTCAATTTTCTTGTCTGATCATGTCAAATCTTATTATCAAGGGGGATAACTGGATAACTTAATGGTTCTGGGTTATGGTTTCACTCTTTTCTTTGCCTACAATTCTTACCAATTGTATAATGTCTCTGTGTTGGTCCAGCTTCTTCTTAGGGTAGAAGTTTCCGGTGCAAAATAATTCAGCCAACCCCACTGTCTTATGGCCCTTATATCTATAGAGGGAAACTTCACCTTCAGTTTTCGGATCCAAATTATCCAATTTCACATCTTTTTCTAAACATCTTTCTACCAACCAGAAACTTAACTCTGTTGTCCATAGAATTTCTTTTAATCCTAAATCATTTTGTGAAGTGTTATGTGGTTCTCAACAAGACTACCAATAGGGCAATAGGTTTATTTGTTCAATTTTGTTAACGTTTCTGTTTAAAAAGGGTTATGTGCAATGGTTCAGGTATGGTATACAATGGCAGATCTTGTAACTTGTGTAAACTAGTGACTTTCATATCCTAGTCATCATCTCTAAAATCCCACACTTAGGATACGACATCTTCAACAGTATGTTAGTACTTGATTTTCTATAAGTATGGTGAATGCATGGGTTTATAGTACATGTGTATCACCAAAGCCGCTAAAAACGGCAACATTTTCATCCCTTTCTTTGGTCAACGTGAAGTGCTGAGGAATGCAGTCCTTGGCATTCCAATCACCATGTTTGACATAATGTTTTTGTTTTTTTTGGGTAGCCATGGTTTCCGATCTTTTGGTCGACTAATCCACGGGGTTTGAGCCCACCGACACACATACACAAACCGGGTAAAGCCCTCCTCTTTTTAGGTGCAACACTAGGGGTCATTTCATTCTAAAACTAGCCTAGTTTAAGGGCATATAAATCTTACACCTCAACCACCACATATGTTTCAAATAAGTTCTCCAAGGTCCATATTTAATCAATGCAGTTGCCTTCTAGGTTACAAATTTACATTAGCAGTTAGTGACCAATAAAGGGATGAAAATGAAAAGGGAAAAAGGCATATCCATGTACAATGAAAATGGAAAAAGGTTGATATATCAGCAACACTGCAATGGTCATAACACACACCACCTCTTTCACATTAATGATCAAAGCTTGTAACTATATAGACATAGAAAAGAACCTCAGAACCTATCTGACTTCTATTCATCTCACCATAATAACTTAAATTTTCAAAAGTTTATACAAAACAAGGTAATCATATTGTCTATTGAAGCTTAAACCAAAGCTTGTGCTTTTGGAATTTCCTTGTGTATGTAAAATCATTAAAAAGAAACACGATGAGGTCATGTACTAAGGTGATTTTGAGATTATTTCGAACTCAATTTAACAAATCTAAGCATGAGTCCATATGCCCCATCCTGAATTCATAATCGTTTGTAAATGACATGTTCGGTCTTCAAAGTTCATATACTTGCACATGTTGCAACTTTTGAGGCTTATAGAACCATTTGATTGGTTAGAAATATAAGGTCAATATAGTAAGTCAATGTCTGGTTGCAGAAAAAAGTCCACAAACAAGGCAGATTTGGTTGCCTCTTTGTAGTTATATTTGATTACCTTAAGCCTAAAGCTTATGTGTGTGACTAGTTAATTATGGCTTTATGTTTCCTTTGGTTCCAACTTATGGAGCATCATAACTAATATAGGATCAAAACTTTGTTGTAGGTATTTAAAAATAATAAAATATGGTTTCAGTACTTCAGTTACACTCTATTTCCTCAAGGAAAGGTGACAAGGGAACAGTTTACTTGTTTATGAAGTTTTTCTGCAGTGACCTACTAATTGACCCTTTACATTTCCAAATGGTTCTATAAGCCGCATAAGTTGCAATATATTTAAGTATCTGAAATTTTATGTAATTCCTAGAAATGCATATTGGATCATCTGAACAGGCTCAAACTTATCCTCCTTCTCTTCCTAGAAACTAGAATAGTTACTATTACACCAATCATCAATCTAATATAACAACTCAAAGATAGTCCTAACTAGGGGTGATCATCGGTCGGAAACCGGACCGGACCGGCCAAGACCGGACCGGACCGAAGACCGAGAACCGGAAAACCATAGACCGAGACCGGACCGAATATGGTCGGTCCGGTCTCGGTCCGGTCTCGGTCCGGTCGGTCTTCGGTCGGTCCGGTCCAATTAGGCAAGTTTTTTCGGGTTTTTGGTCGGTCCGGACCGGACCGGACCGGACCGACAGGACCGAGACCGAATTTGGCAAAAAGCTTAGACCGAGGACCGGACCGAATGTGGTCGGTCCGGTCCGGTCGGTCTCGGTCCGGTCGGTTTTGTCGGTCGGTCCGGTCCGGCCGGTCCGTTTGCTCAGCCCTAGTCCTAACAAATAAAGTTAAGAGAAAACCAAGCAGTTATGTAATAGATTCAAAAAGAATAACAGGTTCTGCTACGTGTTCACATCATATTTAGCATGTAAGAGCAATTGTTAATAGCGCATAACCAAAAACCCCAACTGAAGGTACCTATACTAGTTTGTGTTACACTTTTGTAACCTCTTATGTATCATAAGCTATCAATGACAAATCAGATACAAGAATTATAAATCAACCATAATGAGATTAGTACAACTTTCAGCATCAGTTGATTTTTTTATTCCTTAAACTCTTTTATACTCAAAAAGGGTGTTTGGATAAGTGGTTCAAGAAATTAGTGTTTTGATTTGCTTATGGTGTAGAAAATTGCAATAAGACTTGATGAAATGGGGATTGGTATGCAAGTGTAATCTGACTCCATATATATTACGGTTAGGTTGGAAATGAGGGAAGAAAAGTTTATCACCCTAAATAAGCATTTTGAAATAAGTAGCTTATTAGTAACGAGTTATTTTACCCCAAAATAAATAGATAAACAGTTGAAATTAGGGGGTGTTTGTTTAAGCTTATATGTGGCTTATGAGCTTATTTGTTTTTCGGCTTATATTTCATAAGCCCCAATTTTCCAGCTTATTTTAAGACTTGTGGGCTTATATAAGTTTATTATTATATGATAAGCTCCTATAAGCCTATAAGTCTCAAAATAAGCTGGAAAATTCGAGCTTATTAAATACAAAAGCTGAAATCAAATAAGCTCATAAGCCCACATATAAGCTTAAACAAACACCCCCTAAGGCTGCTTTTAGCAAGAGAGTAGCACCCTATTTTCCACAAAACGTTCTGTACAAAACAAGTAAAATTGCATTCAAATTGGCTTGGATTACGAAAAATTATCAACAAAACTGAGTTTCCACAAAACACATTTTTGGTGTTTTCCTCAGTTCCTTTGTACCTCAAAATGCTCCTTTGTACCCCAAAATACTCGTTTGTACCCCAAACAGTTTGAATTATCCAAACGGCTACATTTAGTTGTGAGAAAACACCCCTATTTTCCGCAAGAAGTTTTATAGATAACAAGGAAAACGAAAATCACATTCAAACTAGTTTGTTCCAAAAATTCTCCACAAAACTGAAATTTTTATAACCTTACCAAAGAAATATTACAAAACACATTTTGACGTTTCCTTCATTTCCCCAAACCCCCCACTTTCCTTCATTCTTCGAAAAAAAAACATAACGTTTTCTAAATCTTCAACCCCCCCCCCCCCCCCCCCCCCCCCCACACACACACACACAACACCTACCTTCCAAATTAGAAATAGAAAAGTAGCAAAACGCAGCCAAAACACTAATACTAATAAGAAACCAAGCAGAAATAATACCATCAAATCATTCCAAGCTCTCAACTGGTTTAGGACCTAAAAAAACAAAAACCCATATTAAGAAAACATAAAAAAACAAAAACATAAAAGAAAAAAACATAAGATAGATCTAAAAAGAAAACAAACCATGTTGATCAGGATGTCGGCCATCTTTACCCCAACCAATACCACGAGTAGAATCCATGTACTGTTGAACAAGATGACGACACTTTTGAAGATGATTAACACCTTCAATCCTGTAACACCAACGAAGCTTATCTCGAATGATTTTCGATGTCTCGATGTCGATCCATTTCTCTCTAACAAGATGTTCACGCATTTCGATCATTGCTACTGGATCCTTGTACGGGTTCTCATGGTCGAAGTCTGGGGGCTGTTCATCGAACACCACTTCCTTCTTTCTTCCCATTTCTTGTTCTTTTTCTTTTCGGCTGATGCACCTACTACTGTGTGTTTTTTGTTTTTGGGTTTTAGAGGATATTTGTGGTAGGGTGTGTTTCATACATTTTGACTTTTTTATGTTTTATGGTTTTACCCCTTAAGGTTGTAAAGAAAAAACAAGGGTGTAAACGAGCCGAGCACTGCCAAGCTCGAAACTAGACTCGAGCTCAATTATTTTGACACTTCAAGCTCGAATTTGATAAATAATCGGAATATCAATGGCTCAATTAACAAAATCTATGGCATATCAATGGCTCAAACTCGACTCGAGCTTAGTTAACAGAATCTAATAGCCTAATTACCAAGCGACATAGAAAAACCCAGAAAATGACATAAGATAGCATAAAACGACGTTGTTTTGATTTTTTTTCACACTAAACGGCGCATCCGCACGCCTAATGTATAATAGAGTACTACAAGCAACTAAAGGTATCAATCGGGTTATCGGGTCGGGTTAGGGGCTTATCCGGTCGGGTCTATCGGGTTCTGAAAAATAAAAACCAACCCGAAACCTAACCTGATAATAAGCTATTGGGTCTATTGGGTTGTCGCGTTAGGTCCATCGGGTTATCGAGTTACATGCTAATCTCATCCCACAATTTGTTTTATTTATTAAAATACCACTAAACATAAAATTAAGAGAGAACTGCAAAATACATCCCTGTGGTTTACAGGTTTTGTCATCCTACATCCTTGTCAGAAACTTTTGGCAAGATACATCCCCCGTTAGGCAAACGTTTGCCACTATACATCCCTCGTTTACAATAAGGACTAACGGTGCAAATTTTTCCTCCGTTATCTCTTAACGAGACAGAAAATATTACACCGTTAGCCCTCGTTAGCCAAACGTTTGCACCGTTAGTCCTCTTTTTTAGAAAAAAAAAGTTAAAATTAAAAAAAAAAAGGAAAAAAAAAATTAAAAATTAATTTTTTTTAAAGTTAATTTAAAAAAAAAAAAAAAAAAAAAATTATCGTTTAAGTTATGCCATGTCAATTATTTTCCGAAACTGTATCCCGACAACCAAATAATAACCAACACAACTAGTAAACCAAATCTAAATATCAAGTCCGACTCCAAGTCGGCTCAACCAAATCCATCCGAACACAACCATAACCAAAACATTTCCCGAATCGAATCCAAACTCAAATCCCAACACAAAATCACAACTAAATAATCCCCAAGCCTTGTCGTGACTCGCCGTGAGTCACGGTTTGGCTCTTCGTTGACTGCCGAGACCAAAACAACCCAAACAGACCAAAAATAACTCCAAATCAATAATAACATCAAGAACTTTTCAAAAGAAACAAGGAACACAAAAGTAATCCCACACCAAGTCGACTGAGTCAACTCGGTGGGTTGACCGAATCATCGAGCCGCGATCAAAATGAGGGATTCACACGGTTTTATGTTTAAAATATTTATTAAAACATTTTTATAAAATATTTAAAAACAAAATCGGTTTTATTAAAGTTTTAGAAATTAGGGTTTCGTATAAAAATGATAACGGGTTAAGGGGAGGCGCGTGTGAGGGTGTTACTGTCGGAAAACAATGAAAGGGGGGTGGTGGCTCTTGGTGATGGTGGCGGCGGACTGTGGTGGGAGGGATGAAGAATCCGGCGGTGTAGAGAGAGAAAGGAGAGAATGGGTGTGAGTGAAAGGAGAGAATGGGTGTGAGTGTGTTTAAAAAAAAAATTAATTACTAGTATTATTTATAATTTTTTTTCGCAAATATTATTTTTTTTAAAAAGTTTTGATTTTTTTTTATTAAAATATTAACTTTAAAAAAATTAATTTTTATAAAAAAATTTAATTTTTTTAAAAAATACGCATTTAAAAAAAATTAATTATTATTTATAATTTTTTTTAAATACGCATTTTTTTTATAAAAATTAATTTTAAAAAAAATACGCATTTTTAAAAAAATTAATTATTATTTATAATTTTTTTTTCGCAAATATTATTTTTTTTAAAAAAAATTTGATTTTTTTTAATTATTAACTTAAAAAAATTAATTTTTTAAAATTTTTTTCCTTTTTTTTTTTAATTTTAACTTTTTTTTTTTAATTTTAATTTTTTTTTTTTTTTTTTTTTTTTTTTTTTTTTTTTTTTTTAAAAAAAGAGGACTAACGGTGCAAACGTTTGGCTAACGAGGGCTAACGGTGTAATATTTTCTGTCTCGTTAAGAGATAACGGAGGAAAAATTTGCACCGTTAGTCCTTATTGTAAACGAAGGATGTATAGTGGCAAACGTTTGCCTAACGGGGGATGTATCTTGCCAAAAGTTTCTGACAGGGATGTAGGATGACAAAACCTGTAAACCACAGGGATGTATTTTGCAGTTCTCTCTAAAATTAATATAAAAAGAAAACGAACAAGACATTTGTATTTCCTAGACCCTAACATATAACGCAAAAGTAAACAGGTCAAAGTATATTACAAGTAGCCATTTTCCCTAAATTTTTTTGGTCAATAGTTATGTCGTTTTTTCCCACTTGTAGCACCAATTTATAAAATAGAGAAAAACAACTAAGCTAATGATGCAAATACACTAGAACCAAGTTTAAAGATGCAATTTATAAATTGTTACAAGTATTGTGACTAATGGACTATAATAAACGAGCATTAGTTGAAAAATTATAGATTTGTTAATGGACATTATAACTTATCGGGTTTATCGGGTCCACCCGATATCTGATAACGAACCAATTAAAACCCTAACCCGACCCTATTAGGCTATCAGGTTTTTTGAGTGACCCGATAAACCCGATAAGCTAAGTTTGACCCGAATCAACCCTACCCTATAAATCCTTATCGAGTTTGGGTCGGGTTCGGATCAGGTCTGGTTGAACCATTTGACACCCCTACAAGCAACAATGAGTATGTTCGGTAAAAGTAGCTCTAAACTGTTAGATATAAGCTAATAACTGGTAATTGTAATAGGTAGATGAGGATGATAGCTACAAGTTGTTTCTTCTTTGTTTTATATTGTTGTTTGGTAAGATAGTTGTAGCTGTATTTGTAAAGCGTAAAATGACGTAAAAGGACATTTTCAAAGGCTGAAACAAAATGAGAACTCGTCAATCGTTGATAACATGTGTTCCATATTGAAGAAGGGGTCATTAAGTTGTTTTTTTTTTTTTTTTTTTTTTTTTTTTTTTTTTTTTTTTTTCATGACAACGAACATCATGAGTTCATATAATCATTTGTAATTTTGATGATGATGGAAAATGTTGCAAGTTTAACTAGTACGCGTTTTGGTTCTTAGTAAATAAGACAAACTAGATAATATAGAACATAACAAATAATATGTTATTATGTTAACTATAAACTACGGAGATGAAAAGTTTAAATAAGTTCTAGTTCAACGAGAGAAGAAAGGAACATGTAGTCATATGTTAATTAAACAAAAGGTAATTAAGTAATTTCAAGTTTAGATAGCTCTAGAAAAATTAAAAAACTTCATTTGTTAGCTTTTTGTTTAAGAGCTGTATGATTAAAATAAAAGCTTGATGTTTGAGTTACCAAACGAATCTTTTTAATCTGAAAGAGTTTGTAAAAAACTTACAACTCTAAAAAAATTTAAAAATGCCCATTCTAAACAGGCCTAATATGTATATGTAAGTAGATGGAGTTATAAAAAGTTAATAGGAAGAGAGACAAACACAACGATTTATAGTGGTTCAGAATGAAATTTGTGTCCATCCATATGTCCACGTTCGAATCCGTGACACCTATTACCATTCGTTAATAATCAAATTTTTGTGGTGGAGAAACCGTACAATGATGCTTCATGTTCACTAAGACTTAACCTATTATCCAATAGTATTCTCACTAGGAAAGCCTTAAACACACGACCATGTGTAGTCTATACGACACAAGAACAAGAACCCTTCCACATTTGGAACTAGTTTTAATAGAGTTGACAGATTCCACACTTGAATGACATAACACACTTTCTTGACCAAACTTGACACAAGACTTAGACAATTTGCTTGTTCACACTTGGAGCAAGACTCCACAATCAGTAACTAGTGATTCTCAGTCTAATATGATAAGAGTTTGTATGATGTTGTTGTTACAAGGTTTTCACTCAATGAGTTGAAGCTAAAAATAATCAAGTGAGTATAATAATGAGAAAAAGACTCTAGGTGAATGAGGAAATCAATCTCTTGTAGTGTTTTTCTCTAGCAAGTGATTGTTTTCAATGATGATGATCAAGATGGGATATAATTAATATGTTAGTGTTTGAAAAACTTTGAGAGAAGTGGGAAATTAGGAGATTAAAAGAGGTTGGTATAAATACAAAGCATAAAAGTTCATCATGTCTAGCGGTAGTCAGGTGTGCGAGCGCACTAGTTGATGCGTCATGTGCATTTTAATTTATTTTATTTTATTTTTTATTTTTATTATTTTTTAGTAAATTAGTGTTCCGGCTTGTTTCCCTCATGTCATTATGTCTTAACATTCTCTAAATTATATTTCAAATCTCTGAAAAACCTTGCTTTACTTTAACTCAATTGATTAAAATAATTAATCATTAAAAAAGGATATGCTAATTTTAAGGTGGAAAACATTAGCCGAATAATATTAGCCAAATAATATTATTTGGCTAATAGAAAATACATGTTTGGACTTAGCTAAATAAGAATAGGCTAGTCAAGATGTTATAACTAATGCTTTGAGTGTATGAACCAATGTTGTGTTCTACTTAATGCAATATTTCACTAGCCACTTGTGCACCAATGTAATTGCTAGTTGTTTGGTGTAGCAGAGCATAAAAACTGCTTACTTTAATAAATTTGTTTTTGCAACTAAGAAAGTTGTTTAGTCACATTGTAGGTTACTAACACTTGATTGTTAAACACTTAGAACATTTTTATGAAAGTCTAGTAGTCAGTTTATAAAAAGGCAATTAACCGTGTTTGGGTGGGAGTACTACCAATATGAGTGGCCTTCTGGGAAGTACTCATATGGTCGCTAAAGCAAAAGTCGTAAGGCTAGGCAAAACAAATAATATTGTGGTATGAGTAGACATGTTGTTATAAATACCCACTTGCGTACAAAAAGTATTACATATGGTTTTATGTTCTTATATGCCTACTCTCATTGCACTTCTACTTTTACGTTATTGTGATTTTGACTTGTAAAGTTTACAACATATAGCGTGATAAAGCGTTATGGTTTCACGAACTTTATTACAATATCTCAAGATTGATTGCATTGCGGGATACATGTTTTTTTAGTGCGGTGATCGAGAATAGACATAATGGTGTGATTGTGTGATCAATGTTCTTTATAATCATATCAAGACATATGGCCGTAATACGATAAATGATAAAATATTGCATTCGTAAACTTGTTACTTTTTATAATTTATATCTAATTTTTTAGGGTTTAATTTATATACTTTATAAATACTATGTTTTTTAATGGCTAATCTTATACAATTTAAATAATTTTAGTAATTTATTATATTATTACTAGCTATAAGTCCCGTGCATGCACGAGGTTTATACACGAATCAAATTTATTTTAAAATTTTTGTTTAATATATGGACATATAAGAATTTACCCATGAAAATTGTGATATAAGTAAAACTAATACTTGTTCAGGATTTTTTATTACTCCGTACATATTAATATCTTTACAATAATATTTTGTAAAAAAATTTGTTGGTTGAAAGATTTAACTTTATTTAACTGACATAGATGTTAATGTTGATGTTGAGGTTGATATTGTTGTTTAATTTTAACTATTCATATCATGTTGTACAAAATGTGCAAGTTTAGTAGCACATAATCAGCACGAATAGGAGATATCAGTACGCCACACACGGGACACCTTTTGTAGTGAGGGAAGTCCTCTTGATGAAGTTAGAATATGCTCCGTAAAGTTTTTTAAAAATATTTTTCTGGATATCCATATATAAACTTTAAATAAGAATTTCATGAGTCGTTGTTATAAATATAATAGCGTATATTTATTTTCATATTATAGTAATCCGTGCTTACATTTGATATTCATATTCCCGTTAGCAATAGTTTAGCCGTATTTAATATTTAAGCCCGTATACGCATAAATTAAACTTTTAAAATAAAATAACATGAGTCATTATTTAACGTATATAGTAAAAAAATATTTTAATGGATGAAAGTCTAAAACAAATATTAGTTTTAAAAAATATTTAACGTATATTAAAAATAATTCATATATTTACAAAATTTTATAATGTTAATAGATGAAAGTATGAAAAAAAATACTAATACTCATGTAATTTTAGACAAAGTTCATCTTATAAAGTATAAGAGGTATAAAGTGTAATAGGTTATTTTTTATTATTTTTTTATTTTTTTCCTAAAGTTATTAAAAAATATGAAAACTTGTAATTTACACTTAACTCCATATATTTTACGTAAAATTCAACAATTAAAGTTTTATTAATTACTTCATCTTTTTCTAAGTTTTTGTTTTCACAAATTTGATACAAATATTTTTATTTATTTTTTTCTCAACAAAATTTTTTCACAAAATTTATTAAAGTTTGACCAAAATTAATTCAATTTTTACTTTCTATTGACCAATCACGTCGTTTGCTTTTGCTTATGTGGCAAAATCGAGCTCTCCTATTGGTATATATTTTTTTTTCTTCAATGAGAATAGTTTTGCAAAATCACTTCGAAATGATGTAATTCTTTTATTATATAAAATATTTTTGTCAATCAACAAAATTTTATAATTAAATTTGGTAATTAATTAAGTATATTTTCTTAAACAAATCCACGACGTTGTGGTTGCCAAAGGTCTTACATAAAATAATATATACAATTAAATTAACTATTTTGACAATTCATAAATTTATTTAGTGAAAATACACTTTAGCGATCATATTTATCATCACAAAACGGGTGAGCGGGAATTAGGTTTTCTTTTGGGAAATTTCAAGGATCTTTTCTAGTTTTGGAAGGACAAATTAAGAACATAAATTTTAATTATGTTTAGTGATAGACACATGTCGTCGCTAAATTAAAGTGTCGGTCAAAGTAAAAGAAACGAAACTTTTGTCGTTTAGCGACTTTTAGTGATGACATATAGACCGATCAACCGTTCCCAACTAAAAAAATTAGAAGGATTAAATAATTATAAAGATAAACTATTAAAAGTAAATATTAAAGCTATATATTAATCAATAATTTTTAATGGTTAATACTAGTAATATTTATTCTTATTGAAAAGGTTAAAAATATATTTGTTCATGTTGTTACGATCAAGAATAAGGAATGACATGAATGCAATAATAGACGTTACTATTATAGAAAGTGGGAATAAAAGCATGAGATTACACAATGAAACACCAATGACCAATTGTCTTCCATCTATATTATATCCATGACATGAATCTCCGACTGATGCTCCTAAAATCATGGTGTACGCTTAGAATTCTAACCCATTTTCAACTAAAATAACAAATCCAAAAAACCTTTTCTCTTTTTGCCTTCTCTTTCTGTTTCTAATTCCATCAGGTTTGTTCAATAATTCTTTCATTTTCACGTAAATATGATTTTGGTATTTGTTTACAACCCTTTTTATTGCATTATGTGATGAAAACAATGATGAAACGCAATTTAAAACTATTTTCATGGTATATATGCGGTTTATCGTTGAAATATATTTGTATAATGCCAGGGTTTAATTTCTCCTTTAAAATTTTGATTTTAAGATTTAGTTTATCAACATATGTCATGACACAAAATTAACCGGCTATTATGGGCATTATCACTCAACCATTGCTAGTGTAACATGAAAGGTACTTCTGGCTATAATTCGATGATTAAGCATAGGTTACAATGAGAAACAAGTAAGGACTTGCACTTCAGAAATAAAGTAGCTTTACATATTTGTGTAGATTTAGGACTTGAGAAGTGTTTGCAATAAACCTTAATGAAAAGCGCTGCCGGAAATCATGATATGGCTACAAGTTTATATAAGCTATTTTGGGATGGAAACTTGGGCTAATTCTCAATAAACTAATGCTCAACACATTAGCAAAATGTTAGTAGCAAAACATGACTTTCTATTGATTAATGATTTTTTTAATGACATTATATTATTTGTTTCTAATACTAGATTAGTAGTGCACACCCACGTTATAAAAGAATTAATGTGTTGTTGTGCTGCCAGATATATGCCTAAACCAAGTGCTACATAGCAACTTATGATATTATGGATCAAGAAACAAAAGATTATGGTAGACTCAATCTTTCAAATTCATCTGCCAGCAGTGATATATTCGAATCTGAATCTGTTAATGATGGTGAGCCAGATGGAGTCAATAAATTTAACTGATTTCTGATTTTCTTTGTGCTATTGATATGGGCGTTTTTAGTGATTTATTTATTAGTTTTTGTGTTTGTTTTTGCATAGCTAAGATGCGGACAGCTGTGATAGAGTGGTTGAATAGCACTATTCCAAATCTTAATTTGCCTGTTAATGCTTCGGATGAAGAGTTAAGAATTCTTTTAGTTGATGGTACTATTCTCTGTCGACTTATGAACAAACTTGAACCAGGACCTGCTATTGAGGTAGAGTCTTCTAATTCAATTTAAAATAAGTTATGATAAAAGTTGAGGACTTTTTACGGAAGATGTGATTATATTGTCGTGTTGTATCTTTTTGTTTAGTATGGTAATCCTCATCATTCGTCAGAGGCACCGTCGGAAAATGTTAACAAGTTCCTTGCAGCTATGGATGAAATGAGTCTACCTCATTTTAGTATATCAGACCTAGAGAAGGTACCATTATCTTGCATGATGTTTGTTGAGATGCACATCTAAGCTACAATTAGAAGCTGCATCTTCAACGTATTCATTTGTTATTAAGCATGTAATGGGTTGAAGGAGTATACATCGCATGATTATTTAATATAACAGAAATAGAAATTATATAGTAAATATGTATTTAAGTAATATCGTTTTTATAATCATACTTTAATAAATTAATCTGTCAAAAAATTCAAAAGAATGGAAATGAGAGTGTGGTGGACGTATACACGAAGTTATTTTGCTACCTATAGTTAAGCAAACCTCAATTCATCCCACGTCATTAACTTTAGATGCGAAATGTGAGTTTGTTGATCTAACATTTTTAGAGTGAATTTCTGCACATTTCAATGATTCCACTCTCTCACTAAAACAAACAAGTAGACACACTGGACTGTCATCTCACTCGTATTACATGGTTCAGGGATCAATGAAAATAGTATTGGAGTGCCTTTTAACACTTAAAGCGCATTTCATGCCAAAGGTTGCAATAGGCAGTCCTAAATGTACTTCACCAAGAAGTTGGGGAATTGACTCTTCGAGATGGAAACAGTTTGATGAACAGAGTGGAACAAGTGATAGTTTTGGGGAAGAATTATCTCCTCGCAAATTCCAGAGGGGGCGCAGCCCTATGATATCTGGTACTCTCTTTCTTTGTCTTCGTATTGTACATATTTTACTACTACGTACACCAATACATGGGATATGTTTACTCGTTTTAGAGGTGTAAAGTTTGACTTATTTACCTATAAACGATATATTTGGATTATGTTATGGTTCAAACAGGTAAAATAGAAAATTGTTAACTTAAAAGAAAAACTATCAGATGGAATGATGGATTGATGGTCTTACAAAGTGTATATTTAAATTATAAACCATCTTATATAAGTTTATTCGGTATGCGTATATTACTGTTGAAATAACATAATTTATGCAACCATTTGTAACTTTAATTTCACGTCAACTCAACCCGACCTGTTTCAAACTATTCAAATAACAAGCTTTTACCCAACCTGCTACTTTTCCACATCAAACAGTTTTTGTTTTCTGGATATTTTATTTTATCCCCAACACTTTTGTAGTCAAATTTTAGTTTTGTAATATCCATACCCTTTTCTGCAGAGCCAACAAGTGCATATACGCATCATGCTGGACATAAATTTCATGAAGCGTTTCAGATGAAACATGGTGGTGGCTATTCTGATCTTCCTGCATCAAAAATCTCAGAATTGATGAAATCAAACAGTTTAGATGTGATTACCTTAGCGCTTGTGAAATTGCCTGCATTATTTCAGTATGTATTCTTTTTTACATTTTTCAGTTTATAATTTTCCAAATTTCTTTTTAACAGATTGCCCCCACACAGTCGCTTCTTAGCATGGTAAATGGGATTCTAGATGAGAGCATCAGCAGGAAGAACGGTGAAATACCTCATGTATGATACCTGGGTTCAAAATGGGATGGGGTTGAATATGGGTCATTTATTAGTATGGTTGAAATGGGTCAGGTTAGGCTGGCTAACCCGGATTTTTTTTTTTTTTTTTTTTTCATTTTTAATTTTACTGAAAATATTTAGTTAATCTTGCAATGGATTTAGGAGGTCGTATGCAACAGAAGGAGACTTCCAACCTGTTGTCTGGTCGATTTTAGCTAATTTTTTTATTTGACCTGTTTAACCTATTTGAGATAAAACAAAACACAACCCAAACTGACTCATGGATAAACAAATGGGTCGAAGTTGTTTCCACTACATGGTTAACTTTTTTTTGTTGTAATGTATTCCAGCGTGTTGCTTGCCTCATGAGGAAAGTGGTGCAGGAGATTGAACGGCGTATTTCTACTCAAGCTGAACATCTACGAACGGTAAGATTTATAACAAGTTTTTCCATTGACTCTTTCTCTTTGACAATTGTATTTGCTTCTGAATGCAGCAAAATAATCTTTTCAAAACTCGTGAGGAGAAATACCAGTCAAGGATTAGAGTCCTTGAAGCTCTTGCAAACGGAACCAGTGGAGAGTCAACGGTAGTTTCTTTAATTGCTATTTATATGCTGCTTAGCCTTTTTTAATCTAGACATATATTTATATTATCTCATTTTTGCAGGAGGTAATCAACCACTTTGACCACATGAAGGTAAGCTTCATTAAATGTTTCACAACCAGGTTCTTTAAGCTTCATTCAATAACTAAATTTTCTTTTTTGTAGATGATGATGAGCCCGTTTGAACAGATAAAGGTAAGGTTCATCATATTATCTAACTTCATGTGCTCCATATGTATATTAAGACAATGACGCTCTTACATATCAAATAATCATGATATAACAAACAGGTATTAGTCCATGTTCAATTAGTCATAGTATTATAAACCTAATTATCAAAATAATCTCTATGTATAAAGAAGCAGAACTATGAAACTTTTGAAATAAATTCAATCCTAGAGGCTTAGACTAGGCATGAGCCAATTCAAGCTTAAAATTTGATTGTGGTCGTTAGGTTTGCGGTATGTAGCAACTCAGGTCATGGATTGAGTTGTAGAGTCTATACTAGAGAAGACTTGGGGTGTGTAAGACCCATGCGGGGGCACCTAACATCTTTTGAAAACTAAATAAGGACTGTTTTTGGCCTGAACTGCTGTAGAAATGTATTTCATTGCCACATAAATAATTTGCTTTTCTCATGCATACTGAAATTTAACTTTATTTTGGCTAAGTTTAAAGAAATTTTAATGACTCATGGAAATCCACACGAAAGAGATGACCTAGTGTGTTAAAGTTTCGTCAACGTACTTATGAATTTTCTTTAATGATTCAGGTTGACGTGACAAGAACAGGAAATAGCAAGGACACAGCTCTACAGGTGAGTTCATGTAGAGTGGCAAGAAACTTCTTTTAGTATTGGATTACATGATGTTAGAACTCCACTCCGGATACATTTTATGTGCCTTGTTTACGATTTATGAGGCATAATCAAAGTTTATAGCTTACTTATAATGTATTGAGGTTCATAGTGTACAACTTATCGATAGAATATAAGGTTCTCAAAAACTTATGCATGTTTGTGTACACATTTTAGCTTCTACATTTTACAGAAAATATGTATAATTGAGACTTTCTATTATGTGTTATAGTTTCTTTAAGGCTGTTCTACCAGAGCACCCATACATTTTTAGGTGTTTTTGCAGTCCCTCACAGTATTATTATTATTATTATTATTATTATTATTATTATTATTATTATTATTATTATTATTATTATTATTATTATTATTATTATTATTATTATTATTATTATTATTATTATTATTATTATTATTATTATTATTATTATTATTATTATTATTTTTTAATTCTTCCAAATATTTCAGACAGATAAGACGACATTGCATGAGGAAAAGAAAACTGAAAGTCAGGAAGTGGAGAGAAAAATGAATGAGAAGCATAACACCAGTGCTGAAATTGCAGCTTTGAAGCAGGAATTAGAGAATGTTAGAAAAGCACATAAGGACCACCGCTTGCAATTAGAAAATGCTGCAAAAAAAGCTCAAGATGATCTTGAAAAGACATTGCATGAGGTTGAAAATCATCTTGATGAGTCAAATAAGAAGGTAAAACAACTTGAGGATAAATCGCGGTCAAAAAGTCAATGGTGGAACAAGAAAGAGCACATTTACAAAACGTTTACAGAATTCCAACTTGGTGCACTCAAGGTATGAACTCAGGCTATGATGATATATCTCATTACAAGGACTTGGTTTTTCATATTTTTTATATAATCCAAGTTATATTTCAGGAACTAAGATTTGCATCTCAATCAGTCCGCCAGGAACTTTTAAAAACTCAAAAGAGCTACACAGAGGATATTGGTCACTTAGGTTGGGTTTGTTCTCGAATATGCATTCATCAAAACCTTTGAAGTAGAGGTGGTAAAATGGGCGGGTAGGGAAACATTTCAAATGATTCAAAACCTGTGGGACGGTGAGTCGGTGACGAGTCAAAACATGCGGGACGGGTTTACCAAACTTTCTGGTGTATAATTTTCAACTTTGTGTAATTACTAAGTGAGCCAGATGTAAACGCCAGGATTCCACTGCCAACCCCGCAAGCCCCATGGATCCTCGTAAATCACTAGCCATCTGGGATTTTGGATTATATGGCTATAGCGCCTTAAAACATTATTTGAAAACTGCAATTAGCATTGAGAAATTTACCAACGACCATATATCCGTTGATAAATTTGTATATTACCAATGAAATAAGAAACGAAATGTTATCAAATCATTTACAGTTGTCAATGATTTGCAATTATTTTGAATTTAAACAAATACCTATTGAAAATATTTTAATAAAACGGCTTTTTTTTGTTGCTAATTTTGCAATGGATAGGAAAAATCCGATGCTAAATGAGATTAGCACCGGGCTTATTTGCAACACTCTTGATAATGATGAAAAGAAATTATAGCTTGTTTAACAAGGAGTTTTTGGCTTTGCTAGTCGCCAGATTTCTAGTAGTGAAAGTTGTAGCTTATGGGATTCAACATTGGGATCTTTTGTTGGGACTCTTAAGCCCTAATTATCGCTAGGCTACCAATTGGGGTTCAATGAGTCAAATATGATTTTAAGAGTTATATTATTTTAATGTTAATATAATCTTTGAGTAGGTTGATTGAGGCTTTTTTTTTTTTTTTTTTTTTTTTTTTTTTTCAATAGTATTGCGATGTGTGTAAGCACATCTTCATTTTTAGCTTTTACCCTTACAAAATTACATTGCGAGCGACTTTTAACCTGTTTCATTTACAAGTCATTTATTTCATTTTACCTCCTTGACATATATCAACCGATCCACCGGTAAATGGGTCAAAATTGTCACCTCTACTTTTGAGTGACTTGTAATCTCATAATCTTATTAGCAAGTCATTTTTTGTTTAGGGACAAAGGTTAAGGTTCTGCAAGATGCAGCAGAAAGCTATGAAGAAGCCGTTTCTGAAAATCGGAAGCTACACAATGAGATACAAGAGTTAAAAGGTTAATTTCTTATAATATATTTACCTATTAATTAATTCGTACATCTATTCTTGCATTGCACTCATGAGATATTGGTCAACAGGAAATATTAGAGTTTATTGTCGGATAAGACCATTTCTTCCTGGTCAAAAGGATAAACAATCAACCATTGATTATATTGGTGAAAATGGGGAGATAATTGTCGTCAATCCCTCCAAGCCAGGGAAAGACAGTCGCAGGTCATTTAAGTTCAATAAGGTCTATGGCCCACATGCTACTCAAGGTACTTCACTTTGTACTTGAAGTTTATAGTCTTCCATGAACGGTTTATTGCATAAAAAATTACCCGTATGTGGTCCAATATATATTGTAGGCAATCAATTATTTCTAAACATTAAAAAAGGCTTAAACTATTTAAAATTAAGTTCAATGTAACATTTAGCCTTGCCTTGACCTCATGTAACCGTTGTGGTTAAGTGCATCATGAGTGCCATATTAAAAGAATGTCAACATGGATTTAATAAAAGTATTGAGTGTTTTTTTATTTTATTTTTATTTTTATTTTTTTAAATTTATTTATTGTTTTCTGATTTCTTCCTAAACTTATGGTATTTTTATCAGGAATTCCACAAGATTTCTTTATAATTTTTTTATATGATTTGAGTTAATATTTAAAATTCTGAAAGTTTGAGGTTTTCTTGGAAAAAATGATAGTTGACTGAAAATTACTCCCTTTATTTTGAATAAGTGACCATCTTCCGGTTACACCAAAACACAAAATTTGATTTAGTTATATGTATATCCTAAAAATGTGTAAAGGTAAATTTAGCTTTATATTCTATTAGACAGTGTAATAATTACATATTGCTAACACTCGCGTTTTTTCTAGTGGACATTTATTTTAAAATGGAAGGAGTACTTGTTTATGCATTTAACCTCTCTTTCATACAATTATGTTCAACCATGATTATAGTGGGCACAATAAATTTCATTTACAAGTTCTATTATACTACTATCTATCTTCTAAATACCGATTACATATTTAAACTTATATTTTGTACGAATGCTCACAGCTGAGGTATATGGAGATATACAACAATTAGTACGATCCGTTTTGGATGGATACAATGTGTGTATATTTGCATATGGTCAAACTGGAGCTGGAAAGACCTACACGATGGTAAAAAGGTTTCTTTGTAAGTCCATGTATAAAGTTACTTGTTTTATCTGTTTATTAGTTTCTTCAATGCTTTATTTCCACAGAGTGGCCCTGACAATGGATCCGAAGAAGAATGGGGAGTCAATTATCGTGCATTAAATGATCTTTTTAGAATTTCCCAGAGTAGAAGCACCTACAAATATGAAGTTTGGGTTCAAATGGTTGAAATCTATAATGAACAAGTCAGAGACTTGCTAGGAAATGATACTTCTCAAAAGAAATATCCTTCTATGCATAAGTTCATCGTCTTGCAAGTGTTGCTTGTTCACCTAAATTGAAACTGCTATAGGTATTGCATGTCGATATAAATGCTTTTATAGCTTTGACATATATTACGCGTGGAAAAATGCACGGATTGGGTTGAAAGGGAAAACTGGTAATCATATGTATGATAAAATAAATTTAACAATTAAATTTGGCTACATAAGATTTTGAAAGGTTTTATGCATTAAAATACCCTTGTATGGCCCGTTTCCCTTCAAGCAACCTTTTTAAGTTTACTCCTGGAGATAAAACAGACCCCAATAACTGGTCACAGGTAATTGTTCGAATTTTTCATAATCTAGCATCCGTTTTCTATAAAAGATGTTTATATTTCGTGAGTAGAATAATAGACTTCTGAATGCGGAAATATTGAATTGTCGATGTATTAAATTTTCCTGATGTTAGACCATTTTTATAAATGACAATGAGTTTCTGAATGGGTATCATTTGCTTGTTAACTTGGAGAGACCAAAATGTTTTGTTTTTGGTAACTTGATGAAAGAGATCATATATATCATGCTTTGTGTTTAAAACAATCGTTTAATCCTTGACTTGCGAACACTTGGGATTTTATCAACTGCGAGTTTAGCTGTCCCCGACGCTAACATGCGCCAGGTTAATGAAACATCAGATGTTTTGGGATTAATGGAAATTGGATTTAGAAACAGAGCCAGAAGTACCACTTCAATGAATGAAAGAAGTAGCAGATCACACAGGTATTTTGTTTCATGATTAAATATGTATACTTCTATTTTAAATGGAATGGCTTAATTAAATTTGAGTCAAAAATCCTATCATTCAAATTCATAACTAAGAGCTTTTTAGAAATTTAACTCATAGTTGAAACTCATATCTAAGAGCTTTTTACAATCTGTCATATCTATTATTTTGGGTTAAAAGGTTGTAGATTTCTAGAAGTGAAACTTGTCTTTTTGACCTCACCGAGTTGAAGTCTAACGCATATGCGTCTCATGTAAACCATAGAAGCTGATAAGAGATGGTAATATTGGCGGCAGTGATGGAGCCAGGGTGGGTCGCGGGGATCCCGGGACACCCATCAAATTTTGCGGCATAGTGTTAATTTTTTGTAAAAACCTTGATTTTTCGTAAATGCACTTGGTCCGTAAAAATTGTGTTTCTAGTTTTGTATAATTATTCATAAATGCACCTGTGTCTTGGGTTTGTCCCTGATGGGTCGGATAGAGTTGACCACAATTTGTTAATCTTTTAAAGTTGATTTATATAAATTATGCATTAATTAAATTAAAAGCTACATTAATTAAATAAAATCATCATATCTAAACAGAATGATCAAGGACATTGTATGCATTTGAAACTGGGATTGATTTGATTAAAACACCACTTTGTACAAGCCGTATAGTATACCGTACAATATTGTAATGCACAGTTATGGTGAAAGTATAAAAAAATGGTGTGCAAATCACCTCCTATTTAAAATACACTTTTGGCAAATATTAACCCGTTCAAAATCTTGCCCTAACTCAAATCAACCCCATCATAGGGAAAAGGGTCTATTTGTCACCACTAAAGCTGAACTAGAAATTGGTAATGATTAAGCTATAGTTTTATATTCTTTATTGTTTGCACAGTGTTGTAACAATCCATGTTCGTGGAACGGATCTCAAGAATGGCGGGTCTTTGAATGCGGGTCTTCATTTGGTAGATCTTGCGGGAAGTGAAAGAGTAGACCGGTCTGAGGTGGTTGGGGACCGACTTAAGGAAGCACAAAATATAAACAAGTCTTTAGCTGCTCTTGGAGATGTCATATATTCCTTATCTCAAAAAAATGCTCATGTTCCATTCAGGAATAGCAAGCTTACTCAGGTCCTTCAAAGCTCTCTTGGTAACATCTCAATTCTTTTCCCATCAAACATCATGTTTTCACAATACATCCTCGTGTATTAAACGTGGAAAATGGATGAGTCGAGTCAGACTAAGTATAATTGGATCACTACAATAAATTACAGAGATGCGCCGAGTAGGTTTAGGCATTAAATTACATAATATGCATTAAATTATGAAAAAAAAACCCATGATTTTGAACCTCTTCACGCCACATAGATATGAATTAGAAATTCACTATAGTAAGTTCCTAAAGATATGATTATTTCTTAAATTAAAACTTAAATTTTGATAGAGGAATCATAAAACAAAAATAGATTAATTATTTTTGAAGTCTTTTCCTTCTTCCTCATGCAACACACACACAAAGACCCTAATGCACTAAAAGATTTTTATTAACACCACAATTATACTCCTATTTAACATAATTATAATTTATAAATCATGTAGTGTTATCAAATCAAAAGTCATTTTGTTTCACATCAGGTTATTTCTAATTTTCCCATTTTTGATTTGTGGTTGATACTCTTACTTTGTGAATTGTAATCAACTAGGATTTCGATGATCAAAGCACATTAGTTTTAGTTTATATGCAAAAAAAACCTACTTTTTGTAGATTGAATTTGTTTAATTTGTGAAATTGGATGATCAAAGTATGTTTTGTGCTTATCATTTGTAAATTGTTTGTTATTTTGATGTTTAAGTGTCATAGTTGAGCTAATTTTCCCTAATTAGGTTTGTGATGATCAGTTATGTGTTAGTTTACTAATAATTGTTTAAAAGGAAATTAATTTAACAATATTCCAAAAGAACAAGGAGCTAATATATGGACTTTGACCAAAAGAAAGATGACAAACATTCACATCAACCCATGCACTGGGTGCTTATTTGAAAACCATAAGGGAATCACTTTAGCTAACAAACATCAGTAGACATTGGTGAGGACAAGATGTCGGATTCTTATAAATCTATTCGTTAAGATTTCTACGCAAGAAGGCACTACCATCATTTTTTTTTGTAGAGACCAACTCTTAGAAGTTGCAATAGCAAGAACTGGCAACTTTATTTAAATTTAAAACCTTATAATATTTCCTATATCATGGTGTACAATCTGACACAGGTGGTCAAGCAAAGACACTTATGTTTGTACAACTCAATCCGGAAGCAGCTTCGTATTCTGAAAGTTTAGGTACCTTAAAGTTTGCTGACCGGGTCTCTGGAGTGGAGTTGGGACCTGCTCAAAATAACAAAGCGAGCAGTAATGTAAAGGAATTGATGGAACAGGTACTCCATATAGGTCATGCCACACAAAAATATTTTTTCTTACTTTCCTTTTCTCAATAAAATACATATCACTCAATGAAACTCATGTAAATACATAATATGAATGTACGTATTAAAAAAGATCTAAACTGATGCCTAAAAATGGAAAAATTAGTAGGTTATATAAAGAGTCGGGTCGGGTTCGGCTGACTTGCAATCTTTTTGTGCATTTCTCAAAACAACGCACTTTAGGTGATTTTAACTTTTAAAGCCTATAACTGTTGCTTTCCTATCACCTAAAAGTTTCTTTTATTCTAATTGTTTGAGATTGAAAATAAATCATAAAGACATAGAAACTTTTGTTTAAGACCTAACATTAAAGTTAAATTTTTTTGACCCATTTGCTTATTATTAACTCGCGTGATACTTTATTCTTGATGGGTTAAAAGGGTATGTAAAAAGTTTGCTAAGTGAAACATCCTAAAACTTCAAAATAATAGAGTACTGTTGGGACCTTGTAGGTTTTGATCATATTTTACCATTAGGCATTTGTTAAAAAAAATTTAAAATAAAATAATAAATAATAAATAAATAAAAATTTAGGCAAAAATTGTTTCCTGTCAACCTGGCCTAGTAAGAAAAGTACCCGTCTTTTAAGTGTTATCCAACACATGCATGTTGTGACCAAAGTAATCTACTACAATTTAAGTAAAGGAAATGATAGGTGATGTTGGAAGCGTAACACCTATTATCTGTGAAGTGAAGGCCGAAACAACTGTAACTAAGGCTAATTGTAATTAAGCATTTGAAAAGGTTCTAAAATCTATATTATATTTTAAACTTTTCCATTTGTGCATTGATGATAAGTGTTTCCAAAATCACCCATCATTTCTCTTATTATTATTGAACATCTTAATTTTCTTTTGATCTTTTACAAAATTTTACAGGTAGCTTCCCTAAAACACATAATTACCAAAAAGGACGAGGAAATTGAGAGGCTACAAGTTAGTAAAGATAAGAGAAATGGTCATCCACCTTTAGGTATGGAGAAACAACGTTCAGTAAGGTATGGATCTTCTTCACCAGTTTCTAAAGGACTCAACAACCGTTCAGAAAGTATGCGTGCTGGTCGTATGTCTTTAGATGGCTATACCTACGGCTACAGACCAAAAAAAGGGCCATCGTCACTTCATGGTGAAGGTCAGAATCTGTTGACGTGTGTTTCTATTTGCTGGTGCGAATACGCTTCAAGAGTCTAATAACACTTTGTCTTTCTCTTGTGGTAACAGACACCGATAATAGCTCTGTTGCTAGCTCGGTTGAAAGCAGCCCGTCTCATGAAGGATTAAAATCATTACATAACACAAACAAGTAAGATTAGTAGATGTTTTCTATCCCCTTGAATCAAATGTTAAGATGTGTAGAGATGGGCGGGTTGGGTAACAGGTGATTTTATTTGAAAAAAGCAACCACTCCAACCAAATTTACATACTACATTAAAAATACAAACCATCCCTCACCCTCCGAGGCCTCACACAATTGTTTCTTATACTTAGTAATTTTATTTCAAACAATGATATTATGGTAAACTTGATCAAAGCTCTCTATTTATTTTTTTGGAGTGGACAGCTAACTTGGGACAATCCAAAATGGAAATAGAAGATTAATATGGGAAGAAGGGAGTATATGTAACCAGTAACACAATTTATCATGACAATTATGCCTAAACAAGCTTTCCAATTATAGAAATCTCACAATTGTCATCCTCTTGAACTAATATCACCATGAACATTTTTACTAGAAGCAAGTCCGCACAAAATTGGAGTTTGAATCCACTTCTTCCATTGAAAGCCTCCTTTTTCAGATCTTCTATTAATCTACTCAAAACTTTTTAGTAGCACTTATTGTATCATTTTCTCTGCATGAACACATTTTCCTTTAAAAGCTTTACTATCTATATTATTCCACAGTAGGTAGCCAATGACCCATACCAGCGAATTCCAAAGTAGTTTACTCATCTTGGACATTGTTGTATTTTATGCATGTGAGAATAGATCCTTTACTGCGAATTGAATACAATGACTACACCTAATCCCCACCACTGAAACACTTTATCCTAGACCTTCAGAACCTCCTCACACAGTAATCCATGGTCCACTGTTTCATACTGTTTTTCGCAGCATGGAGATAAAACCATGTTGAGATCAATTCTGCGCTTGTCAAGTTCTTTCCTTACTGGTATTCTCCCTCTAGGCATTCCCCAAATGAATATATTTACCTTATGGGGAACCAATTTATTCCATACCGTTTCTTGATTATTAGTCCCCAAGTTGATCATGTGATAAATATTTGTTCTAAGTGTTTTAGCCTTTAGAACGCCTTCCTTGTCCATATCCTATCTCCGTTTGTCACTATATGTCTGAGACAAAGTCACATTTGTTAGAATATTTTTAAGCTCCACCTTGTGGCCCTTGGGCCCTTCTTCTAGGATTCCTAACTCGATCCTTTATTTTTAGGATTTTTTGGAAAATATTCTTTTTTAGTGTATTCATCAAAGACACGTGCGTCTCTTTCATTTTTAAACATTGTAAGAATTGAATTCTTTTTATAGGATAATGGGTCAAAGTGGATCATAATAACACCCAAATAGACAACAACAAAACCCAATCCCGTCGGGGCAGGGTATGGGGGAGGTAAAATGTAGACAGATCATACCCCTACCCCAGGATAAACCCGGAGGTAGAGAGACTGCTTCCAATGAGACCTTCGGCAAGTGTAGGTGTGCTGGAAAGAGAGCAAATAAATGAAGAGCAAAAGCCAGAGAACAATAAGCAGAAGCAGGCAAGAGAGCATGAAAAGCGGGCAAACACACAAGCAGGCAAGAGAGCATGAAAAGCGGGCAAACACACAAGCAAGCAAAGACGCAAACAAAAACACAAACAGAACAAAGAACCAAAGCACCTAGACAAGCAAGCAGACCTAAGAGAGAAGCACATAGCAAAGTAGGGCAACGTACGAGGCCTAATGCTAAGGCAAAGCAAAAGCAAAAACCAAAAGCAAAGGCAACACAAGGGGCCTAAAGCTAAGGCAAAGCAGGGCAACGCATGGGGTCTAAACCTAAGGGGAAAATGGGGCACCGGAAACTAAAACAAAAAGGGCAAGGCAACAAAGAGACGCCTAAAAACCTAACGCCAAAACTACCTAAACCCCTGAAACACCGAGCCTGCTACCCACAGATCCTAATTCTATCTCTCCACGCCTTCCTATCTGAGGTCATGTCCTCGGACAAGAGAAGCTCCTCCATGTCGAGCTTAAGTCTATCCTCCCACCTGAGTTTAGGCCTAACCATCTTTCTCACACCATCAACTACTAGCGCTTCGACTCTTCTCACTGGCGCTGATTGTTGCCTCCTCCTGACATGACCGAACAACCTCAACCTTCCTTCTCTCATCTTTGAGATAATATTCGCGACCTCGAGTTTAGCTCAGAAAACTCTGTTCGGAATCATGTCAAGCAAGGTTTTACCACAGGTCCACCTTAGCATTCTCAGTTCTGCCACATCGACCCTGTTAGCATGAGCCTTGGATATAGGCCAACACTCAAACCCGTACAACATAGCAGGTCTAATCACCACCTTATAAAATTTTCCCTTAAGCTTTAAGGGGACGTTCATGTCACAAAGGACTCCCGACGCCGCCCTTCATCTCGCCCAACCGGCTCTAATCCGGTGGGTTACGTCCTCATCTATCCTTCCTAATTTTTGGATCATCGATCCTAGGTATCTAAAAGACTCCTTGGGTGGCAGGATCTGGTCCCCGAGTCGAATATCTCTTTCTTCGTGGTGGTCTACCTCGATCCTCCCAAAATCACATCTTTTGTATTTAGTCTTCTCTCTGCTCACCCGAAGACCATTTTCTTTTAAAGCCTCCTTTCAGTGTTCAAGTATGTTGTTTAACCCTTCCGCCGATTCAGCCACCAACACGACGTCGTCAGCAAAAATCATGCTCCACGGGATGCACTCTTGTATCCCTCGAGATATCTCATCTAGAATCAATGCGAAGAGATACGGACTAATGGCAGATCCCTGGTGAAGCCCAACTTCTACCGGGAAAGACTCTGAGATCCCCACTGTGGATCGTACACGGGTCTTAGCCCCTCGTACATATCCTTAATGAACGTACCTCGTCGGGGTTCCTTTTTCAATAAGAGTTCTCCAAATTAACTCGTGTGGGACACTATCATATGCCTTTTCGAGATCAAGGAACGCCATATGCAAGTCCTTTTGTCTTTCTCTATACTTCTCCATGAGACTTCTGAGAAGGTGAATAGACTCAATCGATGACCTTCCTGGCATAAAACCAAAATGGTTCTCAGACACACTCGTCTCCTTTCTCAGCCTCCTCTCAATAACTCTCTCCCAAAGCTTCATGGTGTGGCGAAGTAGATTAATGCCCCTGTAGTTGCTACACACTTGCACATCCCCCTTGTTCTTGTAGATGGGGATGACTTCATTGAGTCTCCATTCTTCTGGCATCTTAGCACCGGAGAAAATCTTGTTGAATAAGCATGTCAGCCATTCTACCCCCTCGTCGCCCAAACACCTCCAAGCTTCTATGGGGATTTGGTCTGGCCCTACTGCTTTGTTTCTTCTCATCTTCTGTAGTGCAGCCTTCACCTCTAGTTGGCTAATCCTTGAATAGTAGCACTCTGTTCGTTGGTTAGGGTTCCCATCTTCCCCTGTTCCGTCGGAACTTCCTTCGTTGAAAAGAGAGGAAAAATACTCCCCCCATCTTTTCCTAATCTCCTCTTCGTTTACAATGGTCCGACCGCCTTCATCTTTGATATATTTAATGTTTCCTAAATCCCTCCTTCTTCTCTCTCTGGCTTTAGCAATCCTGAATATATCATTAGCCCCCAAATAGGCTGAATAATAACACCCAAATAGGTATATGAAAAACACATAGACATACACACATGTTATGTTTGGCAAAACTAGATAGCTACAAGGTATTAGATGTACCTTAGAGTTTGGTAACAAGGTACAACTATAAGTATATAGTGTAAACATGCATACGAGTAAAGGTTAAAAGTTACATGCTAAATGTTTGTACGCTTAGGGGTTTTTTTTTTTTTTTTTTTTTTTTTTTTTTTTTTTTTTTTTTTTTAATAAAACCTAAAACTTAAGTAGGGATGAGCATGGTACCAGATTGGTACCGAACCCGTATCGAATTAGTGGTAACTGATTTTTTCTCGATCATGAAAGGGGGTACCGGTATCGTACCGGACGGGATTCGAGTACGAGAACCGGTACCGGTACTCGGTACCCATCTGGTTCTTCCATTTTTTGTTAAACAAAAAAAATTTCCAAGAAAAAGGCAACAAAAAATATGACAAAACATGCATTTTCGTATGAAAGAACTATGACGTGGCACAAAACGCAACCAACACTCAAATAAATACATCACCAAGATAGTCGTAACATATAAATGTTCCAAAACTTATAAAGTAGTTTCGGGTTTAATTTTTGGGAGGGTTTATGAAGGATCTATAGCTGCCACACTTAGTTTTTGGACGTTTGGTTTATTTCTTTATGTTTTACATGACTATTTTTTTACATGGAATGGTCCCAATGGGTGTCTGGATATGTTATTATTCAAAAACATGACTACTCAAATTCCGAGAATTTTTTTTCCTGTACTTCCCGCTCTAGTACTGGTACTGTACTAGTGGTTCGAATTATTTTTTGGCTGATTCATGGTACCGGTCATGTATCGTGTATAGGGATTCGGTACCGTACCGTTACGGTTATGATTCGATACCGGAATTCGGGTCCAAATGCTCATCCCTAAACTTAAACGTTCCTAGATACTTGAAGCGATAGTTGCCGACAACCATAGTATTAAGCTATCTTAGAGGACGATTTGTATAAATCGAAGAAGAGCAAATTCATTTGAATTCTATTTCCATTTCCTGCCAACGAAACACATGAACGTTCTCATCATGTTCTAATTCTATCTGATGTAATTTCTTAAAATTCCATTTTCTACAAAATGTTCCGCTAACCAAACAGTTTTGTCTTGTTGTTCGACTACATACATGCCATAGGAACTTTTTGAAGTTAAATATAATATGCTACAATTTTATTATTTTAAAGGGGTACGAATACACACAATAAGCTAAAAAGATTAAAAAAATAATTCAAAAATCAAGTTCCATATACATAGGATAGGAAATTAAAAGGCTGATTACAAACAATATAGTTTTTGCTATTGTTTATAGTGCATTTGGCCCTTTGTTTGCAAAATTAGTAAGTTTTTCTCATGGCATACAGCTTATAGAATATTGTTTTACATGTGAGAATGTATCTTGGTTTTGGTATAAAGCTTATAGAATGTTGTTTTACAGGCCAAAATCTGGAAATAGAATATCGCGTCCGCTACAAAAGATATCAAAGGACCTTCCTAAAGCTGCAAAAGGTAACAACAATACTTGATGATCTATCACACCTTATATTAAAAAAATTGCAATCAGTTTTAAAATTTTATATAAAATTCTTCATACGACATATCAAGGGATGAACCTTTAACTAAATGACCACAATGTTACTTACTAGACTCCCTACATTTTATAGGAAGATAAATAGAGATTCTAGTCAGTCACTAGCTATGCTCACTTTGAGCTATAAAAAGCTACGTTAAGCCCATTGGTCCTACTTCGATCCTGATAAGTTTGAAAAACCTAGCCATATTGAGTCGTTTAGTAACTTAAATATGCATAATTACCCAAATGTCTAATCCTACTTTGATCCTAGAGCTTTTGAGTTCTGTGCTTTAATTTTAATGTGGTTCCTTCAAACTCACATAATTCCATTGTTTACAGGCATGTTTAAGTCGACAAGTGGTAGTAGTTTAACAGGCAAAGGTTCATCAAAGAAATGGTCGTCATAAATGCAAGTTACACCCGTCGTCTTTCTTTTAACTTTTGCTTATCAAGTTCTAAAAGTATGTTTTGTATAGTACCGTGCAATTTTAATTTTGACATTGTAATGTTGGAATAGAACTCAAAAGCGTACATGTGTTGCAAGCATTGCGAGATTTATATAAAAAGAGTTTGACGGAAAAAAAAGGGAAGCATTTCTAGTGTGCTTTGTATTATATAAGGAGTGGAGCCATTCCTTCAAGTGGGCGCTTGTTTAGGCCTGTTTAACTCTAGGGTTTATTTGTTTTGTTTTCTATTTAAGCTCTTGTTCATTATATTTTCAGTAATTCATTTGATTTCTACATGGTATCAAGAGCTAGGATTGTTTAGCTATGAAAAAAAGGGGTTCGTTTGTTTTGCTCATGGTATTTGTGGTTCGTCCAAAGAATAAAGGTAGGTTTTAGACTTTGATAGTTTTGGGATTTGTAGTTAGAGAGTAATTGTTTGTTTTGTTTTGTTTTTTTGTTTGTTTTGATTTCATCAGGTACGACTAGTTTTGGACTTTGTTACTTTTGAGCCAACTACTTTTGGGTTGATTATTTTTTGAAATAGTTTTATGATTTGGGCGTTTGGACGCAACACACTATCAATTTTGAAATTGTTATTGAGATTTAGTTATTTGAGAATGGAACTAATACATAAATTTAGCCTTTTGTTTGAAAGTAATGATTGAAGTTCAACAGTTAGAATTTGGTTTGATGGTTCGTGATATTGAAATTTCCATTATTATTGGTATTTATTCGGGTTATAGTTGATTTGTTCAGTATTAGTATTGGTATTGGTATTGGTATTGGTGTTAGTGATGGTGATGTTACAGTCTTAACTAATTCGACTATGTCTTGAGTAATTATGTATAGCATCTCGACATTAACAACTTGTTTTGGTGTCACATGTGCTTCTACATCTGGTTTCGCCTTGTTTTTTCTTAATTTTTCTGCTGAATCATTGTCTGTCTACTGCATTTGTCTGCCTGAATATGCTCTTCATCTATCTCTATTCGGATTTCTCCGCTAAATCTATATCTGTATCTGTCTATCTACATCTGTTCGCCTGAATCAACTATTCGTTTACCTCTCTTCGGACCTATCTACTGAATCTGCATCTATCCGTCTGATTTTAGAGTTTTCTTGTCAAACTCTCAATGTAGCATTGTGAGTTAGTTTGAGAGGGGATGTTAGGTAACAAATGCCTATTGGCCAGACCCACTTGTTTAGGCCTGTTTAGCTTTAGGGTTTATTTGTTTGTCTTCTATTTAAGTTCTTGTAATTATAGTTATTCATTGAATCTGATAAATATATTTTCAGTGTTCTCTTTGATTTCTACAGATCATAGTTGTCGGGATGTGTTCCACTATTTTCAATAGATTTTATTATTATGCATGAAAGTGGTGTTTACAAGTCTTATGTTTATAGACGAGGAATCATGTTCAGTACTAGTTTGAGCAAACATAGCTTAACATATGTATTCAAGCTGTTGGCATGAATATTACGATATTTAATCTAAACATCCTCTTCATGTTTTGATGATGACAAAAATGTAAGTTACAACATATAACGTAAAGTGCTTAAGTTACTTGTGATCACAATTCATCTATGCATTCTTACGTCAACAAGCCTCGACATCTCAACGTCTCAAGTATGCTTCAACAATCACTTAAGCCTCGACATCTCAACGTCTCAAGTATGCTTCAACAATCACTTAAGGTATGGATAAACAAGTGTTTAATACATTTCATGATCAAAGGGGTATTTAATTAACTAATACAAAGTTTATTTAATTATATAAACTTATTATATATTTTTGAAAAACACTTTTGGTAATAAAGAAAAATGTTTTAATCATACTAAATATATGATTTCAAACTTTTAACCAAAATTAGTTAGTTTTTCACCAAATAAACTTTCCCCACTAAAAGACAGAAAATCTGGCCGTTTCAGTAGGGCGGCCCCCTTAATTATAAGGGGCGGCCCCCTTAATTTTAAGGGGACCGGCACACAATTAAGGGGACCGGCCATGCTCCCCTGTCAGATTTTGTCAGAAATTTTTCCCTATAAATACCACCTCAAACCTGGAATTTTTCCAACCTTTTGCACAAATATTTTCAGATCCAATTCTCTCTAAACATCCTTCTAAAACCCTTTGATCATAAGATTATTAATCTTTGTTTCAAGTGATCCAATCTTTCATCACTTAAAGTGCAAGAGAAGTATCCTCCCTATCATAAACCAAAAGATGTATTAGGATCTAGTTAGTGCTTATGTGAAGTTGTGAAGACATTAGTGGCTTGAAGGTGTCAAGACATTAATGCATTGAAGTTGTGAAGACATTAGTGCCTTGAAGGTGTCAAGACATTAGTGCATTGAAGTTGTGAAGACATTAGTGGCTTGAAGGTGTCAAAACATTAATGCATTGAAGTTGTGAAGACATTAGTGCCTTGAAGGTGTCAAGACATTAGTGCATTGAAGTTGTGAAGACATTAGTGGCTTGAAGGTGTCAAGACATTAGTGCCTTGAAGGTGTGAATATACTCTTGGTGTGAAGAAAGAGTTAGGAAGTATTAAGTTGTGAAGAAGTTAGGAGTGAAGAAGATAGGTGTGAAGAGTATAGAAGATTGGTGTGTAGAAGATTGGTGTGTAGATGATTGGTGTGTAGAATATTGGTATGTAGAAGATAGGTGTGAAGAAGTGGTGTGATTAAGTAGTGAATAGGTGTGTAGTTGTTGTGATTAAGGTGTGAAGTTATTGTGGTGTATAAATTGGTGTGTAAGGTTTTCTCCGCCAAAAGGGAGCTTGTTGAGTAGTGAAGAAAACTCTCGAGTAGGTGACTCGGGGAGTGGAGTAGGAACAAGGAAGGTGTCCTTGTAGCCGAACCACTATAAATCATCGTGTTCGGTTTGCATGTTCTTTCTCTCATCTCTTTTCATTCATTCTTGCATTTATCGCTTTATATCTATGCTTGCCTATATGTCTTAATTGTTGCTTATATTATTGTGATGATTGAATGTGTTGTACATAGAAGTTAATAGTGTGATAGGACATATAATTGTATGTTATGGTCAAATGGACTAATATATATATATTTAACACTTCTCATGTTGAGCTTAACTTAATCGATAATTTGATACAAAACGTTTTAAGATTTTAAAAGGAAAACTTATACACATAAAGTTTGATCTATGCTTCATTCATAAAACTAAGTTCTGAAAACTAATCTAAAAGTTCACATATATAATTGATCATATTGATTATATGTTGTTTTTATACTAAAATGTAATTGAAGGTTTTTCAAACAAACAATTGAATAAATTCTAATCAACATTTTGAAACAAAGTTTTTATAAAACGAAAAAGAAGGGAAAACTATTCAACCCCCCCTTCTAGTTTTCCACAATTGGTACCAGAGCCACGTCGCTCAAATTTTCAAAACAAATGGTTTTAAAAATTGAGTACGATCCATGTATCAAATTACCCATTAAGGAGGATTTAATATGAAAAGTGTTTTGTTGATTAACTTGTATTAGTTTTGATATTATATACACTAATTATACTAGCTCGAGATAAGATTATACATAAAACAAGTGTTATATGTTCGCTTTTAAAATCAGAAAGTTACACACCTTTCCACAAAGTCAGAAAACAATTTTTAACAAAAATTGCATTTTTGAGTATCAGATGGGCGGCCCCTTTAATTGTCTGGGCGGCCCCCTTAAATACTGGGTGGCCCCCTTAAATTTAAGGGGTCCGCCTGTCTGTTTGACAGTTTTTCAAAAACTTTGAAATATCATATAAAATTAACCGTAACTCCGTAGAAGTCGTGCCACCCGGCGTTTTAAAGGTAATTGAGTCTACTTTCATTTAAAAATACTTACAAGTAACCATTACAAACTTAAATAAGTCAGAAAGTTAAAATACTACACGAAGGTCAAAAATTTGAGTCTTGTTTTAACATAAAACTTGTATTTCAACTTTTCCTTCGAGTCGGGCATTCCTAGTCGATATATCTTTGAAAAATTAAGTATTTATGTTTTCAAAATATTGATCTTTATTAAATTTTAAAATGGATAGGAAATTTTTTTATTTTCAAATAAAATCGAGCTAAGTAAACATTGGTATATATAAAACACAAAACGACGACAAGTGTTTTATGTGCTATGTGAACTCATTTGTGATTTTACTTTGCTAATCGTTGCTATTTGTAATTTAGCTATTTGAATATCTTAGCATATGTGCCTTGTACTCTATTAGTTTATAGTTAGTTATCTAGCTTATACTTAACTTGATCTTATGCTAGATTTCTTGCGTTAGGATTGCATAATTATGCTTGCATTGCATATAGGAATAGATGGCTTAATGTTACTCAAACATCTTGTAAATGAGTTAAATCTAATCACCTAAATATTTCAATCAATTTAATCTATTCTTAACAACACACTTAAACATTTTCAACAAATTACCTTGTTTTACCTTAAGTTGTTTAATATGACAAATTGAATCTTCGTAAAACATTAGTAGTAATATAAAAGAAAAAGTATTTTCAAAATCTAAGTGTGTTCATTATAAGTAACAATGAAGAGTCTTTCACATAAACAAAACTTATAACAATCATGAAGTAATAAGTCAAATTTCAATCATTCACCAACCTCACTCATAAATAATCTTAGGATTAATGGAACACACTATCAAAATGCCTATTTATTTTAAATGAGTGTTTGTGAGGGTCAAGAAAGATCTTGATACTATATCAATTCATTATTCAAATTATGGTTGATATATTCATCAAATCTAATTGACATGTTTTTGAGTATGGACAAGAAATTGGATTGTTATTTGTTTAAGTTTCAAGATTATATCAAATGATATAGTCTTGAATCTACATACTCAATCACACTAGATTGATATGAAAATATTTACATCCTTTGTAGATGAAAAGAGTATGCATTGGATCATAACTCACACTTGTGTTGATAATGTCATATTGAATCTACTTGTCCAATAATTGTGTTCCAAATATTAGAATAACATTTTAAACACATTTATAAAATATACAATGAAGTAGGATTGACGACTTGGATGTTTCGTCCGAAATATTCAAGCAATTTACATTGCAATGCAATGGATAAATGTGTCATATCCGAAAAACCAAACATGAGCAAACTAACAACATATGTAAACTTTGCTCACACTACTTAAAATTATCACCACAAGATAAAATACATATTTAAGAACAATACACACTATATATTATATGTATTTCATTTTCTTTGTAGCATGAATGGTTGTGTTACAAGATAATGCACTACACTTTTCTTTTTGAAATAATTTAAGTTATTAGAATTGAAAAACAACTTGTCACAATGCATAAACAAGTTAACTTCATTTTGTTTCAAATACTAGTTAAATTATGATATATAACATTGGCAAAAATCATAGAAAATAATATTTGCTTTAGAATATATAAATGTCTAGTTTTGATATCATTTGTGAATCACAATCTCGTTTAAGATAAATAATCTTAATGAGATTCTTTTTTCAAGATATGCTAAGGAGCATTCATAAATCAAAGCACATTTATTAAATCAAGTAATATGTCATCAAAACCAAATAGCCGGTTAATCATGAACAAAAGATTAAAACTCTGCATTTACTCTTATCTTAACATTTAACACATCTCTATTAGGATAGTAAGTAAAATATATCATGTAGACTTACCTTCATAAAAACATGGTGTTTGAGTCACATTATGCCAAGTATTAGTGAATCAAGCAAACTTCATATTTGGTACTCTTTCGATAGGTGAATTTAGGAACTCAATTTCTTCTAAAAAGAGAATGACTACTGGAGAATCTATTGATTAGAAACTCAATTTAACCTAACGGTTGGATTGCTTCTATGTGAGAAGTTGGGTGTGTGTAACCCGTAAAAATGGTCGTGTTTAGCCTGAATTGAGCACCACTAGTAATAGTCTCATACTCATTCTCCAACTTGATTAAATCGCTCTTCCTAAATGTACCTAACGCTAAGCTTACTTTTATGAACTTTGCTTCTCATTAGATGATTTCATTCCTAGATTTATGGCATATCGCATATATGTTATTTCTAGATGTTTATTTGCTCCTATGTGATTTGATTGTATGCCTTTACATGATTTACTCTATATGTATCATTCATCTAGGTATATTTTTATTTCTTTTAGATCCTACACCCTTATTTCATATGAACCTTAGTGTCGTTTTCCGATAGGTCATATTAGTCTCATAATATATCCGGATGAGCATGAATTTAATGGGAAGGGAAATGACACTCACTCACATATATCCTTCTACCTCACACCACCTAGAGTACCACCACCACTTCCTACAACCTCACATGCCACTCCCATGTTGCATGTGCAAACCTTCACCCAAGACAATTATCATGCTCCACCACCATCACCTTCCTCCGAACACTTGAAGTTCGTTGAGGAGCTAAAAGAGACTCATGAGCTTAGTGCTCTTTTAGCATTACATCTTGCTCAACGCAATTTGGATCCACCTCAATCAAGCTCACCATCATCACCACATAACATTAACCAAATTGAGAAGCATGTTAACAATTGCCCTTGTTGCATCTTCCTTCAACAATATACCATTGCTTTGAATGAGCACTTTATCTGGATTGAGTATCTTCTTACTAGATCTCAACAAATCCCATCACTTGAACAACATCAAAACCCTCAACCAACAAACCCCACTTCAAATCCACCACTCCATCCATCAAAGAATATATCAACTCACAATTATCTCCACCACCAAAAGTTATCACCACCTCATCCAAGTGAATTTCATTACGAAATGCGTCATTTCCACTTACTAGCAAGTGAAGAACACAATGAAGAAATCCAAGCTTCAAGTGTTGTCGACTCATGATCAAGTGTTGTCGACTCATCACCACCTCATTTCACATATCCACCTTCGGTCGTCAACCAACAAAACACCTAAAAATCCCATGATTCCCTGTCATCCACCCTTGTCGAACGATATATTAATCCAAACCATAATTGTCAACCCTTTGTCATCACCTTCCCTTTACATTCACGCTCATCCCTCCTCATTCCCCTACATTTTCCTAGGTTCTAATCTTTGCATTAGATTCTAAATTTTCTTTTGGATTTAGGTTTTGTTTTAAAAACAATAATTGCATGTGTCATACTTTTAGTGCATATACCTAATATGTCCATATATTGTTCCCCTATTAGTTTCATGCATATATCCATTATCATCATTATATACATGTGCACTTGTCTACTAACTTTGTTTTGAAGGATTACTTCACCGCTCGATTCTTTGGTAGCCAAAACAAGTTTTGAGCATACACCAAGGGGGAGCATACACCAAGGGGGAGCATTGAGGTTGATAGGATCAAGGCTTCACTTACGATGATGCAAGCTCGCCTTTTACATTCTATCTCAAGAGTTCAAGCATTGTAGAAGTCTCATTTAGAGTCCACCTTTTTGCTTCGACAAAAGGGGGAGAAGAAGTGTAAACAAGTAACTTATACATTTTACTATAAGTTATAGTTTACATAGTTTGTCATCATCAAAAAGGGGGAGATTGTTGGCATGAATATTACGATATTTAATCTAAACATCCTCTTCATGTTTTGATGATGACAAAAATGTAAGTTACAACATATAACGTAAAGTGCTTAAGTTACTTGTGATCACAATTCATCTATGCATTCTTACGTCAACAAGCCTCGACATCTCAACGTCTCAAGTATGCTTCAACAATCACTTAAGCCTCGACATCTCAACGTCTCAAGTATGCTTCAACAATCACTTAAGGTATGGATAAACAAGTGTTTAATACATTTCATGATCAAAGGGGTATTTAATTAACTAATACAAAGTTTATTTAATTATATAAACTTATTATATATTTTTGAAAAACACTTTTGGTAATAAAGAAAAATGTTTTAATCATACTAAATATATGATTTCAAACTTTTAACCAAAATTAGTTAGTTTTTCACCAAATAAACTTTCCCCACTAAAAGACAGAAAATTTGGCCGTTTCAGTAGGGCGGCCCCTTTAATTTTAAGGGGACCGGCACACAATTAAGGGGACCGGCCATGCTCCCCTGTCAGATTTTGTCAGAAATTTTTCCCTATAAATACCACCTCAAACCTGGAATTTTTCCAACCTTTTGCACAAATATTTTCAGATCCAATTCTCTCTAAACATCCTTCTAAAACCCTTTGATCATAAGATTATTAATCTTTGTTTCAAGTGATCCAATCTTTCATCACTTAAAGTGCAAGAGAAGTATCCTCCCTATCATAAATCAAAAGATGTATTAGGATCTAGTTAGTGCTTATGTGAAGTTGTGAAGACATTAGTGGCTTGAAGGTGTCAAGACATTAATGCATTGAAGTTGTGAAGACATTAGTGCCTTGAAGGTGTCAAGACATTAGTGCATTGAAGTTGTGAAGACATTAGTGGCTTGAAGGTGTCAAAACATTAATGCATTGAAGTTGTGAAGACATTAGTGCCTTGAAGGTGTCAAGACATTAGTGCATTGAAGTTGTGAAGACATTAGTGGCTTGAAGGTGTCAAGACATTAGTGCCTTGAAGGTGTGAATATACTCTTGGTGTGAAGAAAGAGTTAGGAAGTATTAAGTTGTGAAGAAGTTAGGAGTGAAGAAGATAGGTGTGAAGAGTATAGAAGATTGGTGTGTAGAAGATTGGTGTGTAGATGTTTGGTGTGTAGAATATTGGTGTGTAGAAGATAGGTGTGAAGAAGTGGTGTGATTAAGTAGTGAATAGGTGTGTAGTTGTTGTGATTAAGGTGTGAAGTTATTGTGGTGTATAAATTGGTGTGTAAGGTTTTCTCCGCCAAAAGGGAGCTTGTTGAGTAGTGAAGAAAACTCTCGAGTAGGTGACTCGGGGAGTGGAGTAGGAACAAGGAAGGTGTCCTTGTAGCCGAACCACTATAAATCATCGTGTTCGGTTTGCATGTTCTTTCTCTCATCTCTTTTCATTCATTCTTGCATTTATCGCTTTATATCTATGCTTGCCTATATGTCTTAATTGTTGCTTATATTATTGTGATGATTGAATGTGTTGTACATAGAAGTTAATAGTGTGATAGGACATATAATTGTATGTTATGGTCAAATGGACTAATATATATATATTTAACACTTCTCATGTTGAGCTTAACTTAATCGATAATTTGATACAAAACGTTTTAAGATTTTAAAAGGAAAACTTATACACATAAAGTTTGATCTATGCTTCATTCATAAAACTAAGTTCTGAAAACTAATCTAAAAGTTCACATATATAATTGATCATATTGATTATATGTTGTTTTTATACTAAAATGTAATTGAAGGTTTTTCAAACAAACAATTGAATAAATTCTAATCAACATTTTGAAACAAAGTTTTTATAAAACGAAAAAGAAGGGAAAACTATTCAACCCCCCCTTCTAGTTTTCCACACAAGCTAATAACATTTCTTCACGAAGTTACTCAAACCATGTAAGCATTGCTAATGGTAATTGTTTCAAACTCGAATGGGGAGTGAGATGTTGATATCATTTGCTTATTATTATTAGTTTCGGACACGAAACGTGATGAGGATATTTGCAAATACAAATATGAAATAGAAGGGAATTTTGATGTTTTGCAAATACAAAAATGAAACAGAAGGGAATTTTGATGAAGAATATAAAGTCATGAAGAAATGGTAGAACTAACTCATAAGCCTAATGTATTAAGGAATCAGATTCTCTTTAACTAGAAACTAGCAAGCTACCCGAGCGGCCGCTTATCGCAACTCGCGGGGTACTTGTAATAAAAAAATTTGATGGACAATATTTTTCAGTTACATGTTTGTCATGACAATGACTTTACACATGGAGAGAATTTTGGAAATAACTTTATTGCAAACTATTTCATATTACAATGTCAAGTACCTATGCATTACCATGCAATGACGATACAAAAACGATAGTCAGTAGTATTATAAGATTGTGATAATTGGCGGTAAAAGGTACATCGTAATCAGTAAATGTTGTGTAATAAGGATTTTCACCCGCTCGTTGTTGCAGAGTGTCTGTATGCAATTGTAATATAAGTATGGGAAAATACCACCAAAATGTATTAAACTTGTCACAATTTTCAATTCTGTGTACTAATCTTTTTTTTTTCTAAACAATTACTAAACTTTTTAAAACGGGCTATTTTGTGTACCCGATGGCTGACCCTGCCACATAAGCCTGCCCGTGCCACATAAGCCCTCACTCAAACGGGCCAAATATATCATTTACCCCAAATCCACTTCTTCCCCACTCACATATTAAAAAAAACGCCACCAAACCCTAACCCAATGCCTTCTTCATCTTCTGCTAATTCTCGCCATGGATATCACCAAGATGTCTCTAATTTGACTCATTGCGAATGTCCATACCCCATTCCTATTCAAGTGTCTTGGACTCCTGAAAATCCTGGAAGACGATTCAAGGGTTGTCCAATTCGAGATAAAAGGAGGAAGTGTAATGTGTATGGATTCCTTGATGTCGAACTTCCAAGTGATTACTATAAAAAATTGGTTTTTTATCTACATGAGGAGAACAAGGAACTCAGGAGGAACCTCAACAGAACAAGAGGTACTCCAATTGATTCAAATAATGAGATGGTTTTGGTAAATCAGTCAAACAAGCAAATGTTATTGCTTTATGATGTCAAGGATGATTTGGGTTGTATTAAGGCAAAACTTAACTCAAACGACAGGGTAATGGGTGTGGTTTGTAGATGGCTAAAATTCTTCCATGTTAACTACCTGCAATTCTTGTGTAGCATGTTGTTGGCTATCTTCAATTGGGCCAGAAGCAGATTGAGGTTGCCCCTTACTAGTTGCTATTTTTGACCACACACCCTTTCTTATGCTCTGACCAACTGCTCCTGAAGTAGAAGCAATTGTTTTTGTAGCTTTTACTCCCATGCTAGCACCAGTAACCTTTCTGCTTCTTTTACCTACTAAACCTGCACTTGAACCTGTTTGAAACAAAGACCTCTTCACACCCACAGTTGATGTACCTGCACTAGTAGGATTACCCAATGGAACCTCACTTCTAGTACCTTGAGTTGCTGCTCTAGGTGGTTCTACATGTTGGTTTAAGTTGGTTCTACTAGTTCCAACACCACCTGTTTCAGCTTCAACATTGTTGTTTTTCCTTGGTCTCCTTCTGCTGACAGGTGGTTTTGGTGGGATTAAAACAGTGTCATTAGAACATGATAGTCTATTGTGACCTTTTTGTTGGCAATTACTACATGTCATCACCACACCAGCCCTTGAAACTTTACTAGGGTTTTTCCTTTCATGTGCTGCCCTTATTCTTTGTTTCCTAGGCCTCCCAGGCATTTTTTTGCGTTTTGGTGGTAACACTTTAGTATATTGGCTAGAGTCTGGCCAAAAAGTCATACCACCAACAGGATTCATGTATTGGTGGTATATTTCATGGTTGGTTTTTACCTTAAAACAAGATGGGAGATAATCCTCAGGTCTCTTGTTAATTCTGAACATAACAGCTATAGCATGACAGCATGGGACACCTGACAGTTGCCACATTCTGCATGAGCATGTACCCACATTCTCATCAACCCTAAATGCATCACAACCATTTCTAACCTCATATGTGTCCCCCCAGCAGCAATGACATGCCAAAACCTACATTTTAATATTATTTATATAAGTTATATATGATACATGTGTCTCTAAAAGTAAATTGAGTAAACAAAAGTAAAATTTTCATACCTGTGATTATCTTTGTTGTACTCAAGCCTTTTTTGAATGTTTGGGCAAATGCCACCATCCCATTTTTCCATAATGTTCCTCATTGTACTTAACCTTTCCATTACAATAACCCTCATGGACTCCAACATGGTTATCAAAGGCTTGTTTCTCACAGCTAACAATACTGAATTGAAACACTCACTAAAACCATTCTCAACAGCCTCACAATTGGTAACTAGCCTAAAGAATGCACTTGACCATGTTTTAGGATCTTTTTTTAGTAACCACTCATGTGCACAAGGGTTTGCTTTCTTAATTTTTAGCATTATCTTATTGAAAAGCTCAGGATAACTTGCCTTAGATGCAGCCCAAAACAATAGTCTGAATTCTTCACCACTGTATTGTTTTTGGAAACCCTCATAAATGTGCCTGGCACATTGTCTGTGCTCAGCCAATGGCATCACATCTTTCACAGCCTCAATCAACCATGCACATAAGTGTTAATCAGACATAAATGAAATATCAAATAAAAAACAAGTATCATAATGAACATGTGAATGTACCTTGTGTTGATCTGACATAAGTGTAAGTCCATTCCCATTGGGCATGCCAATATCTTCCCCAAGCAACTCTAAAAACCAGGTCCAATTATCCTTATTCTCAACATTGACTATTGCTCATGCAATAGGAAATATGTGATTGTTTCCATCCCTTTCAATTGCAGTTAATATTTCATCTACATTTGGTTTCTTTAAAAAGCAACCATCTAATGCAATTATAGGCCTACAACCCAACATAAATCCCTTTTTCAATGCACTAAAGCAACAGTAGAACCTATCAAAGTATGTCTTCTCATCTGGATTAACAGTCACACCTAGCTTAACTGTGGAACCCACATTTGAATCCAATATTGCCTTACCATAAGACCTAATCATAGCATAGTGTTCCTCATTTGTTGCCTGGCCTTCATGCAAAGCATATTGTTTGGCATTTCTACATTGACCAGGACTAATAGTGCATTTATACTTTCTCAAAACAAGGTCTGCAATCTCATGTAGTTTGATATCTGGATTCTGCCTAATCTTGTTCCCAAATTGTTTGCCTATTGATGAGTGCTCAAACACTCATCATTTTTGGTCAAATCTGAACTGCAAAACATACGAAAACACTCAAATATGCATCAAAATACTGAAAATATTCCAAAATTGTGTTTTATATGTTTTAGATGCAAAATGTTTAAAAACAAATGAAAAACGAACAAAGTTTGCATAATTGGCAGTTTCAGTCCCTCAAGTTTCATAAATTGACAAAACTAGTCCCTGAAGGTTTAAAATGAAAGAAAAGTCAACCCAAGTCCTTTGGAATTCAAAAGTTGTCAAAACAAGTCCTTGGGTGAAAAGTTTGAGAAAATTACACTTTTGGTCCCCCAAGTTTGAAAAATATCAAAAATGGTCCTTGGTTATTTAAAAAGTGGAAATTATCAAAAATAAACCTTGTACTATTCATAAATGGCATCAATGGTCCTTTTGGTAAACTTTTGGAAAATTACAAGTTTGGTCCTTGAACTTTAGCAAATTGGCAATTTTGGTCCCTGGTGTTTCAATTTTGGAAATTTATCATTTATGGTCCTTGTGGAATATTAATATGGCAAATATTATCCTTTGATATCTTTGGAAGTTGGCATGGCAGGTCCCTAAAGTTTCAGGAAATTACAACATTGGTCCTTGTGGTTTTTAGCTATAACAACAAACGGACCCTTGTTTTATTCTTAGCCCACCAATAATAAAAACCCACCCTTATTATTATTAACCTAAAAACCAACACCACCCATCCAAGCCCAATCCACTTCAAAAAGCCCAATCCCAAACAATAATACCCACCCCGTCCCTTTGTAATATCAACCCTAGGTCAAACCAGGGTCAACACCTCCTTCCCTCCTTCACGTGCCCTGCCACAACCTGCAATACCCAACATCATCACCACCCCTACCCCTGCCACTCACACCCTATCTCACTTTCCACCACTACCCTCCAATTCTTGTACCCCCTGCCAAAGAACTATCTGCCAAATGGTTATAAAACCATTTTCCCGCCAAAACAATTGAAGGGCCAGGATCTTGTGTAAGCCATCCAAAGGTGCAGATAAGAAGTGGGAAGAAGCCAAGAAAAGAAAGAAAACCCTAATCTCCACATATAAAAGGAGAGAAGAAAGAAGCACAGAAAAGTTAGAAAAATAGTGTAGAGTAGTAACTTTTAATGTAATATTAGCTTAGAAGCCTTAGCTCATTGTAGTTTCCCTTTCAGTTTTCAAGTAATTGTATTCACCCCTAGTTTTAATTAAATTTAAGCTTTCCTTTAAAATTCTTGTTTACTCTAATTGTTTTATGCCTGCACTCAGTTAGTATTCTGTTTCAAAGTTCTCTCATTGTGTGTCATAAGCTCATAACAGTAATTGATAGCTTGTTGTAAGTTTTGTCATTTACTCAAACTGTTTTCACCAAGTCTATTTACTTTAGTTCTCAAGTTTCCAAGATTCAAAAAATTTAGCTTAGATCATCTTAGCTTATTATAGGTACTTAATATGCAGTTATTTTATGATCAATAGTCCTTAGTTAAGCTTATTTAGCAGTTATTTTCTTTATCTAAGCATTAAATCAGTCATAGGCCTTGATAATCAAAAACAGTCACAACAAAAGGAGTGTTTGGATAAATGAGTTTCACCCCTGTGTTTTGAGTTTCAGTTGATACAAATGGATGGAACATGTTATATTAAGTCTATTTAGCTCAGTTAAACCATAAAAGCAAGAGCTCCTTTGATAAAAAGTCAATCTCATCTTTAATTTCACTTATCAGTTCACTATTAGAGGTTTAGGACTCCAAATCATGTATATTAGTTTAAAAGTTGTTAATTTAGCTTAAGTCAGTTTCATTATAGCTTTTTATATCATATATAGTCACTTTGGATCAATAGAAATCCACTTTAGTCAAAGTTTTCTAATTTGTATCAAAGTCAAAATTTGCATACCTCAGTTTTGAGTAATTTTCAAATCCGATCCTAGGACTCAATAATGAATGGAAATCAAAACTTTTTGTTGATTTGAGAACCTTGCCAGCTTGTCAATTCATAACAAGAAGAAAATTGGAATTTGATCTAGGTTTGAGCATAGAAAAGTGGATTGGAAGTTGGTTGTTTGCACCAAACCTGCCCTGCACCCAATGTAACTCAGTTCTTACCCATCTTGTTTGGTTTTGATCATGCTCAATTCTTGAGCCTGGCTATTGGTCTGAGGTGTTTTGGGATGACATATGTGCTAGCTTAATAGATTCCTAAATGGTTTAAAACTTGTATGCCTGATTGCTTGCTTACTTTGGCCTTCATTATTGCACACTTTGGATCATGTTTGCTGGTGTAGACCCGCAATTGTTTAAGCTTGTTGATTTCTTTTATAGTTATTGCTTCTGGTTCACTATGCTTGTTGAATTGTTGTTGCACTTGATATAGTAACTGTTTGTAGTATTGTTGGTGGTAGTCATCTGTTTGTTTAAGCTTTTGTAAGTTTATTTGCTTATTTGAGACTATTTGTAAACTACTCAATACTTGTTCTTGTTGCTGCTCTTGTTGATTGTTCTTGTTTGTTTTAGTATTGATTTTGATTCTATGGTGTTACAGCTTTTCATGCTTATTGTTCATTTTGGTTGGCTTATTCAAGGGCTGCAAACCCCACTTGGGACTGCCCTGCACCACAGTGACTGAGCCAAGTTCATAAGCTCCTTGAGAGTTTAATAGTGGACCCCACAGTAGCAACCTTGGCTTTTTAGAAAGCTCACAAGCCCATCTAGTTAGTTCAGGTCTTATTTTGCATTTTCCAGCTTATTTGATAAGCTAAACTTGACCCTGCACTTTGTCCCTTTCCACACTTTCTCTGATGATTATTCAGTGCATAAGCCCAACTTCATAAGCCATTTGTAAGCTATCCTGTGGACTCTGAGGCCTGAAACTTGGTTCTTTGAGAAGCCCACCCAGCTGGCTTGTTGATTCAAGGCTTATCTTTAGACTTGGAGCTCTTGCCCTTAGCTTATTTGGCTTGATAAACAGCCCAGTGGACTGTTTGGTTTTAAGCTTTTGATTTTTGCTTATTAGCTTGTTATTGCTTAATCTGTGAGTTTCTTTGGTTGTTTTAAGTTGATTTAAGCTAATATAAGTCATTTGTAATGTACTCTAGCTTTTGATAATTATTTGCATTGTTTGCTTATTTGTAAGTGCTTATTGCCCATTTTGCTTATTTTGATTTCTTTTTCAGTAGATTTTATTTTTCTTAAGTTCTTAATTGTATTTTAGAATTTTCCTAAAAGTTTCAGATTTTTCTTTGCCTTTTTAATATTTTTAATAAATCAAAAGTAGTTTTAGTAATTAATAAATAGTAAATAATTAATAATAAATAGATAAATAGTGTAATAAATATATTTTCTGTTTTAAAATTAGTTTTATAATATTTTAGATTTTTCAAAATTATAATTTCATTTTTCTAGGTTTATTTTATATTTTCTTAATTTTTAGTGTATTATTAAATAGTTAAAAATAGTTTTTAATTATTTATAAATAATTAAAAAGTCTAAAAAATAATTTTCTTTTTCTCAAAATTTTCCTTTATCATTAGGATCATAAAAATATAATTTGCATGTTCGTAGGGTTAACGTAGCTTAAATTTCACTTTTTATTTCGCGCACTCGCGTTTTATTTTAAATAACTTTTACGTTTTTTTTAAAATTTAGGTTATGTAAGTAAAAGTAGTTTGTAAAATAAAGAAAAACAAAAAACATAAATAAAGTGATAGCTTCTATTTAAGCCATTTGGCTTATTTTTCTGCTTATATAGATTACGTTTTAGGTTAACTAGGTTTCACGTAATTGTTAATATAGTTTGTTTAAATTGTTCTCATTCGTATTTCCTTAGCGTAATCATACAACTCACTTAAAACCCTTTCTTGTCCAAATTCACCCGATCACAAACCCGTTTTCATACCATCCACACCTCGTCGGGACATAACGACCCGGGGAAACCCTATACTTCCGCGGAGATTGACTCTTAGGCAGTTTGACCTTGTTGACCATTGACTTGGTCAATTTAGGTTGACCGTTTAGCATCAATCACCTATCCACTTGTAATTAACTAAACTTCCATACTTAAAACTCCTAACACATGTATGCTTGTCTGTCATAGAGATGACCTGGAATGAGTTTTCTGTAACCATCTTTTTAGCATAACATCTGAATGGGCATTCACCATGTTCATTCCTACCAACACTTGGATATTTAATCCACTTCCTTTGCTTACCTTTCTCTGCATCCTTTAGAGTTTCAGGTCTTTGACCATACTTGGCAATTACCTGTTCACTTGAGCTTCTATAGAACCACAATGAGTATCCATTTGCCAGACCATAAAAAGTTAAGCATTCCTTGAACTGTTCTGCATTAATGTACTTTTCACCAACCTGTCAAATGATAACAAGATATTTACTACACAATTTGGTTGTAAGTAATATTTGTATAATGTTCACAAGGCATAAAGTATAAAGTATACCTGAGGTTTTCTCAACTTCCAATGGGTCTGGTTATCATGAGATGGATACTTGTCACCATTGGCTTCCAAGATAGTAAAAGGATCTGTCAACCCATTATCACCTTGTCTCAACTGATACATCAAGTTATCCATATACTCTTGGTGATCTCTAACAATGTCAGTCTCAGTTACATCATACACCCTAGTTGGTCTAGGACAAGGATGCTCTTCTGTGTTAGTGTATGGCTTAGTTGGTGTAGGGTTAAGTTTTGCCTCAGTCTTTCTTTTCCTAAGTGAAATGAGCTCATCCTCACCCTCTGATAGATAGTCTACAGACTTGTCAGAGTACTCACTATCAGATTCATTGTCTTGAGGAACCTCAAACATTTGTTGCAAATCTATGTCACTATCAGAATCACTATAATCATATAATGAAAGGTTCACATTTTCATTTATTACGATTCCAGCATTCCTCCTCCTAGGATCCTTTCTAATTTGACGTTTCTTAGCTTCATGCACCATGATGGCTTTTCCTTTGTCCACAGTCACTTTACACTGACCAACAGACCCATGACCCTTATTTTGAGTACCACTACCCTTATCTAGAGTCCCACTACCCTGATATGGACTGACACTACCACTATGACCATTTCCTAAACTATTATCTAGTTGATTACTCCTAGTTGCTTCCTCCTCAGCCCAAGCAATTAACTCATCTACACTCATATTACCAGCTTCTTTTACTGGTTTTTTCCTAGACTCAACCTCATCATCAGAACCATAGACAATCATGTTCTCAATGTAAAATGGCTCTAACTCATGAGGTCCATGTGCTATGTACACATGTATAAGCCCATAAGATTCAGCAAATGCATACATAGAATATAAATCTTTGTCATTCTCTATTATTTTCAAACCTTTGTTAAGTTCACATTCTGGCAGCCTAAAGAACAACTGATAAAGGGGGTCATCTGTTCGTTTTGTTAAATGATTACAAACACCTTTAAAGTCGAGTTTGTTGTCCTTTTTAACAGTCCATCCACCAACAACACCATTTACATACCTGAGTGGAGTGAACTCAAATGTACCACCAAAATGTACTTCAAACACCAAATAGGATAACAATGAAGATGACATCCTGCATAAATCAACAGAAAACCCTAAATTAAACTATTTTTTATATGAATAGTATTCTTTGAACATAACCCTAAAAAAATTTGATAAAAAACAACAAATTTACACAATTCAAGGTGGGAAACTAATAGTATATGATATATTGTACATGTTGCATGGAATATTATAACTCAAAAGCTGAAAACGACACTCAATCAAGCAAGTGGTCCAAATTGGGGATTAGGGTTTATGTCGGGATTTGGGGGGAGTGTGGTCCAATTTGGGATTTTTGTAATAAAACGGATAGTGGAATGTCCACTTGGACCAAAACTGACGATTTAAAAAAAAAAAAATATCCATCGTGTATTATCCACGTGGTAAGGGCAATAGGGGCAGCCATCGGGTACATAAAATAGCCCATTTTAAAAAGTTTAGTAATTGTTTAGAAAAAAAAAAGATTAGTACACAGAATTGAAAATTGGGACAAGTTTAATACATTTTGGTGGTATTTTCCCTATAAGTATCTGAAGTGCGGTTATTTTGCGGATTTGGTAAAGTAGCAATAATGTCATGATGGTCACATACAATAATCTCACATCCTCTATATGGATGTATTAACATATCCATCTCAACGCAATATAAAAATCCATGATATTTAAAATATATCGTTAAAAATGTATATACCTTTGTCTATAGTATTTTGGTATACAAACAGTTACATTAAACATTCAAACTAACTTTTATGCATTCGGAAAAAAGCAAAATAATACTTCAAAAAAGCCATCCCGAAGGTCTATCTTTTTTTGAGTCAGCTACCGTTCAAAAACACCATTTCTTGTATGTTGTACGCTTATTTTGATAGTGTAAGGGATTGATTATTTTTTTGGTTCAACTGCTTATCGTGTGAAGTGTTTGGATCATCACCTTGTGTCAAGTAAGCGATTTACGTAATTGTGCAACACATGTCTATGTGCCATCAAGAACTACAAAAATAAGTGCCTGATTCTGGAGTCCACTTACAGCATCCTGAAATTTGTTTCCTGGCAAATTCAAATCAATACATAGAAAACTTGACCATGTTCCCTTAGAAACCTAGTACACCTATTATAATCTACATATACGGGTGTTTGGATGTGCATTTTAAAACTAATAAATCTACACTATTGTGTCCGTAGAATTACATTTATACCCTAATGTATACACTACTATACGGTTTGGATACCTCAACGATTATAAAAATAAAAGCAAAAAAAAAAAAAAAAAAATAGTTTACTCTTTAGCACAGCTAGAATAGTTAACTAACATGTCGACTAACAAACTTCTCATAAAAAAGGAAAGACAATTACCTCTTTTAACCACTAAGACTCCCAATGCAATTCACATCTCCACAATAGTCCCCTCTAATTTTCGCACTTTCAGCCTGTGTCCGATTAGGAATCTGCGCTTCTATAGGTCAAACTCGTTGAAAATCCATCCTCGTTTTCTCCACCTCCATTTAGCGTGCGTGTTCTTGTGAAAATAGCCAACATGTCACTGAAACTTATAGCATTCAAAGTTTAAATCTTTGAAGCATGTAGAGAACAAAATCACTGAATTGGTAGAAAATGGCCAATTTATGTATCGGTAAAAACAAGTTTAATATTGCCCCAATTCATATCATAGATTTCTTATGCAACTTCATGAAATTAGTAGCACTCAAAGAGGGCCATCCAAACAAAAAGTACATACTGTTAAGACTAAGGCTATGTTTGGCGCGGAGCTTTTTTAGGTGATGAGCAGTAAAAAATGAGCTTTTTGATCTTTAGTGTTCGTTTGGCATGAGAGCTGTGAGCTTTGCTATTTTTAAGGAACGCTCATTTTTTCAATGCTTCTTTATGAAGCTGTGAGCGGTGAGCAGTATTGCTCATAGCTACTGCTCACAACTCACAGCTACTGCTCACTGCTACTTTTGCCAAATATAGCCTAAGTTCCCCGGAAATTAGAAGCTTTAAAGAGGCCATTTAAAACAAAAAGTATTGGCGTAATAACAATACTATTGATTCTTGTACCAAATTCATGTTTTTATCGTATACGGCCAAGATACCAGAAGGTGAAAACTTCTGTTGATTCCACGACATATTCAGCTCTAGGCTCACCCCATGATATTTCCTTTGGATTTTCTGTCAATAGTGACAACAAAACGAGATTATATAAAAGTTATGAATTAATGAGTCGGTTGATTAAATATAAAAAGCTCGGATTTCAGCATTCATAACTAACCTTTTTGGTCGTTCAATGGTTTACCATGCTTTTATCTCGGAATGTCCATAAATTTCTTCCCAGAAGTGCCATCGCGCGAGTCATCAACATCAAGTGGTGGAACAATTCTATAGCCTGTGATCGTAACATAAATTTTTAGTACATCCCGCTTTGCAACAATTTATCACCAATACACCAAAAGACTCAAAAGCTGAATAAAATAAAACTATCACGTCCTAATTTTACAAAAATCTTAACCTAAACACTAACACGTCAATTCATAATAACCGCTATAATGCCCAATCATTCTACACAGTCGCAAAAACAACAAACATTGATAGTAAGCAAATTGTGAATCAATCAACACCAACATTTCAACATCAAACTAATAAAAAATGAACAAACGTTATAATCATATCTTATTTCATATGCTATTGAATACATCAACAGTTAAATCTACAAATCAGACCCAATTTCAAACAGTGAGCACAACCTATTAATTAATAAATTCCAGGGGGACTTCTAATTTTAATCATCCCAATTTCATTCTTTCAATACACACAACTAAATTTCCCATTTTTTCATCCTTTATCTTATTCATATTCTAAATTAAAATTCCATTTCATATTTTGAATTTAATTTGTGTGAAAATGCAAAACCACATAAACTCACAGATTTAAGTAGAATCACTGGTAGCCAAGGTACAAAGTCATTTGCTTGAGCTTCGACGCATCCTGATCCCATACATTTAAATAAAGAACCGGTTGAACCACCTTGTTGCAAACCACGAATAACAACCTCTGCCCCCTCCATAACATTCACATGAAACAATCCTTGATGATGAGAAACCTCTCCCCCTATTGCAGCACCAAATATAGCTGTATCCGAAATCAAACCTTGAAAACATACTTTCAAGTAGACATAGTGCAATAGGAAGAAAAATTATTCACCTTGACTTATAACACTCCCTGCCCCCATTGGAACAGTTCCATCAAATGATCCCTGACCATTGTACAGACAATGCTTTTTAAAATATTTTCTCCTAGATGTGAGGCGATGACCCAAACTTTGATCACTAACTGTTACGCCATCATCTAACCGACTTTTTTCTCATTCCAATTATAAGGAGTCGACACACCTAAACCAAACAATTTATTGGAAAAAAACAGTCATCAATTATAAAAGGCTTATAAGTGTATACTAAACTTAGGAGAATATATTAAATGAAGAATCGGAAAATCCTGCTCACCTTCAACATCAACACGGCTAGATCCCACATGCTCAATATTCACATCATGGGACATTACACGACCATCAGAACTTCCTTGTTGTAAATCATCACGAAAAACCTCTAACTGGGGCGCAACATTGGCATCAAACGATCCCAAACCATTATACAAAACAAATCTTCTTAAACCTTGTCTCTTAGATGTGAGACGCAAACCAAAAGTTTCATTATTAGTTCCAGTTACATGTTTTCTTTTTCCTCTTATATTTTAGTATAACAATGCAAGTAAATATAGCTATCTGTAGATAATAAGTAATCATCATAAGTTTATAGAACACTGTAAAACACCAATTTACACGAAAAACATGAAATTAATTAGACGCCAACCTAAAACAAATAAAGTCACGAAAAGAAGTGTAAAATCACCTGGATTACATATACGCTGCGCAATTACACAATTCTGCCTCAAATAGATCCCGAGTCAAGCCTCTGTATAATACTAACAAAAGAAAGCATCCATATTCTTAACAACAACATCATGAATAATAAATATAAACATAAATTTGTCCAAAACATCTTGCGCAAGCCTAAAAAATGAATATCATTTAAAATATGACTACATTTAATAACCACCTGTGATTTTCCGCAGTCTAACAAAAAAAAAAATTAAACAAAAAAACAAAAAATAAAATAAAAAATAAAAAATAAAAAACAAAGATGGCATCATTTATTTACTTACCACACGCATCAATGAGCTCATATATGCTGATTGCGTTATGGTTGTGAAGCTACAATCCACATATAAACACATCACATACATGAACCAAACAACACAATTGTGCATTATCACAAATTCATCAGAATCGCTAAATAAAACACATAAAACTCGAGTATCAAACAAATGAGATATCAAATATGCTTCATATTCATTTTATCAAATTAAACATAAAAAAACACATATAAATCAACAACAATGCAAATATATAAAATTGTAGTACCCAAATACTAACCTAAGTATTATCAACCATGGCTCATATTACTCGAAAGGTAGAAAGAAAGAAAGATAGGAGGCGTCTAGGGTTTTTGAGAGAGAGAGAGAGAGAGAGATGTTGGTGAACATTTATAAGAAACCACACACTTACACACTTAGCAAAATGTCACACACACCTTTATCATATCATCATTTTATCAGCATCAACAATCATACCGTCAGCTTTATCAGCATTAGCAACCGACATCTTTATCATCATTACTTTATCAGCTCAACAACCGTCAGCTTTATTAGCATCAGTAACCAACCAGCTTCAACAAACGACATATTTATCTTATCATCATCACTTTATCAACATCAACAATTAATAGCTTTATTAGCTCAACAATTGTTAGCTTTATCAACATCAGCAACCAACCAGCTTCAACAACCAACATCTTTATCATCATCACTTTATCAGCATCAATAATCAGCAGCTTTATCAGCTCAGCAACCGTCAGCTTTATCTGTATCAGCAACCAACCAGCTTCAACAACCAGCATCTTTATCATCATCACTTTATTAGCATCAACAATCAGTAGCTTTATGAGCTCAACAACCGCAGCTTTATCAGCATCAACAACCAACCAGCTTCAGCAACCAGCATCTTTATCTTATCATCATCACTTTATCCGTATCAACAATCAACATCTTTATCAGCTCAGCAACCGCCAGCTTTATCAGCATCAACAACTAACCAGCTTTAGCGAAAAACATCTTTATCATCATCACTTTATCATGATCAACAATCAGCAGCTTTATCAGCTTAACAACCAACCAAAGCAACAAACATCTTTATCATCATCACGTTACTAGCATCACTTTATGAGCATCAACAATCAGCAGCTTTATCAATAGCAACCAACATCTTTATCATCATCAACAATTAGCAGCTTTATCAGCTTAGCAACCAACAACATTATCAACATCAGCAACCAACATCTTTATGAATATCAGCAACCAACAGCTTTATCACCATTAGCAACCATCAACAACTATCATCATGAGCGGCAACAACCAGCTTTATCAGCATCAACATTAACATCAACAACCAAGCCGAAGTAGCCATCAACATCATTAAGTAGCTTCAGGAGTAAGCAGCTTCCCTCAACAACAATGAACATGTACTTTTTTAAATTTTCTTTCAAATTTAGTGTTAGCCACGTCTGTCATATTCGATGTTTTATTATATTTTTATTGAAAAAATAATATATTTTGGGTGTGTATAGAATGCTTTTTAGATTGATAAATAAATGGGTGTCCTTTTTTAGTAAGATAATCAAGTTTAGTGGGTTTTCTTAGCTCATTTTCACATACAAAACATAGTTAATCATTTCCATTCCGATAGGCTTATAAGTTATACCTATACTTAAAATTTATTGTAAATATTAGAGACTAATTCATTAATATCTTTATAAGTTGCATTATATTTGTTAAAATCAATCTATCAAATATCTATCCTAAAATCACGTGTGTATACGGATATCTAAAACTAATATTTTGTTAAAAAGGAAATGATGAAATTATTAGTTGTAATAGATTTTCAATTAGTTTAATCAATAACCTAATTAAGTGACGCCTAAATAGTTTTGCCGGTTGATCGATATATAATCTAATCTCTACTACTTATAATGCATGCATATGCATTCCTTAAACTTAAAATGATTACAATTTAAACAATTTTGAATGCCATAATACACCTTAAACTCAAATACTTAAATGATAAGTTTTACTATTTTACTTTTTGTTTCAAAACAAACTAGCAGGGTACCCGCACGATGTGGCGGCGGGTACCCTGTAATATAATTTACGGCGAAGAATATCTCAAATTATTGTTTTGGGTTGCCGGATCTCATATTTTGTGTTTTGGAAGCTTAATTATATTGTATATTGTGGTTAAAAAATTGTATTTTTTTTGAAGTGGTGTTTTAATAGTTGTATTAATAGTATTTTTTATGAAGGGGTGAAAGCTTAATATTTTGGAAGCTTAATTATATTATACATTTTGCTTAAATAGTTGTATTTTTTGTTGAAGATGTGTTTTTAATAGTGTATTAATTGTATTAGATGAATAATGTCTTTTTGTTTTTATGTGTGCTTTAAATACTTGTAAACTATGTTTTATAAGTAGTATTTACTTAAAATTTATATTAGGAAATCTTAAAAAATTAATAGGAGGGAAGTGTATAAATGTATTATGTTTCAAAACAAATTTAAGTCACACCGTTCCTCTATCAATACCAATCTCTACTACTTTTAGCACATTGTGTCTCAATGATACCCCTTGTTGTATGAGAAGCTCCTCAACCTAATGGTTGTGGGTTCAATTCTGGCTTATTACATGTGAGATAGTTTGTGATTGTATATTGTAAGATAATTAGTTGTCATTTTAAAAAAAATAATAATAATTAAAAACAAAAAAAAAAAAAAAAAAAAAAAAAAAAAAAAAAAAAACTTCTACTACTTTTAACATGTCTTCTTTTTAAGTGTCAAGTTTTTAATATTAGCTAATCTCTACTTGTTTATTAGTTTTACAAAAAAAATATACGGTTTCTCTATCAATACCAATTTACATGGTTGCTCTTATAAATGCTATTTCTTAAAACTTAAAAGCTTAAAATTAAATAATGTTAGTTGACTATTATATCATTGATTAAAAATGAAAACATCATTTACAACTAAATTAATGTTTTAAAGTATTGTTTAATCTATAAACTTGTATCAGTTTTTGTTTTTAATCTATGACTTCTCGCAATATGAAATTTAACCCATAAGTTTTTGCATCAAGTAAGTTTTGCATTAAAGGTCAAATCAGAACCAATATTTCAGAATTGTACTTATATGTCGCTTTACACTTTCACTTTACGCGAGTATTCGTATCGTTCTTTCATATACATGTAAAGATACAATATTTGGAAATTGATCATTAAATGTGTATCTGACAAATGAAATTCGGTTGCATGCATCTTCATGGTCCCAATTATGACTTTCAAATACATGTAAAGATACAAATGGAAAATGATCACTTTACGAAATTCGGTGTGCATGCATCTTCATGGTTTCCAACTATGACTTTTTAATGATAAAAGTTAATCTGAAATATTATTCAACCACATTACTACAACTGCAACGTTTGTTCGGGTCAAAATTTTATTATTACCTTTATGACTTTAAAATAAAAAAATATATATCACTGGACCTTTGCAACGTTTGTTCTGGTCAAAATTTTATTATTACTTTTATGACTTTAAAATAAAAAATACATATCACTGCACCTTTTAAAGCTTAGATGGTGTGGGAATGTACGGACTTCATTGTTCAAATAATGGAAACAAGAATCATGGTCAAAATAGAAAGGGTTGCCGACACGCTAAATCATACCTATATATATCTCAAACGTAATTGTTTTAAAACCTATCAAAGTCATATTATCTTTAACAGATCATATATACGAAAAGAAAATCAGAAACAATGGGAAACATGTTTGTTGTGCTAAACCCTATGCTTCACGGACTCGTAAAGCTAGCAGGACTGACACCACAAACCATAGAAATAGAACCCGGAACCTGGATGAAAATCCGGGTTCCAAAAGACATAGTCACCAAAAAAGGCGGGAAAATTGCTTACATTCAACCAACCAAGCCCGCGGTTGTCCTTCTCCACTCTTTTGCCATGGACGGTATATTCACATGGTTTTTACAAATTTTGGCCTTGAGCCGGGACTACTCAGTTTACGTGCCCGACCTTTTGTTCTTTGGTGGTTCAATCACTGACAAAAATGAGAGGTCGGCTAGTTTTCAGGCTGAGTTTGTGGCCAAAGGGTTGGAGAAGCTAAGAGTTGAGAAGGCAATAGTCGTTGGGTTAAGTTATGGTGGGATGGTTGGGTTCAAGATGGCTAAATTGTACCCAAAGTTGGTCAAGTCTTTTGTAGCATCTGGTACTGTCATAGAGATGACTGAATCTATTAGCGCTGAGGCGTACAAGCGACTTGATATCATGAGTTGGTTGGACCTTTTAATGCCTGAAACGGTAGAGGGGTTGAAAAGGATGTTATCGATTGGCTTTCATAACGTCCCGTGGCTTCCTGATTTTGTGTATCAAGACATTCTTGACGTAAGTGTCTCTTTCTGCATACATGTTATTGCTTGTGTTCTTTACCACAAACATTCATTACACAACATTTTGTTTATTTCTAAGAATTTATAGTTGGGATTTTCTAAAATGTGCCCTCTAGGCACATGTTTAGAACCAATATAAAAGTAAAGTTTCACTAAATTAAATGCATAACCGTACTTAATTAAGAAAATTTATAAAATTAATTAATATGATTTAAATGTGATTTTTAATTTATAAGGAAAGTTTGAGTTTAAAACATTTTACTTAACATGTGCATGAGGACACATTTTAGAAATTCCGTTTATAGTTTGCTTAGTAACAAAAAAAGATGTACTACAATACGAAACTTTATTGCTCTTACATGAAGCTCTAAGTATTCATACAGATAACGTGATGGTCTTATCTTTTTATACATGCAGGCGACATTTACCAATCGCAAAGAGAGAAATGAACTCTTGGTGAGTTTGGTTGTCCCTGACGAGGATGCGGCCTCAGTTAACCACTCACAGGTAGTAAAACATCTAGTACCTAAATGCTCATTTAGTACCTAAATGCTAATTAACATTAGTGCATAATTTGGAACAAGAGCCGCGCGCATGAATGTTGCATAGATAGCTAATTATATCATGTGAAAGATATACATTAAAAAACGCCTGAAGATAGTTGTGCTATGTTTTTCCAATAAAACACGTCTGATCATTACTTGGATATATAATTTTACAGATGATACATATGTTGTGGGGTGATGATGACAAGATTTTCAATTCTGATCTTGCTAGGACCATGAAACAGTAAGTAAATATCCTTTCTTCAAATAGAGAATTGAAACGCAAATTCAAATGATACGATTATATGTACATATCACGTATGCATATATGTATGCATATATTAAATCTTAAACTATATTATAATGAATCTATAGCTTGGCAAAGTTTAGCTTCTAACCAATCCTGATGTTGTGAATCTGTTTAACTATAGGCAGTTGGGTGACAATACCACATTGGATTGGATAAAAGATGCTGGGCACCTAGTACCTTTAGAGCAACCGTTCGCATATAATAAACGCCTTAAACAAGTTCTTGAACGTGTGACAAAAGATGATCAATAAGTTGATGAATATGTAGTCATATAGCAGCATTGTGTCAATTATCATCTTATATTATCTCTTTCTCGTTTATTTGAATTAATTTCTTTGTTTATCTTGTAACATATACGCACCAAAGTTGTCAGGCATTCATTCAATGTAAATCAAGCTTACAAATTTTCATTGCTAATCAGATCGAGGTGTTTATGTATTTGAGTATACGTCCCTAGTAAAGTTATAAGACCTCAAGTTTGGAGTATATTATTCTTCATATCTAATAATTAGTTTACAAATTTTCTTTTATAATACATATAAAAAGTTATGAACTCAAACTCTACCCTAGCTACAAAGGATTGTATCATGTTTGACTCGTTCTAAAATCTATTTTTGTAGTTTGTTCATTGACAATTTGAATCATGAATATGCAAACGAAAACTGAATTATTTAAGTGACAGCATTGATGTCTCATTAGTTATGTTAGCAACTTATCAGAAAGTGTAGGGCCGAAATAATAGTCAAACCTTCCACCGCCATTCACTGGTCACTATTGGCGAATGAAGAAATCAAGGAATTGAGTGACTTAGAATATTAGAAGCAAGTTTAACATAGATTAGAGGTCTAAATGTATAATGTAACTAGATTAGGTTTAGACTATAACTAGGATTAGTGTGCTTACCTTGGAAGGCAAGTAAAGGCCTTTTGGCCGTTCCCTTAAGCTCGGTTTTGTGGAAGGTTTCCCGTTCGACTTAGGAGAGGTTTCTCCCCCCTCATCTTTATAAATATAAGTGAAGGGATGCTAGTTTGACATTCTTTTTACTCAAATTGTATAAGCTTTAATTTATTCGCTATTAATAAAGGAGTGTTCGATGGTACATTATCGTATGCATAAACATTCAGCTATACTTTGTACGTAGGTTACGATTCTTTTGGCTCTTTGCAAAAGTTGATTGACTTTTGGGTTTGGGTGTCTAGTGTCGATTGAAGCTAAAGTTTCTCGTTTCCATGTTCCACGATCCGGGTTTGTTGAAGACAAGATTCCAACAAAGTGGTATCAAGAGCAATGTTCGTTGTGGTTTCCAAATCATCGAGTTGAGAAGGTTTAGGGTGTTACATAAGTCGATTTTCCAAGCTAGGTTTTTCTGGAGTTGCAAGAAGTCAAGTGGGTCCATCAGGAAGGGTAAGCATGACCATGATTATGATTCTTCTGATGACGAGGGTAACACCTACTTTGAAGAAGCCTTGTGGTAGTCACGAATAATGAGATGATTGAATTGTTAATGAATTCGGGTGTATTTGATCATATGACACTTAGGACAAATTTCTTGTATGACTTTAAGGGTGTTGATGGTGGTTCGATACAGTTAGGTGATAACATGAATGCACTATCAGAGAGATAGCAAAAGTGAAGATATAGTTGCATGATGATTCAAGCTTTATACTAGAAAATGCTAGGTATGTTCCAGGTTAAGAAGAAGCTTGATTTCATTAGGTACTCTTTAAAAATAGGGTTATACTGTGAAGATGCAAATGGGTAGTGTCACACGAAGTTTTAAATTTATAAAACAAGGTTTACTGGGGTTAAGCTAAGAAAACATACGAGTAAGTATACCCGTCCGTTAGTAGCTAGATTTTGATGGTAATCTAAGGTTGTTCACAAGGATTTTAGTGTTTTCTAGAGTAGAATCAAGTGTCATAACAAGCAACACGAAGGGGGTAAAATGGATGTCACAAGCCGAAATATATACCATATAACTAATTAAAAGCATAAAAGTAATCAATTAACGCGAAGATGATAATGATGTAAATTCAATAAGTAAACGAAAACACTTGTTTGGATTAGCTTATGACATTTATATTGCTTATATGAGGATTGTTTTGGAAAATTGACTACAAGTATTAGAATTTGATGGTGACAAATTCTAAGTTATGATTCTAAAGCATATAATCCACGGGCAAGATCATAATACAATAACATCAAGCATTAAACACAATCAACCAATTCAAGACTTAGTTTATTTAACAAGTTTGATCCACGGTAGTTTCATAAATTTGTTAAAAATCACAGACAAGTTTCTTTGCAAAATTAAGTTACTAAATAAATTGTCAATACAATAGAATTATAACTAGTTGGTTGACAATAACCCTTTCGACATATGAAATCACCACCAACTAATCAAAATTGATAAGAAAATGTCATGAAAAACTCAAGCACAATTAGTTCTTTAACTAAGCATGAAATTGATCAAAACCATAATTTAACACAAGTAATCCTTATATGATAAACATCATCGAAACAAGTGTATAAAGTGATTACTCCCTATTGTTTCAACAACAATGGAACCAATAAACATCTAGAAATATAAGAGTAAATTACCAAGGGTAGCAACTACAACTGGTGATGGTAAGGATTTAGAGTAATCCTTCAAGCCTCCAATCAACTACAAGTATCCTACTAGGCCGGAAAATTATGCCAAACACTTTGCTTCAAGCTCTTGTGCACTCTCCTGGAAATGGCAGCATGTTCTTGGTCTTTTGGAAGTGATAGAATAGGAGGAAATCAACCCTTTGGGGAAGGAGTGTGTTTTCCCTATGTATTGTGTATGAAATTCATCTCCAAGGTATACATTTATTTTAGGAGAACACCTTGGCCACCAAGTCTCATCAAGATGACAGGAAATGAGTTATTAGGAGCATATGATCAGACTTGGGAATAATGGCACTAAAATTCCACTAAAATGCAACTATCCAACTTAGGTTCCCCCTGTCACGCGATTGGGGGATTAACCTCATGGTTGGCGGCCATCTCATGGCTCATGTCCACATTTAGACGACTGTCAACACTGATGGTGCGGCAATTATTGCAGTTGGTGGCACTTTTGGGCAGCTGGATGACATTTTGACCGAAAGTTGTCAAAACCAAAGTTGTAGCATTTTCTTTCTATTTATGTGGCCTTTTGAGTCAAATCAATTGGAGATTGTATGCTCAAGTTGTGGCCAAAATAGTGGAGGTGTGTCGGGAACAACAAGACTTCAAATAATTCTTCATTTTAGCTTCTTTTCTTCACTTTTCCTCGTTTTCCGTCATGTGAGCTTCCATGAACTAAAATAGCAAATTCACTTCATTAAGTACCATAATTTCATAAAAGTAACCAAAATAAATACATTAAATCAATGATAACATTCCTAAAAACATGTTACTTTTGAGCGTTATCAAATTCTCCCATATTTAAAGTTTGCTTGCCCTCAAGCAAATCTAGCAATTAAGAGAAATTATCCCACATGGTGCATGAGAAATGGTAAAAAGATACAAACCTATAAGTATGAGTTCAAAATATGGTTCACAGTTTAAGCTTACGGTGGTGAGAAATCAAGATGTTTGACAATACCCATGGATCTCTTGCTTGATAACATGGCTAATTCAAGAAGTTTTAGCGATTGCACAGTCGATAAGGAGATCTTGTGAGGTTTCAATTTCATCTTTACAAACCGGACACCGGGTGCTGAGTCAAGATCAGTCCCTCTTGAGTCAATGTTTTACTGAGTAGGGATACGATCCAGGCTAATTCTCTATGTTAGGATATTCAGTTTTATTGAAATACTTTTGTTCCATCTTATCTTTTGTGCATATCTGCTCAAAGTGAAAGATTCAATGTGATTTCTCATTGAAGAAATCGTGTAGCATTTTGAATCGTTCAAACCAAACTCCTAACAATCCTATGAAGATGAGGGAACAAAATTCAAAAGGAGGTTATTAAGCCCGTCAATCTGAACTCTTTTTGGGTCGTCCCTTATGGGCCTTCTCTAATCCCATTTAGTAATAGAAGACCCATTATCCTGATAACATCAATTCATGACTTTGCAATCTCTGGTGGACTCAAGTGAAAAGAGCCTTGGAAACAACATTTTAAGACACTGATCACCAATCCATATGTCATGCCAGAAAGAAGTCTCGGAACCATCTACTATTTTCCTCTTAATGATATGGTGTAAATTAATATTCATTATGTACACACACTTATGTAAGCCGATTATGCACTTCCAAGGACTTGGTAGCAAGGTATTCAAGGTATTACAGAAGCCGAGACCCCCACAGATTCCATAATTGGATTTTATAACTTGTTTCCATAGAGCATATTCATCTAAATCCGAGTGAAATCGCCACCTCCACTTTGCTGGCATAGCGAGATAGGACGCTTGGAGGCTTCCAACTCTAAGTCTACCATTGTTAGTAGAAGAATAAACTTCCTTCCGAGCTATCCAAGCAAGCTTATTTGAGTCCGAAGACCCTACCCAAAAGAAGTTTCTACTAAGCTTCTCCATATAATTAATAACATATTTGGGAGCTTTGAAGAAGGAGAAATAATAAGTTCCTAGGGATCCTAGCATTGATTTGATGAGTGTAAGGCTTCCACCATACAAGAGGGTTTTCGCCTTCCAAGATGAGAGGCGATTATGAAACTTATCAATGATAGGCTTCAAATTCAGCCATTTGTTCATATTAGCACCAATAGGAAGACCGAGGTACATTCAAGGGAGTGATGAGGGTTGAAAGTTAAGGAAAGAAGCAAAGTTATTTGTGTCATCAATCGAAACCCCAGTACCAAAGAATTTGCTTTTTGAAAAGTTTACTTCCAACCAGGATGACATGTGAAAGCATCTCAAGATACGACAAAGGTTTTTGGTATTTATAAGAGACTATTTTGTTAATACAAATATCGCCTAAAAAGGTTATTTATATTTTACGATCTTTGCTAAGTTTTGTTAATGGCAAAGTATGAACTTTAGCTTATAGTAAAACATCACTTTAGTGTTTAAGTCTTGTAAAACTATGTTTATATTTCTTTTTAAACAAAACATTGTTTTTATTTCTTTATTTAGAAAGTGTCATATCACATCATGTAATTATGGTAAGCTTGTGTGTTTGACTTACCATAAGGTCTTACACATTTTTGGAAGCATTCCACTTTTGATTCAATGTGTTTGACTAGAATTTAGTTGATGTGATCTTGGTTGGTTTGGAAAGATTTATTGCAAAACCTACTGCAAGCCTGGCGGAACCCTGGGGGTACACGGGCGGAACCCATCTGAGGGTTCTGCCGTATCCGCCAGACCTACTGTTTGTTTTGCTATAAATACCAAGCCACTTGCTAATTTTCATCCATCACTTTAGGACATATATTTCACATATTCTCTCAACTAACTCAGTAACATTTGACTTGTGTGATCCTCTTATGTAGCAAGGGAGTTCACAAGTTCCTCTAAGAAGTTACAAGTTTCAACTCAAAAGTTGCAAGACTTGTTAGCTTTGTTATGTATAAGCTTTGGTAGTTTATACTTCATTTATTTGTATTGTATGTAGAAGTGATCGGTTAGTATTTTAGGCATCAAAATACAAAGTGTGACGGGAGTTGTTTTACCCTTGTAAAAGAACTAACGGGAGTGGTTGTACCCTTGTGAAAGAACGCGACATCTAGCTTAGTGTCGGTAAAAGTGTAAGCGACGACGGGAGTGGTTGTACCATTGTAAAAGAACTCGACATCTAGCTTAGTGTCGGTAAAAGTGTAAGCGACGTTGTAAAGGTTTCTCCACCGGGAAAGGAGCTTGTTGATTAGTGCTTATAACTCTCGAGTTGGAAACTCAGGGCGTGGATGTAGGGCAAGGAAAAAGAGTCCTTGTAGCCGAACCACGATAAACAATCGTGTTGTGGTTTGATCGTTTCTCTCTTTGTATTTGCTTATTACATAGTGTCTTTAGTTAGAATAGTTAATTACACGTAAAGCTTTTCAAAGAATTAAACAAGTAATTTGAGTTTATATCTTTAAACAAACGTAACGTTTTGAAAGATAATCAAGTTAAAAAGCGGTAAACTATTTAACCCCCCTTCTAGTTTTCCACAATTGGCATCAGGAGCTAAGTTACTCAAGATCTTTAAAATATATTGTATTTTAAAACTTGGATCGATCCATGGATTTTGAAAATCTCAAAGAAGGGCAACCTATTCAAAACCCACCGTTATTTGAAAAAGAAAACTTCCTTGAATGGAAAAGTAAATTTGAAAACCATGTTAAATCAATTGATCAAGATCTTTGGCATATTATTTCTATTGGTAATTTCAAACCAACGAAAACAAGTTTTGAAAACCAAGATGATTATCCTAAACTTGATAAAAATACTAAAGCTAAGATATGATTTATAAAGCTTTACCAAGAACCGAATATGAAAGAATGTATTTTTGTCAAACGGCTAATGATATTTGGAAAAATATGTTAAACTTTCATCAAAAAATATGTCAAGTCAAAGATGATCAATTTGATCTCACATATAAGTTAGAAGTCTTGGAAAAATTAATAGATAGACATTTAGTTGAGATAAATACATGTGCTACTAGTTTAAATGTCTTAAATGAAGGTGTAAGCGAAGATGATTACTTACGTCGAGCTCTCAGTGGACTTGCTTACGCTTCATGGAATAACACGGATGTGAAGTCAACTATCCGGTTTGTGATTCTCAACTTGATAAAACATCAAGCAAGGTCGAATTTGAAACCAAACACTTTTGCTTTGACACATTTATTCTAGAGTTTTCTAGACTAGAAAATGAGTCTAAACTTTTATGCAACATGGACCTAAAAACTATCTTTAACAATGAACCTTCAAAATCTCTTGTGAATAATTTTGAAAATGAAATCATGTTAGAAGATAAAATGTCTAGACTTGAGAGTCATGTTGAAATTGATCTAGATTACAAACCTGAAATTCAAAGACAAAATGAAAAAGGAAAAATGCTTGCTAAATTTGAAGAAAGTTCAAAAGCTCTCAAAAGCCTTTTGAAAAGTCAAAAGTTTCAGAGGTAAAACAGGATTAGGATTTAACTCTAATGCACCATCAACAAGTAAAACAAAACAAGTTATATTTGTGAAACCTAGGATAGAATTGTAGGAGTAATTCTTTCTCTAGTAGGAGCTCATGATAAAAGGATAAAGATATCATGTTCAATACTTTTATGTGTTTGTCTAACCTCCTTGGATTCATAAGTATTTGAGTTTAGCTCTTCTACGAGTCAAGATAATTTGCTTAATGATTATCTTCTTGGTGGCTAATCTATGGAGCTTAAAAGGTACACGTCTCTTCAACTTACCTTTTAGTGTTTCATGTTGATTAGCATTAAGATCTGTCATGGGTGATATTAGTAGTTTTTACTCTAAAGTGGTTATGTTGAGTAAGTAACAGTAAGGATTAGATCCTTCGTGATTAAAGGATTTAGACACTACTTTTAGTGGGAGATATAAGGTGTTTTACCTCTTTAAACTTTTGGGAAAAGACACGAGTAACTCTTGAGTGAGTCTCACTTAATACTTGTACGTCTACAAGTGAGCTAACTAAGAATCTCCTAAGTGATAAGACAACCAACTCTTTTGTAATGCTTGCAAATCTAGCAAAACCACAACATTTCATAGATATTTGTGGTACAACGTATTTTGACTTTATACCTTACATTTTCAATTGTGTCTTAGATTCAACCATTCGTTTGATAAAGTTTCATATAAGACACACAAAGAAAAATAAATAATTTGAATTCATTAGGATGATTGGGAGAAAATGATTTATAAACATCTAGGATTAGTCTTATGATGTTGCATCTCTTAGACATTTACACTCAAAGTGTTTTTAGGTAAATAAACCCAAAGAGTCGAGGAGTCATTGAATGTAACATTCGATGAAAGACCGCCTCCTTCTAAGATATCATCTTTGGTATATGATGACTTAGTCCAAAGTCCAACATTGATAAAACAAGTAAGTTAAGATCAATAACAAGGAAGATGAACTATTAAAATTGAAAAACAACATCTTTTCGTCTTGTGTCAAACATTGAGTCAAGCAATATTGACATGGTCATAAAAACTTGATTCATGAGTCATAGTAGTGATTAAAACAAATTTGATAAAAAAGTGTTTTTGGACATTAGAGTAAAGCAACCATTAAAATAAAATAGATCTTTCAAAATAGAAAATAATGTAAATTTATGAAAGACTTTTTAATAACCTAAGCAAGCTCCAAAAGCAAGGGATAATCACTCAAAGACATTCCTAGTTATTCACATGTTTACAATGATTAAGTCCTTTATGACTTATCAAGAATGAGATTAGTAAATCCGTAGGTAAAACTAAACATAGAGAAATGTTTGGAAGTATACTTGTTCTCACAACAAAAAGATCCAACATTATGTTTAGTGCTTGTCTATGTGCTCGTTTTTAGAGAAGATCCTAAAACAAATCTTTCGGAAGAGCTTGTTTGGATTCATCAAAAGGTACTACACAACTAGGATTATGGTATCTCAAAAGAACGGGAATAGAAACCATAGTGTATGCCAAATGAAATTACGTCGGTAATAAGTTGATAAGAAAAGTACAAGTGATTGATTCCTCCCGGACTACACCCTTTTTGGTATAAGCTAACCACTCGAATAAAATGGTCAACCGTAATAACAATAAAAGGAGGGCGACAGCCCGGGAGAGGAATGCAAGTTTACCAAGGGTTAAAAAATCCTTGGATCGTTTATGTCCTGGCGAGGCGTGATATTCTAAATACGATGACTTGTGAATTGTTGAAATAATATAGTATAGGAAAAACAGGAATCTGATTGACTAACACTGAATGTGAATAGTAATAGCTCTGTCACAGCTAGTTCAATTAAGAAACGTACAATCAGAAACCTAAAAATAATAAAGTATCTACAAACGTACGTTTAAGTTTAAATAAACGTAAACGTAATGAATAAAACAAAACTTTCCCAAATAGGGAATTTGCATGCCTTAGCGGCTTAAATGCAAATTAAAAAGAAATAAAATAAATAACTATATTTACAAAGTATTTAAAATAATATTTACAAGTGTTATATTAATTATTATTAATAACTATTTATTTACTATTTATTAATAACCTAAATATAAAGAAAATGTAAAATAAACCTAAATAAATAAAACTAAAACTTAGAAAATTTAAAACTAATATAAAAGAAATTTAGAAACTAAAAATATATTTATTATACAAGTATTCTATTTATTATTAATTATTTACTATTATCTATTTATTAATACTATTATTAAATTATTATATATACTAAACTAGCAAACAAAAATCTAATACTTTTTACATAATTCTAATATACTAATAAGAAGCTAAGAAAAATATAAAAACTATATGCTATGTACAAAAATAAGAAAACTTAATTAAAATCTATTATTTATTAATTAGACTAATTAAACTAAATTAATTATTATACATACTAAACTTATTTATAAAATTATAAAACTTTTTATAAAACTTCCTAAGTATCTCAGGAATACATAAAAAATATAAAAAGTTTGAAAAAATTATAAATAAGCAGATTTAAAAATTAAATACTTATTATTTCCTAAAAGGTAGTTAAACTATATTAATTATTATATATATTATATGAACAGTAAAAAATCTGAAAAAAATATGGAAAGTAAATTATATGATACAGAAGCTAGGAAAAATAAGTTGGGCAAACCAGCTTATCCAGATAAGCTGGAATAAGCTCAGCAGTTCAAATAAGCCAAAGGGTTCAAAAAGGGTTAAGTATATTAAGGGTGCAAAGGCTAACGGAACTGGTGCCCCAGAGCAAGTGGAAGGGGTGTGGGGTTATATGCATGTTACTAGCGAGAGGTCTCAGGTTCGAATCCCACCCACACCCATTTTTTACATTTTATTTTATTTTTCATTTTTTCTTTTTTTAAAACTACTTAATAAGTAAAAATATAAAAGTTTAATAAAAGAAAACTTTTTACAAAAGCCAAATAAGCTCTGTGAGAGCTTATTTGCTTAACAGTTGGCTTATAAGGCCAAAAGTGGATTTTTACTAAGCTAAAAGCTACAAACAAGCTACCTAAGGTTAAATAAGCTACAACTAAGTCAGATATACCTAAAGTAATATAGATTAACTAAATAAGCTAAGGGAAATAAGCTATAAGCTTAAATAAGCAATTCCACTCTCACAGTCAACCAAACACTCTTCACAGTCAACTTTATGGGCAAATTAAGCTCATGGAATAAGTTAATAAGCTCAAAATGAAAACTGATATAGAAAGCTGAGTTGGAGGTCATTTCAAAAAGCTAAAACTCAAGGGATATGATCCACTAATGAGCTTCTGGGGAACTAGTGAAAAAGCTTAAATAAACAAAGAAGTGATAAGACTTCTAAATAGAAGCTATCACTTAGCTTCAAAAGGCTTTCTTTTTGGCTTTTCTGTTTATGAAACTAAATATATATACTATTTATATAAGTTTATTAAATATAAGCTGTTCAAACAAAGAAATAAGCAATTCGTGGGCTTATGAGTCACACAGTTAAGCTTAAAGGCTCATAGTTAAGCTTAAAGGCTCACAGTGGACTCATAAGCTTGGAATAAGCTTGAAAAAGCTATACAAAGGTGTAAAAAGGTAAAAGGTATTTATGTACAAGTATAATAAGTGTGTATGTACAAAAATAAGCACTGAGAAGTGCTTATAAGCACAAGCTTATGGTTTAGACAGTTAAGCCTTTTGGGCTTAACTTGGATTGAGTTGAGGCTTCTAAGAACCTATAATAAGCTTCATACTTAAAAGTAAAAGACACAATGTATCTATACAAGTGTTATATACATATATTAACAAGCTAGTGAACAGGGAATAGCTTATAAGCTCATAATAAGCAAATAAGCAAAACTCTGATGCACTCAGATCCAAACACCCCTGCAACCTTTTAGAGAGGCAAAATAAGCTTAGTGAATAAGCTTACAAGACCAAAATAAGACTTGGAGTTGCAAGACATGTTGGTAGGCTTTCCAAAAAGCCCAAGCTCACCTAGTGGGGTCCACTAGTGAGCTTGTAGGAAGCCATTGAAAAAGCTCCATTTCCTGAGTCTAATGATAATATTGGCCAAGTGCTCAGGAGATGGGACACACAAAAAGCTTGTTGCAACCCTAGTGAATAAGCTACAACATAGAAACTAAGCATTGGATCTTATAGCCTGGTTGATAAGCTCCACATGGAACTTGAATTCACCAGCTGGATCCAAGGATTAAGCTTTTTGTGAGCTTATGAAAGTGTCTAGGTTTGGTTAAGTTATACTAAGGACTCAGCATAACTTTTCTAGGTGGGATAAGTTTAAGCTGCTTGCAGCCCTATGAGATGAGCTGCAAGGTGAGGTTTAAGAACATGATCCTATAGGTGGGGTGCTAGGCTTCCTAAAAAGTCAAGCCACTCAGTCTAAGGGTCACTAATGAGCTAGATGTGAGCTTGTGGAAACAGTGTAATACCCCTGATGACTCAGGGGTATGTTGTGAGTGGGCAAACACAAGGGCTCACAAATACTTATCTAATAAGCTCATAAGAGCTCAACTAGCATTGAGCTATTGAGTTTGGTAGTTAAGCTTCACATGAAGCTAAACCACACAAGCTCAAGCTCAATAAGGAACTTTTTATGGGCTATTGAAAATCAACTCATCACACTGTTTGCTTCAGTGTGATGAGTGGTGAGTAACAAAAAGGTGGATTGGTTACTATCTAAATAAGCATAAACATGAAAATAAGCATAAACAGAACAAGTATGGTACTAAGACAACATAAATAAGCCAAATTCACACAATGGGGTCAAGTCATGAGACTTTGACAAGCTCATGAACTTGACAGTCCATTGGTGACACAGGGCAAAAACTACTCTAATTAAGCACAAATAAAAGCTAGTAAATAAGCTAAACAAAAATTGATAAAAATCACATAACAAGGTATGCAGCTAAACTAAAACATATTAAAAGAACAAGTTATGAAACTAAATATTAAAGGCTACACAAAATTATCTATTTAATTAAAAAAACAGGTTTAGGTAATTTTGACTTTTAAGGTTTATGATCAAAGTTGACTTTCATCAACTTTGATCTGAATTTAACAACTGATTAAGACATATTAAGCTATAATAACATGAAATAAACATCTAAGAACAACATTAAAACAAAATTGGTGAGTATGGCATTGCAAATCTTTACAGTGATCACATAAGTAGTCCAAGATGATAATTTTGACTTTTGTATGAGTGTGCAATAGGTTTGAAGGCTGTCAAACCTCAAAGAACTTAGTACACCATATATCCATCAAATTTAGCAACTCAGGCTCATCTAATCACCCTGGGATCAGTAGTGCCAAACATACCTTAAATAATATTGATTTTAGCTTTTCATTACCTAACACTGTGTATATCAATTTTATTAAATCCAAAGGGTTTCATCTGTTAAATTAGGACCTTATAAGCTTAAACAAGTAGTCACACAAGGTTTAAACCTTGATTATCAAAAATCAAGTCCACACAGTTGAAATGCAATTCCAAGCTACAATCAAATTTAAAACTTAAACACTTAATTTTAAGCTATAATAACATTAACACATAACAAATAAACACAGAAATGAAAGAATTCAAGACAGATAAGTAATTTAAGCTATAAAAAGCAAAAATTGTAAAAGTGACTTACATAGTGAATCTGTTGAGATTTTGGTAACCAAGGACCAAGACCATAACCTATTGTCCTCCACAGGACTCTAATACCATGGCAATCCAGAATTAACCATGCTCCAAGCAGAATCACCCAAGAACTTCTATTTTTGAATTATTTTCTATTTTTCTCTATTTTTAATGATTTTTGGATTTTAAAGACTACAACTGAATTAATGTATCTAAAAGCTTCAACAAGCTTTGTCAGGAGCTTATGTGACCTAAAGAATCCATATAATCAACTATAATCAAACATGAAAAGTAAATGACAAGAAAATTAAAGATACTTTGAAAACATGAAATGTAAAAGAAAACTTGCATTAAAACTGTAAATGATGTTTCATTACACTACATTGAGGTTCATTACACTACTTAAAAGCTGTAAATGACATTTAAATAAAAGAAAGCAATAAAAGATTACACTAGTCTAAGCTATTTCTAAATGACAATGGCTTAAGGCCAAGGTGCTTCTCTTCACTTTCTTCTTCTCTTTTTATAGTCTCAGTTGCTTCCCCACTTGATTTTAGTCAAATCCCACATTGAATCTTAGCCCTTGATTGAGTCAAACTCATCTTGATCGTTTAAACAACTTTTGGCGCCAAAAGTTGAATAGACAGCTAGGGACAACTCTGCTCTAATTAATGCATCATTGTGTGTTGCAGAGGTTTAGGGGGAACAATTGAGATATTTTGGTGAAGTAAGACCAAGTTGGGAGTGGTTTTGGGTCAATACTATGGGTAAGGGTGTGAACAGTGGTGGTATTGGGTGGGAATGGCATTTATTGTGGGGGGTGTAGTGGCAGAGGTGGTGGAAGGAGTGGGTAGAGTAGGTAGGGTGAGGTGGTATGCAAGGTGGAGGTTGCAAGTGGTGGTTACAGGTGGGGGTTGGGGAGAGGTGGAAGAAGGAGGGAAAAACGGGGGTCTGTTTTATTTTATTAACAAAGGGGGTGGGCTGGTAGGGTTTTGGGCTTTTCTAACTTGGGCCCAAGATAGTAGCTGGGTTGGACTGGATTAGGGAGTATATTAGTTTAAGGGTCCGGTTTGGTTTATGTTGTGTAAAAGCCCAAGGACTAAAGTTGAAGTTCCTGAAATCATGAGGGACTAAACCTGAAATAATTCAAAAGTATTCACAAGGGCCAATATTGTAATGTTAGATAAACCAAAGGACTTTATTTTGCATATTTACAATTTAAAATACCCCGGGGACCATTTATGTAATTTTCCAAAGTTTAGGGGGTTAAACTGTAAATTCCTCAAAGTTATCAAAATAGTTCCAAATTGTATATTCATGCATAGTACAAGGGTATATTTGATAAATTTCAAGTTTTGAATACCCAGGGACTAAGTTTGCCAATTTTGAAACTTGAGGGGTAAAAATTGCCAATATGTGTAAACTTTCATCCAGGGATCATTTGTGAATATTTTTGGTTTCCCAAGGACTAAAGTTGACATTTCATTCATTTAAAACCTTCAGGGACTAGTTTTGTCAATATTTGAAACTTGAGGGACTGAAACTGCCAATTATGTAAACTTTATACGTTTTTCATCTGTTTTTGCATATTTTGCATTTGAAAAATATAAAACACACTTCTAAGATATTTTAAGTATTTTGATACATATTTGAGTGTTTTTGTATGTTTTGGCAGCTCAGATTGGTATAAAATGATGAGTGTTTAGACACTCATCAGTGATACTTGCACTTTTATACCTACTTACCCATTGATTCTACAAAATGCTTAAGGTTCTCATATTAGTATCGGATGGAGAAGCATGTCAACAAGCTCCACTTGAACAAGCTAACTCGCGTCGACAACGGAATTCATCTCATCAACATTGTTATCCCTTCAACAAAGGAAGCATCGACTTCAGCGACAATCCAATCCATTATGTTCTTAATTGACATATTGTGATCCGTCATCATCGCCTTGGTAAAAATGTTCATTGAGGAACATCTTAACTAAGAAAGTCTTATACGTTAACCATTCTGTCAACGTTTTCACGAAACCTCTTGAATGAGAAGCATTCATCATCCCTAGACTTAGGTAAAGACTCATAAGACTTAAAACCTTAGTTTTGAACATTAGGATAAAACCACAAAAATCAAGACAAATCCATTTGAATTTTTCCTCTGCTGTACCCACGGAACCCTGAGACCAAACGGGCGGAACCCTCCCTTTGGTTCCGCCTGGTCCGCCAAATCTGCAGCACATTTTTATTGTAAATTCAAAACCAAACACCTCTTAACTCACAAATTCAACTTACAAACACCTTACCACACAAAAATTAGGGCTCTCATTCACATCTCTTCCAATCCAATCAACTTTGTAAGTATTCTTATCATAATTGCATTTTCAATCAAAGTCTATCACTCTCATCTATATACATTAACTAGAATCTTAGGGTTTATTCATAAACTTGTTGATTCATGTAAAACCTTGGTTGTAAACTAATCTTAATTTTCATTAGTTGGGAATTGTATCCTTCTTGTTATTATGATTTACCAAACACACCAAGTTCATTGTCTTTTAAAAGTCACTAGAACACCAGCTTTCACCACATTTTTAAAACAAATGAAAAACGTCATTGAAACATCACTTGCATAATGTCTCTTGAATGCTAAAGGGAATAATACATAACTAATATGTATTTTCGGGTACATTCAAACGAAACTATATTGAATTAGGAGCGTTTGGGTTATCTTTTGTTATGTAATAAAACTTGCATTACAAAACGTTTTAAGCATCAAAATGAGTCAAGATAACCGCACCTATACATTGTTTTCATATAAGCACACATTAGAACATCCACATTAGAAAAGTCATTAATTTGAACTTAAAATTTTGTGTTTTCTAGGAATCAACATGCCTCCTGCAACATTCTCCGATCACAAGGAAACTCTTAAGTACTTACCCAAACACCATAGGACCAAAGGCCTTACTAAAGATCAAGTTGAAACCTTTAAGAGTCTAGAAAAATGCTACGTTCATGAAGGAAGAACCATTGATCCATCCTTCCTAAAAGGAACAAGCATTCGCCAAAACTTTGCCGCAATCAACTCTGATTGCCTCCTAGACATCGATGAGCAAATTTGTCCTAGGTTCATCTTAGAATTCTATGCAACCATAAGCCTTTTCTTCGATGAAGATGGTGAGTTCTCGCTAACTTTTACAACCAATCAAATACCAAACATCATACCCTTGAAAGATTTTGCAACAATTCTTGGTGTCCCTAATGTTGGTACATGTCTCTACACGGATAAGTGGCCCATTTCTAGTCTTGATTCTATTGAGCGTTATCATCCATACGACACTCCTCTTGCTAATAAGGAAGTAATTCGTGAGCATCTCTTTGTTAGGACCTTAACAACTAAGAAGAATCGTTCGGGTAATGAGGTAGATAAGGACCCTTTTGGTATGGAACTCAATTAGCTTAAACCTCAATTTAAGAAATGGGAAGAAATTCTTAGAGCCAACGTTATAAGTTCCATAGGAAATAGAGATCATGTCGACACATGTCTTAGCTACATGCTCTATAACATTTCCACCAGTCAACCTTTTAACTTAGCTTATTACCTAGCCAAAAGAATGGCCGACATACCCTTGGTAGGAACAACCGCTCTTCCTTATGGAATGCTTCTCACCCGCCTCTTTAGAGCAATCTCACCCATTCCTCCTAATGATAAGGGAATGTGCCTTGACTATTCTCTCGTTCCCCACATTTTCGTCCCTCTAAGTGATAAAAGAGTCTTCAAAGCTAAGGGCAAGCGTACTCGCTCACCTTCACCATCATCATCATCATCCGATATAAGCGATGACGATAAACTTCCAAACTCTAAGCTACCCCTTTTAGACTACCTTCAAGAACTCCCCGTCATTAGCAATGCATCCGAAGAATTCAAGCAAACCACAGGAATTTTCAAGTGCTTTGGAAGGTACCTAAGAAAGCTCAATAAGAAGATAGACCGGTTGTGAGATGTGTGATTAAGGAGTGTTTGGCGTATGAAGGTTTTAGAACTTTGCATGTGTTAAACTATGTGGTTTGTATTGTTTTTCACTTTCATGCTTTATTACTTGTGTCGGATTATGTTTTGTATGAGCCTTTATGCATATTGACAATATTTGAAGTGTTTGTCAATTTTTTATGCTTATGGAAAAATTTCACTAAGTTTAGTGAAAATCGCTAGCCCCCGGTCAAAGTCCTATGATATGAATGTCTACATGCCCAATTTTTGCATTTCCTAATCAGACATAGAATAAATTTTCATTTTTAAGAGTTTTTGAAAAATTTAAAAATCGTCTCGCGGGTCAAAAAGGTGGACTGCCTTGTTTTTCAGGCCTGGCGGATCTGGCGGAACCAAAAATTGGGTTCCGCCAGTGTATATTCTGGGCAACCCAGAAATGGCCCAACGGACCAGACGGAACCCAAAACAGGGTTCCGCCTGTGTTTCACGAGGGTTCCGCCAGTCACCTACAGAAAATCTTTGTCATTTTTCTAAATTTCAAAAGGTGTAAAATGTCAAATCCTTTTCTTTAGTGAGAAGCATCTTCCCTTACCTCCAATAACCATATTAGGACAACTCTCACTCACTAAAACAATTAGGAAGTCACTTCCCGCCAAAAATTCAAATTCAAACATAACTAACCCAAGGAACCCTTTTAAAGGATCCTTCAAACCATTGGAACATTTTCAACCAAATCACTTCCCGTGATCACAAAGCATTGAGTGCATATGTTGGTCTTTCACTCCACCCAATTCCATTGGATTGACATCAAATCATTAGAAACCTCAACATTTGTATGGTAAAACATCAAATCCAAACACCCCTTCCAACATTTCTTTCACTCTATAAATTTGATAATCTTGCAACTTTTCAAATCACACCAACACCATTACTTCTTTCAAATCTCAAAATTCTAGCAAACCAAAGAATTGAGATGACTAAATCAAACACCTCATCCGAATCATCACGAAAAACCACTAGGATTAGTGTAAAACCTTGTTGCTTCAACAAAACCATCATCACCAAGTGATGCATCATTTAACATCTCTTCACCCATCCAAGATTTCCTTAACCTTACTACCTCAACACCATCCTCAACACCTTGCAATACCAAAGTGATCACTATACAAGATTTGCTTAATCTTGCTACTCCAACATCCTCTCCAACACATTGCAACACCACCATAGCCACTAATCCTCCACCAACTAGACCTTCAAGGGATTCAACATCACCTTCTCAACAAACTCAACCATCAAGAACTCCATCACCTCAATCACCAACACTTACACCAATGGAACTTTTCCATACACCGCCAACATCACCACTACCCTATTTGGACACTTTAGAAGACATATCACCTAAATCATCAAGTCCTCCATCCTTGTCACTCTTTGACACCATTGCTCAAATGGAAACCCAACAACAACCTAGTGAGCAATTAGATGATGAACCCCATCAACCATCATTAGTAGAACGGTTGCCTTACCGTTATGCTAGACCATCAATTTTTCTAAATGATCAAGGTCACACACACCTACAGTCATTTGTGTTTCACCCCATTTACAAAGACCTTCATGGTAATCCTTCCGGAGAACCAAGCTTCCGCCAGTTTGTTCAACAACAACAACCACAATAACAACAACCACCACCACCACCACCACAAGAACATTCCCAACACTTTGAATCTCTACTTTCTTCTTATAAGAAAATAGAAGCATCCATATGGGAAAAACCTCCAAACCTTAATGAGGAAATGAACACTCATTTAAACCACCTTCATGCCTTCAAACGTATGGTTGACTCTCAAATCAACCATTTTATGGATTTCCATACGGCATTACACTCAACTAGTGAAGGAAGCAAAATCACCTCTCAACCATCCACATTTGCTCCTTTAAGTTCAAACCATCCACCACCAACTAATCGAACCTCTCTTCCATCAGACTTTCCCCGCCATGATTGCGGACATTGCGAAAGAACCGCTCACATTAGTGAAAGGTGTCGAACGGAAATTCGCGAGTTGTCCGAAGAAATGAGGTTTATCCTAAACCACATTTTGTACCGTCTACAATCCTTGTCTCACCCACCTCAAGTTTAGAGTCTCCAAAATGAAACAAAACCGTTTCTTTTGGAAAATGCTTCCCATTAAAACCAACAAACCAAAACCGTTTCACCTACACAACCTTCAAAATAAAGCCTGCTACAACCTCCAACACACATTTTCATCCTTAAACAACCTTAGCCTTTGTGTTTCTCATTAAAGAAAATGATGGTTTTTCTTTTATTGATGTAGGATTTTATGTTCTTAGTTTCTTTTTATTTTTTTTCTTTTATTTTTAGAAGTAGGATGTTTTCTTCCTAATTTCTTGTCTTTGACTTTCTAAAAGTCAAATTTTACATGAAATGAATTTCATTCTACTACAAGGTATGCATTGTTTGTTGACCATTTAGGTATTATGAGTAAACTATACCTCGCTATGGTAGCATACATATATCTTGTGTTTTAGAAACTAACCTTTCGTTTTGTAGGATCATTTTCCATGTTTTCCTTTCTTGATACTCCATTTAGGGGAGTAATATTCAAGGGGGAGCATGAGTATTGCATTATTCCGCTTCGCAACTCTTAGTTGTGTTTTTGACATGAAGTGCTTTCAAGACTTGTTCTACAGTTGTCTTGTGCGGCTACTAACATTTTTTCTTGTAGGTTCAAAATCCATGTCTCCTCTCTTGGCACTCCATTTAGGGGGAGTATCGTCCAAGGGGGAGCAAGCGCATACTTCCGCTTCGCTACTCTTCTTTTTGTTTCGACAGAAGGGGGAGAATTTATATTATATTAAACTTGTTCTCATATTTTTTTTCTAACTCTTGCATATCACATCATCTTAGCAAAAACAAGTTTTAATACAAACTTTATAAGAATTAACACTAAAACTTATGGCTTACTTATAAATAAAGTTTATGTTTTGTCATCAACAAAAAGGGGAGATTGTTAATCCAAATATCGCCTAAAAATGCTATTTATATTTTATGATCTTTGCTAAGTTTTGTTAATGACAAAGTATGAACTTTAGCTTATAGTAAAACATCACTTTAGTGTTTAAGTCTTGTAAAACTAGGTTTACATTTCTTTTTAAACAAAACATTGTTTTTATTTCTTTATTTAGAAAGTGTCATGTCACATCATGTAATTATGGTAAGCTTGTGTGTTTGACTTACCATAAGGTCTTACACATTTTTGGAAGCATTCCACTTTTGATTCAATGTGTTTGACTAGAATTTAGTTGATGTGATCTTGTTTGGTTTGGAAAAATTTATTTCAAAACCTACTGCAAGCCTGGCGGAACCCTGGGGGTACACGGGCGGAACCCATCTGAGGGTTCCGCCGTATCCGCCAGACCTGCTGTTTGTTTTGTTATAAATACCAAGCCACTTTCTAATTTTCATCCATCACTTTAGGACATATATTCCATATATTCTTTCAACTAACTCAGTAACATTTGACTTGTGTGATCCTCTTATGTAGCAAGGGAGTTCACAAGTTCATCCAAGAAGTTACAAGTTTCAACTCAAAAGTTGCAAGACTTGTTAGCTTTGTTATGTATAAGCTTTGGTAGTTTATACTTCATTTGTATTGTGTGTAGAAGTGATCGGTTAGTATTTTAGGCCTCAAAATACAAAGTGTGACAGGAGTTGTTGTACCCTTGTAAAAGAACTAACGGGAGTGGTTGTACCCTTGTAAAAGAACTCGACATCTAGCTTAGTGTCAGTAAAAGTGTAAGCGACGACGGGAGTGGTTGTACCCTTGTAAAAGAACTCGACATCTAGCTTAGTGTCGGTAAAAGTGTAAGCAATGTTGTAAAGGTCTCTCCACCGGGAAAGGAGCTTGTTGATTAGTGCTTATAACTCTCGACTTGGAAACTCGGGGCGTGGATGTAGGGCAAGGAAAAAGAGTCCTTGTAGCCGAACCACGATAAACAATCGTGTTGTGGTTTGATCGTTTCTCTCTTTATCTTTGCTTATTACATAGTGTCTTTAGTTAGAATTGTTAATTACACGTAAAGCTTTTCAAAGAACTAAACAAGTAATTTGAGTTTATATCTTTAAACACACGTAACATTTTGAAAGATAATCAAGTTAAAAAGCGGTAAACTATTCAACCCCCTTCTAGTTTTCCACATATTTGCCAAAGATGAGAGCATCATCACAAATTGTAGGTGAGACACATCAACTTTATTATGACCCACTTTTATGCCTTCAAATATGCAGGTAGCATGAAAAGCTTCAATGGCAATAATAAAGAGAAATGGTGATAAGGGGCCGCCTTACCGTAGACCTTTTTGAATCTTGAACTCTTTGGTGGGGGACCCATTAAATATGACCGAGGCATATGCCGAGTTTAAGCACAAATGAATCCATGTCCTCCATTTTAAGCTAAAACCCATTTGACACATAACGTGGTCCAAGAAGCTCCAATCAAGTGAGTTGAATGCCTCTTTAAAGTCGACTTTTAAGATGAAAAGGCATTCTTTTTTCTTTGTAGCCCATGCCAAAATTTCAATAACAGTTAGAGGACCATCTTTGATTCGCCTACCTTGAATATACCCCATTTGAACCTTGCAAACCATTGAGTTAGTCACTTTCGGTAAGCGATTAGCAAGGACTTTTGCAATTACCTTATATTGACACCCAATTAGGCTAATGGGTCTAAAGTTGTTGAGATGAAGAGGATCTTGAATCTTAGGGACAAGAGCAATAAATGAGGAATTGCAACCCTTGGGAATTAATCCGTCTTGTTTAAAATGCTTAATCATGTCTATAAAATCATTACCAATCTTGTCCCAATAAAATTTTATGAATTTAAAAGTACACCCATCGGGATTCAGTCACTTTTGGTTAGTGTTTTAAATCCCGGTTTGACCCGGCCAGTTAAACCGGTTGAATCAGGAACCGATTGGGTCACCGGAAGCCGGTATTGAGAAAAAACTGGTTGAACCGTGCGTCGGTTTTTTGTTTGAACCAAAAACCGGTAGCTCGTATCGATTCTAAAACCGGTTTTTAAAACATTCATTTTTTTTAAGGTTTTAGATATATGTATTTTTTAATTTTTCTACACCATTATATGACTGCTTATTTGTTAGATAATCTTAGTTCATATATAAATATTCCTAGGTTTCTCAATACACATGAAAGTACAAAAACTAATCGATGCTTAGCAATGCAACATTGTAAAAGACCTTGTGGCAACTACTTAATTTGTATATCTTTACAATGGAAACTGTAACTCGTAGTTTATTTATATTATTAAGAAAAACATTCTGCACCCGATGGTTTTAAGTTCTGGATCCGCCCAAGTAAGTAACGGGGAAGTAAAACTCATAAGATTCAAAGACATCTAGAAAATATATACCTAAAAAGGACCAGTGCTAAAATCTGAAATATTAACATCTAGAAAATACTCGATGGCCAGCTGCCAAGTAACAACATCTTTAATCACATACTGCAACTTATTTTTACAATTGAGTAGTTGATCGAGATCTTGACTAAACTCTGAAATAAACATATGATTTTCAAGATAAATTACATTTGTTTATGAATGGAAATTAAAGTTATTTAGCATTAATTAACTAACTACACTAGCCTAACAATTACAACAATCGCAATATGATTCCAGGATTTATGCCGATTTTATCGAATTTCGAATGAGTTTAACCAAAGAGGCTGGTTTACTTCTGGTTTTCTTACATCTCTCTCCAAATTTGTTGTGATCTAACCCCATGATGAATGATAAAAATGTTAGTACATAATTTACCAATTAAAGCTTACCACATGGAGTCCAAATTGAATGGTTGCTGTTGTACAAAACCTCGACAACAAACCCGAAGCTCGATCGCGGAACGCTAGATCGCGAGTTGTATCGAGCACAAGCAGCAACACGATAGACTACAAAAAAACCAAGAATATATGCACACGTCATACCCTCAAACACCCCTTTATTAATACCAATAAAGCTTACAATTTGAGGAAGAAGAATGAATAACTAGCATCCCCCTCATCTCTATTTATAGAGATGAGGGGTAGAAACCTTAGCTTGCAAGCCAAGTAACTAGTTTCCTAATCTAAATACAATCCTAAACTTTATTTAAACTAAATACAATTAATCCCTTTATTATTGTCTAAGTCACATTTAACCCTCCTAAGTATTGCTACTAACACATAACAATTTCCACCTTAGGAGTAATACTTAGGCATTAACGATACTCAGCATCTTCATCTAATGCTGGAACCTCGAACCGGGGACTGCCTTGAGAACCAGGCCTTGTACTTTAGTAAATTCCCAAGTTTAGCTTTCTTAGACTCCTTCACTTTCTTCTTTTCAGCAGCATTACCCTCTGCACTCTCTTGACCAGGTACTTTGGTTACCGTAATATCCGTCCCTACCTTTACACCAAGGTGTACTTTTTCATGCTCCTTTACCAAGCAGTCCGTGTTTGTCTTTTCTTCAAGTTGTTTTTCCTCCAACTTTCTTTGAGCCACTGCAGCATCATCGTTACTATCCTGAACAACCTCAGCTTCACGATTTTCCTGATCTCCCTGCAGTTCCACCTCAAACCAAACACGTTCATCAACCTGTACTCCATGGACTCCTGTTTTAACACCAGGACCAAGTTGTTTGAGCCCAACTTGTTTTTGACCAAGTTGTTTGAACCCAACTTGTTTATGACCAAGTTGTTTGAATCCAACTTGTTTTGAACCTCCATGCTTTTGTACACCAAAAGTCTTCACTTTTGCTTCAAGAGTATACACACAGTTCTCTTTCATGATCCCGGTCATCATAACCCGACAACCTATGATCACCTTAACTCTACCCATCTGCATCTTCACAGTATAACCCTCTTTTTCAAGAGTACCCAATGAAATCAAGCTTTTTCTTAACCCTGGAACATACCTGACATCTTCCAGTATAAAGCTTGAACCATCATGCAACTGTATCTTCACTTTTCCTGTCCCACTGATAGTGCATGTCCTGTTATCACCTAACTAAACCGAACCACCATCAATATCCTTGAAGTCATACAAGAAATCCCTCCTAGGTGTCATATGATAAGACCCACCTGAATCCATTACCAATTCAGCCATCTCATCATTCCCGTTACCATCAAGGCTTCTCCAAAGTAGGCGTTACCCTCGTCATCAGAAGAATCAGAATCCTGATCACGCTTACCCTTCCTGACGAACCCACTTGACTTCTTCTTTGGACAGTCTCTTTTCAGATGATCCTCTGAATGACATATGAAGCACTTGAGTTTACCAGTTTCACCCCTTAACTTAAACCGTGAACTTCTACCAGAATGAGCTTTCCTTGAATGATCTGACCCTCCTCTTACGTATAACCCGTCACCAGTTTCTTCCTTTGTGCCTTCAGTTCTTTTCTTCAACTCCCTTGAATTCAGAGTTGCGAGAACATCCTCCATTGTCAAGGATTCCCTCCCATACAACAATGTCTCCACAAAGTTTTCGTAAGACGACGGCAACGACGTAAGTAACATAAGTGCCTGATCCTCATCCTCAATCTCGATATCAATATTCGCTAAATCAAGTATCAACTTATTAAACTCATCTATATGATCACCCAGTTTCGTACCTGGACTCATATAGAATGTGTACAACTTCTTCTTCATATACAGTCTATTTGCTAAGGGCTTAGTCATATACAGACTAGTCAACTTCGACCAAATTCCTGCTTCCTTGGTAACTTCCCGTAAAACCCGGTCTCCCAAGCATAGAATCAAGGTACTGTATGCCTTCTTCATCAAAGCAGCCTTTTCACCTGCTTCCATGTCCGCGGGTAATGTCTCTAATGCAGCGTCACATCCGAGCTGTACCATTAAAGCACGCATCTTTATTTGCCATAACCCGAAGTCATTCTTCCCATCGAATTTCTCGATGTCAAACCTAGTTATAGAACTAGCCATTCTTCTTCCTCAATTGTAAAAGCTTTATTAGGTTATTTAATAAAGGGTTCGTTGAGGGTATATCGTGTCCATATTCTTGTCAAGTCTTTGTAGTCTATCGTGTTGCTGCTTGTGCTCGATACAACTCGCGATCTAGCGTTCCGCGATCGAGCTTCGGGTTTGTTGTCGAGGTTTTGTACAACAGTTGCTCCTGTTGCTGCTGTTGTAGACATTCATATGTTCTAGAAGAAGAAGCTTGTAAGCTTGGACTAGCCTCGACTAAAAAGTGGGAATTTCCTTGTGGCATGAATTCATAATCTAAATTTGCAGCTTCTCTTTGTTGGAAATTTCTAAGCTGCAATGCTTTAAGAAGCAACGCATTCGTTGAAAGATTGGAACTTAGTAGGCTAGAAGGCCAAGCGAGCGATGAAAGACCACTTGCCAAACTCATATTCAGATTCATATTTGTATTAAGGTTGGTTTCCATCCCATAATTCGGAAGTGAAATGTTACTAGTTGAGCCAGCAATGCCATTTAAGTTTGGCAGCTCGATATCACCATAGTCATTCGCAATTGTGTTAGTATCACAAGGTGAGTCCATTGACTGAGGCGATGACACTGTAGACATTGGCTTTTTAGCTATTGCACTATTCTGAAAGATCCGGCAAACCACCTATTCCTCTGTAAAAGATGTATAGTCGAAAGCGATCAAAACTAAGGCACCACTAGCCTATATTTAAACTTATAAAGGAAAAAGAATAAAAAATATGAGCATATGTTGATTTTATCTGTGTTTCCAATTTGATAAGCTAAGAAATGGCGATGAGCGGGACATGTGAATTGCAGAACAGAACAAGACGCAAGAAACAAGATCATTTTTTAAATCTTTATAGTGCGGACTGCTGGTTATTTATTATTTGTACCTTGTTAGGTTTGAAAGCGTGAGAATTCTCGAGCATATATTTGTTCATCACCGAGTTGGTTCTTTCTCCATTCGGGGCTCTACCCCTGTAAAAGACCGGAGTTTTTTTCATTCCAACCAAGATTCCACCACGAAAGATTTCTTTGTCCAACCTGGTTGTCTTCCAATAACCGGCCACTGTTTCACGGTTGGCTCGTAGTCCAGTTGGGTATTTTCTATCTCTCAAGCTCAAGAAGTACCATTCCTTTTCTCCCATAGATGCTTTCGCTGCATATACATTATGTAATTCATTGGTTTTACTAGGTTTCACTTGCTCAAACACGAATACAAAAATTATGAAAATAAAATAAGTTAGCTTGTTTACGGTGGAAGTCTAATGACAGCAATTTGGAGACCATAAGCTTTCTTTTGTATCTAGCAAAAGCCAAAAGCTTGGATTTGATTGATATATATGTAATCCAATTATCTATCATGAACAAGTTTTCACAAGTCAAACAGTGCATCAGGTTAGTTATTTTCGCTATGATTTTTTTTTCTCAAAAATAGACAACACGGAGATATCATGGAATCGTGAAATTAGTAGAAAATAAAATCGTAAAAGTAGAGATATTATATGTTTGTCAATTTAAAATATCCGGGTACGGTGTCGGTAGGTTTTCATTTGGAAATGTCAAAGAAGAAATATTATGGGTGCGTTTAGTTGGAGGTTTTTTTTTTTTTTTTTTTTTTTTTTTTTTTAATTATTATTTTTTTAATCTCTGGTTTTGTAAAAATTTAAAAGGAAAATTTATCTCTACAAAACACTGAAAAATATAGAAAACGGGTTTAGTTGATTTTGTATTTTCTATTTTGTAAAAGGGGAAGGAATGTTGTGGGTTAAAAAGGAAAACAAGAAAAATAACTAAACTTTATTTTGTAGTTTTCCTTAATAAGTTAGGAAATAAAGGATTTTGTGTTTTGAAAAATATTTTGTTGGAAAACGTTAATTTGAACGCAATCTCCTTTTCATTGTTTTTCACAAAATATTTTATAGAAAATAAGGGTGTTTTTCCTCAACTAAATATACCCTACATGTTTGTCAATTTAAAATATCCAGTGTTGGTAGGTTTTCATTTGGAAATGTCAAAACTATAAATATAAAGGGTTAATATTTTTTCTTATAACTTAAAAAACATAAAAATGTGTAATGTTTAAACCTCAAAATACTTTTCAAACTTAAATTCTCACATACAAATTCAAACAATGTTTTCTTAATAATATAGTTGTATTATAAGTCTCACCCAAATTTCAAAAAAGTGCATGACAACTTTAATTTAACTAGACGAATACCAGTGCATAGTAAAGTGGTCAACTATTATTTATAAATGCTTTTTCATCATACACATAAGAAGATATATGAAACAAGTAAATTTTTTATTTTTCTTAACCTAATGATTTTATGATTTACAAATTGACTTTTATATATAATTTAATGCTTATATATGAGTTTTCAATCAGAAATAGAAGAAGACAAAATACATGCCATATATAAGTCATATACAAGTCTATCATTGCCATGAATGTATTACCAATTAACCGCACCTTTCCAGCAATTTCGAACCCCATTCAATATTTCATATATGTATCTCACCTTTGACAATTTTTAACTTTCAACATTTTATATTTGACCATTTTCATTTTATATGTAGGCTATGTTTGGCACAAAGCTTTTTTGAGCTTTTTTGGGCAATGAGCGGTGAATAATGAGCTTTTTGATTTTTAGTGTTCATTTGGTATGAGAGCTGTGGGCTTTGCTATTTCTTAGGAAAACTCATTTTTCCAATGCTTTTATGAAGCTGTGAGCTTTTTTTGCTACTGCTCACAGCTACTTTTGTTAAACATAGCCGTAGACTATGTTTGGCGAAGAGATTTTTGGACCTTTTTGAGGCAATGAGCGATGGGCAATGAGCTTTTTGCTTTTGAGTGTTCATTTGGTAAAAGAGCGGTGAGTTTTGCTATTTTTTAAGAAAGCTCATTTTTTCAATGCTTTTTTAAGAAGATGTGAACGATGATCAGTGAGCACAACTCACTGCTACTTTTGCCAAACAAAGCCGTAATATAGATAGTTGTAGTTTCTAAAAAAAATGATTTTTTTTAATCCCAACACTAATAATTTTAAAACCTCATCCACAAACATATATAAGACACCATATTTCAATTTATTATTATTATTATTATTATTATTATTATTATTATTATTATTATTATTATTATTATTTCATAGTTGATGAAAATAAATAATAACACACCTATAAAAGTTTGCTCCTATAAAATTTTATTCCTTATACACGGGTATTAAAAGTGGTTAAGAGTTTCATCAATGCAACAATTAGGTCACTTGAACTAAAAATAATCCATATTTCTTTCAATGACGTATTAATGGCATAGAGCTAATTTTTTTTTCTTTTTTTTTTTCTTAAATTAAAAATAGAAACTAAAAAGTTCCTCCAAGTACCGTAATAGACAAAAAATTAATTGTTGATAACAAGGAATGAAACATTTTCCGGATGAGATATCTAGTCACTAAATTGTAGAGAAAACATTTTAAATTTATATTTCAAGAATGTTTAAAACCATATACTTACGATCAAATGATAAGAAAATTTAAAATAAAAAGGATGAGAAATAAATATAACTTCATATTAGATATGCATCGATCTGAATTAGATGCATCCTTAATCTTTTAGATGCATCATAATATATTTTCTGACAAAAAATTAGATGTATATACACATATTAGATGCATTTTATCAAGTTAGAAGAATCCTATGTATTTTTCGTCCTCTGCGGGTCAAATTTGTTGCTAGTACTACTTTGCATCTTTTTCACTTCAAAATCACTTTCGAAACTAATTGGGATGCATATAAATGAGTAGAGATGCATCTAATTCAAGTTGTTGCATCTCAAATATGTGATTATAGTTATTTCTCATTCTTCTCATTTCAAGATTTCTTCTTACTGAATACTTACCCTAAAACCATATACGCGGTTTGTTTGTCCGTCATCACTTCTCATGTATTTTATTTTCTATGTCTTATTGATATAATACAGAAGGGATGAAGAGTGGATCCATTGTACATGTGTTTTGTTTATGTTATAAATTTTAAATGTTGCCGTTAAAAAAACAACATAAAATAACATTTACAAAAGTATTTAATTCTATAAGCAAATTTTATTATAAAATAATCACATACTTTTCTGCCTAGCTTTTCCCCCCATAACGTTACTTTGTTTGTTTTCTTTTGTTCTTCAGTTCCACACGAGATGAAGTATGAGGACAATCTTTAAAGTCTGCATAGTCTGGAGAGATTTTTACATTAGTTCAATGTTTTGGTTAGAAGTCACGATGAAACATTAATAGCAGTTATATTTTCGGTTAGACAATAGTGGTGGGGGGTTGTTGAATGATGTGCTTCTGGTGTGGTAGCATGAGTTTATATACGTAGTAGAGACCTCTACTACACCACACTTGATGCTCGTACGTATATTGTACAACATTGTAAATAACATTTTGATCAATAAACATACAAACATATTTCCCTAGCTATCTCTATATATTTTGAAAAAAAGGAAATGATGACATTATTAATTGAAATGGATTTTCAATAAGTTTAATCAATAACCTAATTAAGTGACACCTAAATAGTTTTGTCAGTTGATTGATATATAATCTAACTAGCTGAAAGACACGTGAAATTTACGGGTATTTTAAAGAGAGGCAAAAAAAATAATAATAATAATAATAATAATAAAAAATAACTTGTATATTGTGCGCTTAGCCACCAAGAAAGAAATACATGTAAGAATAAAAAATCTTCTTACAAATTAAACATATGCATAACGAAACAAAGTCAAATAACAAATAGAGAACATAAGGTTGCGTAATGACATTTGGTGTCGATGAACTTGTATATGTTGTTGTAGTCCATAGGCATGTTCACTTGTTGATGACTTGAGTCAATCATTAATGACCATAATGAATACGTAAAATTAATGCCAACCATTTAATGTATGCATATTTAATTCAAAACCCCTAAAGATAAATAAGATTGGCTACAATTTGTCCATATGCAAAGAAAATAGGGTTACTTTGGTCATCTATCACAAATTTTGTATAATAATCGTAGACACGTTTGTTGTGTTATTAATGAAATTGTCGTATTCATCGCAAAATAACTATCTACAATTATTTTTTCCTTTCAATGTGAGACACAACAACATATAGCTGGCCATGTGTGAAACATAACGTGTTAAAACCAAATTTCTTTATAATTGTTATGAATAAAGTGATGAATAAAAAGAAAACATCGATCTATTACAATCGTGTATAAACTCTGAAACCAAAAACCCACCGACTCGTTAAAACGTCTTATAATACATCTAAACCTAATTTTGAAGGTTCTAAAACCAATATCACTTCCCAAAAAAGACAATAAGCATGGTCCAATGTCATTTACAACAATCCATAAATGTTACAGTATTCTTTTTATAAGTAAAAAGTTTAGTTGTAATTTGGGACGGAAATGAAGTAATAGCTGGTTTTAGACGACGTTGGTTTTAAACAATTATTTTGAGACGAAATAGTAGTAATAGATTAGTTATAATATTGATAGGTTAGAGACTTAGAGGTATTGTTATTGGTACCCTTCGGCCCACTTTCACCCTTATTAACAGGGCAAGATATTTTTTGTCGTTATATGTTCTGTATTTTTTGTTTTGTTCGTTTTTCACTCTATTTTAATACTTTTTATCTTGTCAAATTTTGTTTTGTTAGTTATGTACTATTTGTTTCGTATTTTTATAAAAAAAAAAAAAAAAAAAAAAAAAAAAAAAAAAAAAAAAAAAACGTAGGAGGATGGCATTAAATAAGATGTTTTGCAGTAGAAATACAAACAAAATACGGTGTTATGCATGATTATAAAAACTTGACCTAACACAAATAAATCGGGTGGCATTAAATAAGGTTACTACTTGATCATAAAAGCACATTCGTCTCCAAGTCATCATACTATATTATAAAGCATGAAGGCCTACTATTAATAAAATACATAAAATTAAGCATTACACATTTCAATACTAAAAGTACAAGTAATTCAACATAATTAAACATTTTTTGCCATTAAAGTTTAAAATTAATGACTTAAAATTGAAAATTAATGACTTAAAATTGATCATTATGTATATTAAATACAATTAATTAAAAAGTCAATAAATACAATTAATACACTTATTAAAACACCTCTTACATAAGAAATACAAATTATCAAGCATATTGTACAACCAACTTAAACACAATTCTTGCATTAAATGTCACTAATACAAATAATAAAGTATATTATTATACAAATTTTTAAGCCCGAACGGGCAATGGGTCAAATGGGCTCGAGCCCGAATGGGCACGGGTCAAACGGGCTCGAGCTCGAACGGACACGAGCTAAATGAAATTTTTGATATCCATAAATTTATTGTCAAAAAGAGTATAATAAACTAAATATGTTCACATATTGTTCAAACCAAGCAAACTACTAAACAAAAACATAAAATAAATAATAAATAAAATAATACAAACAAAGCAAGATTTCATCAAACTTTTGCTATAAAAAACTAATCAGTAAAGCTATTGCCCAAAAACGTACAAATAAAATAAATTATTAATCGAAAAAATTAAATTACAGGGTGACCGCAGCTGCATCACACAGGAACCCTGCTAGTATATATACAAAGCATGCTTCACTGAAACATCCAACTTTTTTGAATGTGAAAAATACAACTATTGAAATAACATAAGCATCCAACCTATTGAAATTACAACTAACTTACTGAAATTACAAACTACTTATTACTAAATCCATCCCAAAATAATTATCCTTATAAAAAACATACAGTTAAAAAAGACATAATCATTACTGTGATCTTTTCCTTACATTTTACAAAATAACATTTTTACCCTTATGCAATTACTTAAAGCTTTTGATATGAGTTTGTAATTTTTAATATCATTACGTATAATATGATAAACTTGTTATATTATTCGGAACTATATTTAAAAGAGAATAGTAATTCTAGTGCAACCCGAAATGTAAAGAGTATTAATTTCGGACATAGGAAAGCAATACGAATTTTGGGTTACTTTAACTTAAAAGTTGATCACGTCACGCCAAGTTGGTACACAACACTTGAGCTAAAGATTAATTTGTGGTGATAGAGATGATTCATATTAAGATCATTAAGAATTTAAGATAGTCTATAAGTAAAAAATAATCCAATAAGTTATTAATATATATCATATGTGATTAAATTAAGCAAAAATGTTAATCATATATGGCTGGAAGTCTTTTTCTACCTTAAGTAGAACCGGAAGCGACTCTCTCTAACATTGGTAGGGGTAAGGCTGTCTATATATCAACCTCTCACATATACTGTGAGAGACGGTATTGGGACCAATAACCTGTGAAAAACGGTATTGGGAGTTACTTTACATTACTTTACTTTATTTTTTTAAGCAAAAATGTTACAAAGCATTAGATGTAATTTTAAAACATTTATATTTTTTTTTGAAAGGAGAACTTCATTCAAAAACCACAAGCGGTCCTCAAAGAGAGGACCCCCGGGCCAAAAACACACTACATTACATCAAGTCCAAAGGATAATTACACCAATCCTTCCTGTTAGGAATACAAATATTCCTGTAAAAGTCTCGGTCACCTAATGATTGTAATAGCATTAAGTTAGCTCGTAGTTAGTTAGTTTACTAGTTAATTAGTATTAGATTAAGTAACACCGTGGAAGAAGGAACGGGTCTTTACCCACTGTATGCCTGATCCATAGCCCGGGAGTGGGCGTTATATTGTAACTATAAATACCCCTCTCCACATGTGGAGAGGGTTGGACCTTTCATACATTTTCAATCTAATCTTTTCCTTTTTCTTTCAAGGTTCCACTCTTTCTCTCCTCTCCTCCTTCCTTCCATTTCTACGCCTAACTCACCACCACTTAATCATGTTTCCAACATAATTAGTATTCTACAATTGGTATCAGAGCCATGGTTTCATCTTAGGGCCTTGTAGAATCGAATTTGATGATGTTTTGAGTGGTTTTGTGAGTTTAGTGCCACTTTCTTGGAAAACATATTGGTTTCATCCATCTAGTGTTGTTATACATGTTTGTGATGTCCTTTTATGTTCATTAGTGTTTGTGGAACATTGTAGTGTAGAGTGTGTTACAATATCATCAAGCTATTGGAAGTTTGGAATTGTTTTTAGGCGTTTTTCTTAGTTGCGGTTAAGTCCACTGGTTCATTTCTTAGTTGCGGTTAAGTCCTGCGAGCTGCGATTAACTTTCTGCGTTTACTATTTCGGGAATACAAACAAAACGCAACGAAAGTGACAGTTTTGGACTTTTGTCTCTGCGGTTAGATTCTGCGGTTAGATTCTCTGCGGTTAAGTGTGTTGCGGTTAACTCATTGCGGTTAAGTGTCTTGTGTTCAAGTGCATTGCGGTTAACTTTTTCTGCGGATAGTTATAATATGCGGTTAGTGTCTTGCGGTTAGTATTCTGCGGTTCGTGTAGGTTGCGGTTAGTTTATATTGTGACTGGATTTTGTTGCGGTTTGGTATAACTTGCGGTTAGTACTCTGCGGTTAGTATCTTTGGCCTGCGGTTTGCTCTGGTTGCGGTTAGCTCATACTGCGGTTGGATTGTGTTCTGCGGTTTGGTCAAGTTGTGGTTAAGTTGAGGTTGGTTTTTATTGTGGTTAAGTTGTGGTTAACTTATTTGTGATGTCGACTTCTTCCGATGACATTCAAGCTGCGGGGTCTGACACTCGACCTCCGATGTTGGACAGAACTGACTATGAATCATGGGCTCAAAGGATACGGCTGTACTGTCTAGGTAAAGATAATGGGGTTAACATTCTGAAATCCATCGATGAGGGACCCTTTCAAGTGGGTACTACTAGAGACACGATCTCAGAAGCAACTGATCAATTACCGGCCGTGTTTGGTCCTGATAGACCTCGCACTTACAATGAGTTGTCTGAAGAAGAAAAGAAACGCTATGATGCAGACATCAGAGCATCTAATATCATCATTCAAGGCCTTCCCAAAGATGTCTACAAACTGATCAACTTCAACACTGAAGCAAAGGCAGTCTGGGATAATGTCAAAATGCTTCTTGCAGGGTCTGAGTTAACTAAAGAAGATCGTGAGTCACAACTATACGATGAATTTGAGCATTTCAAAATGAATCCAGGTGAAAGCATCACTGACTATTACGTCAGATTTTACAAGCTGGTCAATGACATGAGAGCTATCAAGATGACAATGCCCAACATACAGCTCAATTCAAAATTCGTGAACAACATGGCACCGGAATGGGATAGGTTTGTCACGGCTGTGAAGCTCAACAAGGGTCTTAGGCATACCAATCATGAACAGCTGTATGCGTATCTCCAGCAACATGAGAAACATGCAGCTTATGATCGGCTAATGCGAGAAAAGCTCAATCCGTCTGCAACAAATGAATCTCTTGCTTTTGTCTCCAATGTTCAACAACCCAGTCAAACCTCTAAAGATCAAGTTCAACCATCACAATCATCCTCCAGGTCTACCCCAACCATTAGTCAATCATCAACTTCCTCACCATCTGCATTGAATACTCAACTTGATTCTGGGTATTCTCACACTGACATGATGATTGATAATCTCTCCAACCAAGTGTCTTTACTGGTCCAACAGTTCAGGGCTGCACTCCCATCTACTAACAACCAGCTCAGAATCTCATCTAATCCACGTAATCAGGCAGTCATTGAAGATGGTCGGGTAGTGGTGCAGAATGTGCAGGGAAGACAGAACTTCAACCAAAGAAATGCTGGTAGAGAGAATGGGCAGTACAGAGTTGGGAATGCTCTTCAAGCACAAGCTAAGCAACCGAAATGCTACAACTGTGGAGGGTTGGGCCACATTGCTAGGAACTGCACTCTCCCAAAACGTCCCCAAAACTCTGAGTACTTCAAAGACAAGATGCTGCTAATGCAGGCACAAGAAAATGGGACTGTGTTGGATGAAGAAGCTCTGCTCTTTCTGGCTGATAATGATGGGAACACCTTTGACGCTGATGTGGATGATCAACCTGTTCAGGACATGGCTCTTAATGATCCAAATATCTTTCAAGTTGAAGAGTGTGATGCATTTGACTCAGACGTGGATGATGAACCAACTGCTCAAACAATCTTCATGGCTAATCTGTCTGCAGCAGCATCCTCTTCACAGCATCCTGATTCATCCATCACGTCTGCTATCTCTGAGGTACCAACATCTGCTATACATGATCTAAATGATTCTGCACCTGTACAGGGGGGCATGTGGCTCTGTACAACTCAAGAATATTGTCAACACAGACATCACAAATATGGGTAATACCAATAATATCCCATATGAAATGTATGTGATTGACAATGGAACCCAAGTTGTACCGAGTGACATACTGTCTATTGATTCTAGTAACCATGAGATGTATGAGCACTCTATATACAACCCTGATGATTCTCTGATCACTAGAATTAACGCCCTTAAGGATCAAGTAAACATTTATGAGCAGCGTGCTAAGTTTGAGCTAAATGAACGTGAGCAGAAAATGGAATGGCAACTGCGTACTTACATATCTGAAAATAATTCCAAACAAGAATCATTAAAAAGGGAACTAGTTTCTTTAAAGAGCCAATTGAATCAAACCGTCAAACAAAAACTTGAGGTTCAAAAAGGTTTGACTACAATCAAACAAGAATTCAAGGATAAAGAAACTAAACTTCTAAATGACTTCTCAAAATTAAAAACGTTAAAAAATAAATTGGAAGATAAGTTGTACACACAGGGTCAAACCATTCAATCTGCTCAAATGTTGGAAAACCACAGGAAGTTAAGTGATGAATTTAGTGAACATGATACCTCCAAACCCAAAGCAAGATTCCTTAAAATAGGTCTAGGTGCACAACCTGCATTATATGATGCAAAAACTATGCTTGAACCTAACCATGCACCTCCTGATACTCGATCCTATGACCACATCAATGAGGCAGAGGATAGAACTAGGGCGAAACTTGCTGAACGGTTAAAGGATCCTAAATGCATTGCTAAGAATCTCGTGTTTCACTATGATTATGCCAATGACAATCACACTGCAATTTTTGTTCCTCAAAAGAGAATTTGTCCTGAAAAAGTGTTTTGGAATATTGACATTGAGAAATTGCAAGCTGAAAGAGTTGTAGGCAACACACGCACTATGTTTAGAATTGCTCACCCAACTGCCTATCCCCTGAACACACCCAGGCACCTTGTCCCTCTCACTCTTCCCACACAATGTAATACTCTAATTAGGCTGTATGTGCTTGGTCAATTCACTACAAAAAAAGGGCCATTTAGTGGCACACGTTTTTAATGGCAGATTTACATGTGTCACTATATTACGTTTTTAGTGACATATTTATGTGCCACTAATTTTTTTTATAACTATAGTGGCACTTTACTGTTTGTGCCACCATTGTAATCAATATTTGTGACACAAAAATAGGAATGTTATTAAAAGTCCGTGTAATTTGTGATACACCCAAATATTATGCCATCAAAAGTTACTAGTTTCCTTTATTTCTTTTGTATATCTGTCACTAATTCCCTACTAAAAATCACGCGGTCTTTTTCACTAAAAAATAAATTAAAATGAGCGCCTTTTCTTTATTACTCCGTAATTCTCTCCAATTGTTATATATCCCTAAATTAATTCATTCATAATCTCCAGCCCCCCATATCTCATTTACAACCTACAGTTATCCCAAATTCCCAATAAAAGAGATTTTGTTAATTTCGGTCATTGTCCTCATCCTTTTGTCAGGTAATACGATATATTTTTTTATCTACCTTTTTTTTTATACAAACTGATCGTGATTTAGGGTGATTATTAATAATTTTATTCATTGATTATTACTAGTGTTTGCTGCGTAGTTTTGTACTAAAATTGTATAAGACACGAAAAACTGGTTTTGATTAAATCAATGTTTTTTAAAGATTGGAGTTAGTGAGAATCTGTCGATTGTTATTACTTATTAGCGTAATGGTTATGTGTCTTTTTGATGAAATCTTGGTACTGTCAATTTTAGTGTTATGTTGTTAAGAAGTAGATTGTCTTATGGTTATGCCAAACACCCCTATGTTCTAGTTCTGCTGCAAAGATATGTTCTGCCTAATGTGTTCATAGTAATTTGTATGAGTCAAGTTCTAGGCCTGTTTGCTGCTCCCTTTTATGTTGTTCAGGCCTTGTTTATTTGGCTATTTTGGTATCCAGCTTGTGGGTCTTGGAGATACTCGAGTGGGTGGCAATATGTGACTGATCTCATGGGGTGTTTGGCATTAAAGTTTGGTTTTTGGTTATGTAACATTTCATTTATATGTTTCGGTTCTGTATGTTTTGGTTTATTGAGCTCATGTCTTATAGTAACAAATAAATGCATATTATGATTTATTGTAACTCTTATTGTTTGATTTTATTAATTTCTTCTATACTCAGCATGCCTAGGCACAAGAGACTGTGTATAATCTCTAGTGAAGCTGAAAATGAGCAGCCACATAATGAAGCACAAATCAGTCGAATGGGCACTCAACTAATGAAACGAATGATGCGTATTCCTCTCAGATGGACATGGCAACTAATGAACACTCCGATAATCAGAATGAATTAGGGGGTATGTGTCTTTTGAACAATTGAATCATGTTAATTTACTCTGTTTCTTCTATGTTTTTGCTGTCAAAATCTTTGTATGCTTCTTTATCCAACCTTAGCTAAAATGTTAGGTTCTGATATCAACCGCTTATTACTAATTGGTAGATTTGGTTTATAGTTTATCTCGTCGTTTGATCAATGATGGAACTTAAATGATATTAATAGATGTACGAATTCGACATTTTTGCTTAGCTTATTAATGATAATAGTATACTTATCATTTTGTCACAGTAAGGTAAAAAGGTTTTGCATGTCAAGTAGGCGAATGTGTACAAAGCAAGTTAAGTCCATAGTTCTTTTAAAATTTTTGTAATTTGACTAACAAGTTCTCTAATCTAGACTATTAAGAATGTGACAAAATAAACATGAGTTTAAAGAAGTAAATGACCTTCTACGTAAATGTGTCTTCAAATAAATATTAATGTAAAATCTCATATTCATAGAATGAATACATAATGAGTACTAGTTTTCAAAATCTTTGAGCTCAAATGGGTCTACTGTGATGTTCATTAGCATTTTTACCCCGAAAATGTAAGGATAGGTAATGTTGGATTCATTTGATGTTTTTCCTTGATAGCACTTTTCTATTGTATCCATTTGGTTGGTTGTCACTAAAATAGAACTTTGATTAAACTATAGTGTATGGAATAGTTAAAGTATTGCCTATAATTAATCACAGTGGTTATAAAATCTCAAACCGCAGTTCAGTTGTGACCTTGTATTGGGTCTTAATCAATATTTAATATCTACATGTTTGTGTTGTATTGGGTCTTAATCTATTATATTTAATATCATGTATCAATGTTTAATACTTTCTATTATTTATGAGTCTTATATTGCTTATTAACTAATTTATTATTATTGGTTGCATAGGCCGTTTATGAACAAAAGAGAATTAGCCGCTCAAAAATGGAAGAGCCTCATGTGACTAGGCGAAAATTATTTGCTAGGCTTGCCGAAGAAGACGTAAGCTACAACTAAATTATTAACGTAGTTATTTTGTAAAAATATCATAGCACTTACCTACTAGTTTCATAGAACATAGTTCATGTCAATGAAATGGTTCTTGTTATAGGCTACTAAAAATAATGGGGTGCAACCAACACGAGGGAAATTATACTACCTCCGTCCCATTTTAATTGTCCGCGGGCCCAAATTTGACCGTAAATATTTTTGTTTGTATTATATAACACTTGATGAAATTTATATCATTGAAAAGTTCGTTAAACGAACTTTTCAATGATATAAATTTCATCAAGTGTTATATAATACAAACAAAAATATTTACGGTCAAATTCGGGCCCACGGACAATTAAAATAGGACGGAGGGAGTACCAAATAAGCCGCACTCGTAAGGATGGTAGTATTGTTAATGAAAAAGCTGCTCAAGTTGTGGTAATGTGATTTCTCAATATTTAAAATAGCTCACGTCGGTATTCACATTATCTAATGGTAGAACATGATATTGCTATGCAGCCATCCCTACAAGTTGTTGCAGATCAAAACATTGGTAAAAGACTATCTTTTTTTTGTTTAAATATGGCTAAGTAACATTCGTCCACAAATCAAATTTTGTTTCTCTTTTACTCAGGTACTCCAACAAATCTTTCTTGAGTATGCTTTTCACAGGTACACTTCCTCTTCATACACCAATTGTACTTTACATTTCAACACTTTTCTTGATTTGAATTTAAAAATTTGCCACTAAGATTTGTTACAATATTGGCTTTCGTCATTATAGTCATTATACTCTTCGATTATTTGTTTTTGTTGGCTTACAGATACTTGGGGTGTCAAGAGGTCAAGAATTGTCACAATGATTGCTACCTTTGATGAAGTTACACTAAAGTTGGTAGTTTTTAGGTGTCTTTTATGATATTCATTTGAAGATTTAGACTTAGTTTGTTTTTTTTTCTTAGGTATTCAAGAATATTGTTTGCTCTGTATATGTTGGATATTTCTATTTGACAATAAAAAATACCTTGTTCAATGGCAGTTGCATTTTTGTTTGAATATGAAATAGTTAGTCTATTTTTTTTTCTTTGTGAAATCTAGTAATTGAGAATTAATAATACATTAATACATTGTGCCACTATTTTGAAAACATCAATGGAAAAAACCAATATTGTAATGAATCTTAGTGGCAAATGTTTTGTCACTAAAGCCAACTTACTTTGTGATCATAGTAAGAGTATAATGACACAAAGTAAGTGTCACAAAATCCTTAAAGCTTCATGTGATAGATAATCATGTGTCATTAAAGTTAGAATGGTCGATAGCAACACAACATAAAAGTGCCACTAAAACCAATAAGGTATGAAGCAACACAAGTATAAAGTGCCACTAAAACCCTATAGTGGCAGCGACATTAGTGACACTTTTTTTTCTGCCACCGATTCTCCGTCGGGTCTTTAGTGACACATATTTTGTTTTTAGTGACACTTTTTGTGTGCCACTAAATGGCCTTTTTTTTGTAGTGATTGTTCAATGACTTTGAGAAAACCTGTAAAATAAGAATTACACCTACAGGGATTACAGAAGGGGAAAGGGGTTTTGAGCAAACAAAACAGTGTTACCTAACTGAAGTTATGCCATTTTTTAAACTTCTAAAAGAACATTTTGAGGGACTTAAAAACACCATTAATGATGATGTGAGTCAAATGAAAAAAGTTTTTGATGAAGTGGAAAGTGAGGGTAACCAACTTGCTATTGATCTCAAACACAGTGAAATTGACAGGAAAAACATTCTCATCATGAATGATAATTTGATTGCTAATTGCATTGCTAAAGATGTGTTTTATACTGTTACCGACTCTGCGCTATCTGCTCGACAATTTCATGAAATGTCAGTTACTCTGAATGTCTTCCAAAATCGTGTGATTGAGCTTGAGGGGGAGAATTACAAACTTATTAAAAAAATTCAAAACGATGATCATGATAACATGGTCAGGAATTTCTCAAAACTAGAAGTTGATAATTTGAACCTACAATTAAAATATCAACATCTAGAAGAAAGTATAAAAATATCAAATGCCAAGATATCTTCAGATGTTCCTGAATTTGATACATGTTTTGAATTAGCCAAAAAGGATGAAGTAATTCAAGCTCACTCTAACACGATTCGGAAGTTGAAGGTCCAAATTGCACAATTAAAATCGAACAGAAGCGATGTGATCAATACCAATTACCAGAAGTCTATGGATTCTCAAAATTTTCAAAAACAGGGCATTATCAATGAATTACAACATGAAAATGAGTGGCTTCGTGCTGAAATGTCCAACGCTAAACAACGTTATAAAGAATTGTTTGAGTCAATCAAATCAACACGTGACCAAAACAATGAGAAAGTCACTTCTTTGTTAAATGAAATTGAGAATCTAAAGACCATGGTAAAGGGTAAAATGCCCGTTGTTTCATGTGATCATGCAATGTCCAAGATACCTGCTTGTAATAAATATGCGTGCGATGCTGTGAATGTTTCTCTTCCCCTTAGGAACAATAAGTTAGTTCATAATAACTATCTTAGAAATCTTAAGGATTGTCTGGCCATACTTAGAGAAACCATTGAAGATGAGAGGATTGCTAAACCACTTGATGATGGTATTATTGGTGCGTGCTTTCTCACTAATAGGGCCCAGGAATTGTTAGAATATGCCATAGGATCATGCCCCAAGAATGATACCAAGTCGGATAGGACGACTGCATTGCACCCTCTCAGTGGCAACAAGCATGTCACAGTTGACTTTCCCCAAATCATGCCTCAATCCTCCATCTTGATCACCAGTAAACAGGTAGCAACTAATTAGACTAATGTTCCCATCATTGCTTCTACAGGAGTAAAAGGTGTATCTAATGCTAGCAAGTCACAGCCTAAGAGCAATACAAAGAATGATAGGACTTTGCCGGCTAAGAGCTCACTTATGAAGGAAGTAGAAGAATCATCTAGGAACAATAAAGTGTTGCTTAGTGAAAGGAATCGAGTTATTTCAAACATTTGTGTGAACAATGATGTAATTAATTCGAATTCTGATGCTATTTGTAAGACATGTAACAAATGCTTATTTTATGGTGATCATGATGCATGTGCTGTGCCTTTTCTTAAATCTATTATACGATCACCAGATATGAATGTTTCTAGTGTTAAACGAGCAAAACAAGTCTGGAATAAAACAGGAAAAGTGTTCACTAATGTTGGTTATCAATGGAGACCTACTGGAAGGAAACTCACTCCAAGGAAAATGTGCCCAGTAACTAGGACTACTAACTCTAGAGATATGCCTATTAGGAAGTGGAGACCTACTGGTAGACTATTTCCTATAGAAGCAATAGATACCACCTCTAGTTCTAGTGCATCAAAATGTGAACACTTCAGTGAGATACCTGTTACTTATGATAATCCAATATTTGTGTGTTCTAACCAAATGGACCCCAATTGTGTGTGGGGCTCCAGCTTTTTCAGTTATCCACGATTGTCTGGTTTCAAATGCAGGTCGTACAAATCGTCCTTTGGTATTTGGACTCAGGTTGCTCAAAACATATGACTGGTGATCGCTCAAGGCTCAAGAATTTCGTGGAAAAATTTATTGGTACGGTTAGGTTTGGGAATGACCATTTTGGGTCTATAATGGGTTATGGTGATTATGTCTTTGGAGACAGTGTCATATCCAGAGTCTACTACGTGGAAGGTCTCGGGCACAATCTATTTTCTGTTTGTCAATTCTGTGACTCAGATCTTGAAGTCGCCTTCAGAAAGCACACCTGTTTTGTTAGAGAATTAGATGGTGTTGATCTTCTCAAGGGGAGTCGGGGCACTAATCTTTACACCATCTCCATCGAAGATATGCTACGGTCCTCTCCAATTTGTCTGCTCTCTAAAGCATCCAAGAACAAGTCATGGTTGTGGCATCGACGTTTAAACCATTTGAACTTCGGTACCATCAATGAACTTACACGAAAGGATCTTGTTCGAGGCTTGCCCAGACTCAAGTATGAAAAAGATCATCTGTGTTCCGCCTGTCAAATGGGCAAAAGCAAAAAGCATACCCATAAACCCAAAACCGTCAATTCAATCATGGAAGTTCTTCATACCCTTCATATGGATCTTTGTGGACCAATGAGGATTCAAAGTATCAATGGAAAGAAATATGTGCTGGTTATTGTTGATGATCACTCTCGATTCACATGGGTAAAGTTTCTACGATCAAAAGATGAAACTCCTGAAACCATCATCAAACTCATCAAGATGTTGCAAGTCCGTCTCAACAAAACAGTTAGAGTCGTTCGTACTGATAATGGAACAGAATTTGTGAACAGACAACTTACTCTATTTTATGAAGGTGTCGGGATTAGTCATCAAAAGAGCATACCAAGAACTCCTCAACAAAATGGAGTTGTAGAAAGACGCAATCGCACCTTAGTTGAAGCTGCAAGGACTATGCTCATCTTTTCCAAAGCTCCTCTATTTCTTTGGGCTGAGGCAATTGCCACCGCATGTTACACTCAGAACCGATCCTTGATACATCCTCTCCACTGCAAAACTCCCTATGAACTGGTCCATGGCAGAAAACCCGACCTTTCGTTTCTTCGAGTTTTTGGTGCACTGTGCTATCCTACAAATGACAGTGAAGACCTTGGGAAACTCAAGGCCAAGGCCGATATTGGTTTCTTCGTAGGCTATGCTCCAGAGCGAAAGGGGTACCGAATCTACAACAAACGTACCAGAGATATAATGGAAACAATCCACGTTACTTTCGATGAGCTGACTGAGCACCCGGTTCCTGGACAATCAAGTTCTGGACCCGTACCTAACCTTTTGTCCCCTGGACCAATTAGTTCCAGGCTTGTACAGAATCCCATTCCTGCTGCTCCTTTTGTACCCCCTACGAGTGAAGATTGGAAGAAATTGTTTGACCCAATGTTTGATGAATACTTTGAGCCTCAACAGATGAATGCTCCCGAAGCTACAGTGGTTCAACCACCAGATGGGGTGGTGAATGATCAAGATGACCATAACGGTCCATCCACTTCATTGTCATGGGATTCTGAAGCCCCCTCCATCAGTCAATCGGTCAGCACGTCCAATGTCCAACCTTCACTTGCACATCGAGCGGCAAATGTAGATAATTCATCTGAAGTTAATCCTTTTGCTCCACCTGATAATGAGCCATTTGTTAACATCTTTGCCCCTGAACCATCAAATGAAGCAACATCCCCTGATGAATCTAACACGGATACCTCAGTTCCACATTCTCAACCCCATGAATACCTTCGAAAATGGACCAATGATCATCCTATTGACAACATCATTGGGAACCCTTCACGTCCAGTATCAACCCGCAAGCAACTTGCAACTGACGCATTATGGTGTTTCTTCAATTCTGTTCTCTCTAAAGCTGAACCAAAAAGCGTCAAGGATGCAATGTCTAAACACTCATGGTTCACTGCTATGGTGGACGAGATTCATGAATTTGATCGACTGGACGTCTGGGAACTAGTACCACCTCCCGAGTGTGCTATGATCATTGCTCTCAAATGGATATTCAAGGTCAAACTTGATGAGCATGGAGATGTTCTGAAAAACAAAGCTAGGCTCGTGGCAAAAGGATATCGACAAGAAGAAGGTATTGACTTTGAAGAATCCTTCGCCCCAGTTGCTAGAATAGAAGCCATAAGGATCTTTCTAGCTAATGCTGCAAGTCAAAACATGGTGGTTTATCAAATGGATGTCAAGACCGCGTTCTTAAATGGGGATCTGAAAGAGGTGGTGTATGTATCTCAACCCGAAGGTTTTGTGGATCCAGATCGCCCTAATCACGTGTATCGATTAAAGAAGGCTCTATATGGGCTTAAACAAGCACCCAGGGCGTGGTACGACACCTTGTCTAAATTTCTTCTGGCCAACAAATTCTCCAAAGGGGCTGTTGATCCTACCCTCTTTACCAGAAAAACAGGCAAACACCTTCTACATGTACAAATCTACGTCGATGACATCATCTTTGCCTCGTCTGATCCCTCAGAATGTGATCGTTTCTCTCAAGAGATGAGCTCCGAATTCCAAATGTCTATGATGGGTCAAATGTCATTCTTTCTAGGACTGCAAATTTCTCAAAACCCCAATGGCATATTCATCAATCAATCCAAATACGCCAATGAAACGTTGAAGAAATTTGGATTCGACTCCAGTGATTCAGTTGATACTCCAATGATTGAACGTTCAAAGCTTGACGAAGATGATGTGGGAATTCCGGTCGATCAAACCATGTATCGAAGCATGATTGGCTCATTAATGTATCTTACTGCAAGCAGACCCGACCTTCTGTTCGCAGTTTGCATTTGTGCCCGGTATCAATCTAAACCCACCAAGAAACATTTGGAAGCTGTCAAGAGAGTCTTTCGATACCTTAAAGGAACAATCCACTTGGGCCTTTGGTACCCTAAAGAAACTTCTATGGCTCTCACAGCATATTCGGATGCTGATCATGCTGGATGTCAAGACACTCGTCGCAGTACATCTGGGGGCGCACAGTTTTTAGGAAATAAGCTAGTCAGCTGGTCTTCAAAGAAACAAATGAGTACATCCATCTCCTCCACTGAAGCTGAATACATTGCCATGTCATCATGCTGTGCTCAGATCCTCTGGATGCGATCTCAACTTTCTGACTATGGGCTCATCTGCAATAAGGTTCCTATGTACTGTGACAACAAAAGTGCAATTGCACTCTGCTGCAACAATGTCCAGCATTCAAGAACTAAACACATTGACATTCGACATCACTTCATCAGGGAACAAGTTGAGAAAGGAATTGTGGAACTTTACTTTGTGAGGACTGAGTTCCAACTAGCCGATATCTTCACCAAAGCACTTTCTAGGGAACGATTTCACTTCATCCTCCCACGCCTTGGTATGAAGAGTCTCACACCTGCGGATCTCAAATGTCAACAGGAAGATCAAGAGGAGTAAAGGGGTTGCTTCACATATCCTTGTATAGTATCAAATCAAAAAGAAAATAGAAAATTATAAAACCCATAAAAACCATAAAAAATTAAACAAAAAAAAAAAAAAAAAAAAAAAAAAAAAAAAAATTAATTACAAAATCTCAAAAATATTTTTCTCTCGACATGTCTCTTGTATAATCGATATTATGTACGATTCTAGAAATGTCATTCAATAATGACACGGAATCATACATATGCTTGAGCAAGAGTTTTTTTTCGGTTTCAAATAAAGTTCTTTTCAAAAACATGTCGTATCTCAAAACATTCTTTAAATATGGTTTGCTATTACTTCAGATAGCAACCCGGTTTTCAAAATTAAGGAAAACACGTCGCCAAAAAGACGGTTGTTCCAAACAAAGGGTGCCGTTCATCCGAGCGTGAATTACTTTATATTCATGCACCCTCGATCTAATGTACGTTTCAGTGCATTATTTCTTGATAAAGAAGAGAAGTCTTCTTTTTATCGCCAAATACTTTCCCTTCTATGATTTTTCCGGAAAGTGTTTGTGCAAAACTTGGTGGTACCATGAAATTTTGATTGAAAATCAAATTGAACTCAAATGTTTGATAAAATTTTCACTCAATCAATGACGTTAATAGTTTATGAAAATATTTATGCTTTAACATCCGTCATTGATTGAGGGGGAGAGTGATTTCTCAAAATTTTATGTATCATCAAAACTCCCCACACTTCGTACATTAAACCTTGCAACAAAATGATTTGTGATGGTTATGTGTCAGAATGAGAACATTTTAAAAGAGTTTTCGTTAAAACTTCAAATCTTTTGTAAACTCATAGAATCTGACACATAACAACCTCCCTCACAAATTGAGGGGGAGCATGAAAAAAAAAAAAAAAAAAAAAAAAAAATTCCTTTTTTTTTATCAGAAAATATTAAAATTGGCCGCATTTCTCTCCCAAAAGTTTTCTAAAATTATTTAAATCAATTGAGATCAAAAATCTCGAATGATTTGAAATTTTTGATCGGGGGAGAGAATGTGATTTAAATATGAAATCTGATAATCAAAAGTGATCTTTTGTACTCATATAAGGCTCCCGCATATGTGCTAAACACTTTCGAATATCGATGCACATATTGAGGGGGAGCAAAAGGCGTTTGTGGAAGTTATACCAAAGACCGACCATTTATCTTTATGCATGGAGTTATAAGGTTGGTTAAGGTTAGGTATGAATTCCCATGATCCACCAGAACCGGAAGGATCTTCCCAGGGACAATCCTCTAGATAGAATAGAAGTCCTTAGGAATGATTGAAAAAAGGAGTAAAGTGAGAAAGGGAAGAGTGCGGACTGAGATAGAGCTAGGACTGGAACAAACCCAACAAGGTTCTAGTGGTGAAGTCTCGGTAAGCACTGAAGGGGTTGAAGAATGAAAAAGAAATATAATGAGAAAGGGTGAAAAGAAATAGCCCTCCATATATTCAACCTTAGGGCAGAAACCGGGTTCAATTCATAACCTACTGGCGGTTACTAAGGTAACACCGGTATTGAAGACAAGACGTCATGGACCCAGTGACGCACTGCACTAAACTTCCCAACCACTCAAGTTCTCTTAAAAGAACTTGTTTCATTCTCACGGGGAACCCTGTGCAATGTATCGACCGCTCATTGCGAGCTATGTTGATACCTAAAACAGGAGACGCCTCCCCAGTCTCCAGGAGCGGATCAAAACGCACTATTGAGTTTAGAGCCATGAGATCATCCATAAATCTCGCTAGGACACACTTCCTAATATGCTTATTGTTTCACACAATGTGGAAAATAAGATAAAATACTTAGAGTCCTACGCATTATCCTTGTGGTATTGCCAGAACATCCGAGTGATATGTAAATATTCACAATGACGATGGAAATCCTTCTAGAGCGAACATCACTCAAGCTCTTGGTAGGTGACATGTGAGATCCATCTTGGATCAATGATCAAGTGACAACTGGAAAGCAACAATGGTGCGATTCAACATTGAATCAAACTTGTTCCAGGATATGGATTGACGGATACTTTTGCCAAAACCTCTCAATGTGCTCACCAACTTATCTTTCGAGCACATTGATTGTGTAATATCTTTCAAACAAAAGTATTTTTGATGGAAATGTGATTCAAAGTATAAAACTCTCGTCGTGTCTCAAAAATATTTATCATATGACACGCGAGTGATTTCTGTAAATCAATTTCTCATCAATCCGTGAATGTCAATTCACCGATTCACTCTATCGTGCTGTCTGCTTTGAGACGTTCCGGTATGAGAACATGCTAAGTATGAAGATTCCAAAGTGGATTCTTTGGAAAATTCATTACTACAAGCTGGAAATTCCTGTCAAGGAGAGTCTTCTTTAAAAAGGACTCTACCTGATCACAGGTCGGTTTTCACAAAACCGGAGGGTAGTCTATCCTCGCAGAACGAATGACAAAGCCATATTCGTTCTCTATCTTTATTGCTAACTGTTCTATTTCAGGGACACATATAAAGATGGCGTTGATGGCTCCAGTTTCCAGCTGAATCGGGTCAATCCATACCTCATACTCTCACATCCTCCACACTATCAATGAAGATGAGAGACTTGCTACAACAAATGTTGAGAGACTACCAACTACGTTTTCGCAACTCTGATGAAAAAGTCTCCTGATCTACAATTCTAATGCAACGTCTCCAGACACAGAAGGGTGTGAGCATGATGGTCCTTAGTCACTACATCACATGAAGGCAATACAACTATGGATGAGCTTGGAGATTTACTTTGGCTGATGATCTCAAAGGAAGCTCAAAGATCACATATCTCAAAGGAATTCAAAATCACAAGTTCGTTGCTTGAAGTACAAAGTGTGAAGTAAAGTGAAGAATCAGATCCTACGAGCTACAGAGACGAAAGAATGCTTAAAGACCAAAGAGCTTAATTTCAAGGGTGACCTCGCTTAGGGGGAGATTGTTAGGAATACAAATATTCCTGTAAAAGTCTCGGTCACCTAATGATTGTAATAGCATTAAGTTAGCTCGTAGTTAGTTAGTTTACTAGTTAATTAGTATTAGATTAAGTAACACCGTGGAAGAAGGAACGAGTCTTTACCCACTGTATGCCTGATCCACAGCCCGGGAGTGGGCGTTATATTGTAACTATAAATACCCCTCTCCACATGTGGAGAGGGTTGGACCTTTCATACATTTTCAATCTAATCTTTTCCTTTTTCTTTCAAGGTTCCACTCTTTCTCTCCTCTCCTCCTTCCTTCCATTTCTACGCCTAACTCACCACCACTTAATCATGTTTCCAACATAATTAGTATTCTACACTTCCACACTATATTTTTCCATCTAGATCTATTACGACACCAAAAAAACGACGTAGACTTGACAATCTCAACTAGCTCGAGAGGTCTGCGCTTCTTGTTTGTGAAAATCCGGGCATTACGCTCATTCCATATGACCCACAGGGTAGTGTAAACAATACCCCTTAAGATATGTCGCTTATCCTTCGAGAAAGAAGAGTTCTCCGCCAAAAGAATCAAATCCTGCACGTCAAAAAAGAAAGATGGAGGGAGCCGGCACCAGTAATCCACCCTGTTCCACACCTTAGTAGAGAACAAGCATCCTGTAAAGAGATGAGTGTTCGTTTCTGTTGTAGAGAGACAAAAAACACAATCCGATTGCTGCAAAATGACGCCTCTTTTAATAAGTTCAGCCGTAGTCGGTAAACGATTTCTAGCAGCCCTCCACGCCATTATCTTACATTTAAGCGGCACCCAGCATTTCCAATTGATCTTCGTGCTGCTGTCTACTGGAACGTGATCAGACGAGTCATCTTGGCACCAACTTCAATACCAAGGTAGACAAATGGCGTAGCACCCCTCTTGCACCCCAAAACATCCATCATGTCATCAATTTCAGCGTCATCAACTCCAATCCCGAATAAATTCGACTTATGAAGGTTGATTCTGAGGCCCGAACAAAGGTAGAAAATCCGCAACACTCTGGCTATACTTTGAATGTTCTCCCGCGACCATTCACCCAAAATAAGAGCGTCATCCGCGTAGAAGAGATGAGAAATAATAATATTAGACTCCGACATATTAATACCTTTGAAAACCCCAATGTCTTTAGCTTTCTCCAATAGCCACGAAAGCGCTTCCATAACCAAGAGGAAGAGAAAGGGCGAGATAGGATCACCTTGGCGGAGACCTTTTTCACACTTAAAATCAAACGTAGGGGAGCTGTTGACGAGCACTGCGGCTCTAGACGACTCGAGGAGCCCTTTAATCCAAACACACCACAGCGATGGAAAACCCATTTGAGACATAATAGATAATAAGAAGTTCCAGTTTACATTGTCGTAGGCCTTCTCAAAATCTATTTTTAACATAAAAGCTTTCCTTCTTCTACGTTTCAACCATTCCAACACTTCACTAACCACAAGCGGACCATCAAGAATAAAGCGGTCTGAAAGAAACGCCGATTGTGAATCAGAGATAACTTGACCCATAACTTTTTTGAGACGATTAGCAAGAACTTTAGAGACAACTTTACTAATCATCCCAATAAGAGTAATAGGCCGATAATCCTTGAGACCCAAAGGAGTTTTAACTTTGGGAATCAAGGTGATAAAAGATGACCCACAACCATTGTTAATGACACCCGACCTGTGGAAATCGAACAAAATATTATAAAAATCCTCCTCGAGCAAGTTCCAAAACCTCTTGACAAATTTAAAATTAAAACCATCGGGCCCAGGAGCTTTATTTGAACCACACCCAAACACCGCATCTTTGATCTCTTGCTTAGAAAATGGAGAAATCAAGAACTCCCTATCATTAATATCAACCTGCTTCAAACCTGCGCACTCCAAATTAGGCCGGGACTGGAGCTATTCTTTGAAATGGTTCCTAAAAAATTTCATAATCTCCCTTTTAATCAAATTAGGTTTATCAATCCACGTACCATCGACCGCAATGCCCGGAATAAAGTTTCTAGCTTTCCTCCCGTTGACCATATTATGAAAAAACGAAGAATTTTCGTCTCCAAGCGAGGCCCATTTGACCCGGGATTTTTGTCTAATATCCCGAGCCTTATGAAGCTCAATCTCTTCTAAAGCTTTCTTGCACTCTATCCAAACCCATAGATCAGATTCTTCCAAATCAGAAGACTCCATTTGAACCTCCAAATCATCTTTTTCTTTGCGGAGACGCGAAACCTCTTCTACTTCTTTCACACTATATCTGTTGAACCAATCCTTTAAAACTCCACGAAGCCTTTTCAATTTATTCAGGAGATTAATGTCATAGGGGCCATTATTAACCCAGCCTTGAAGAATTGAATGAACAACCTCAACACATTTGGGGCGGTCTAACCAAGAATCAAAGAATCTAAAAGGTTTTGGTCCGAAATTAGTGTCAACTATCGATAAAACGATCGGGGAGTGATCCGATAAATTTCTATTAAGAGCCCTAAGACAAGCATTCGGCTACTTATTGAAAACGTTATCACTAACCAAAACTCTGTCGATTCTGCTCCACTTGCAAAACCCTCTTCTATTAAACATATACGTATATTTCATACCTTTCAAACCATATTCTCTTAACCCAGCTTCATCAATGAAATCATTAAAATCCCGAGCACTCCCCGGGTCAAAAGAGGAATTTGTTCTTTCCTCCCTATCCCTGATAGAGTTGAAATCACCAAAAATAATCCACCACCCGTGGCCTGACTGAATAATATGAATAATTCTACTCCACATATTACGCTTCTCGACATTATTTTGAAGAGCATAAACATTGATGATATTCAACCGGATAGAACCGTCTAAAATCAAACCCGACACAAGGAGAAAATTGTTGTCTTTAAACACCGAATCCTTAGAAAAAACCTTCGGATCCCAAATGTTAACCAAACCACCCGAATTTCCTACGGCATCAACACTTTCAAAATCGAAACCCAAACCTCCCCAATAGTTTGAAACCGTACTAGCTTGTATATCCTTAACCATAGTTTCCTGAATCCCCAAGAAAGAAATACCAAATTCATTTTTATGACTCTTAATCCAAACCGATTTACCACAAACCCCTATGCCACGAATGTTAATAGAAAGGCAATTCATCGCTTACCCCTTTGTAATCCTTCATGGTTAATCGACTCTAGGATGAGATTGTTGCAATTTGATAAATCAGTGCCCAACTTCTCACCCAAGACAATAGTAGCAAGGACCTCCTCAGCTTGAACTCGAACATCGGCTTCAACAGTAGGCTGTGATTCCTCTTCAGATTCTATCGTAACACCCCCTTCAACTAGACCAGGCTGTCTGTTGAGGTCCAAAGAACCACTATCCACTGAATTAGAAACCTGGGCCTCTAAATTAAGAATGGAATACTTATTGTTAAGGCCCAACATCTCATCCAATCCAAACGGATCATCATTTTTGGGCTTCTTTCCATTTTTCAAACTCTCCTGGCTGCTCACATAACCATAACTGGGCCGGCCCACTTCCTGCTTTTTAATTTTTTTTCTTTTGTTCACTTTCGAGTCAATAAACAGCTCCTCACCTTCTGGACTATCCTCAAAAGGAAAGTCAACTCCTGGCATAAATGTGTCTTCAATATTCTCCTCGTTTTCATCCCCCTCATCATTGTGCATTGATTGTATATCATTAATAACCTCATTAACTCCAATATCAGTTACTAAAATAGGCTGGTCTTCCACATCGTTGACTTCTCCTACCATCGGACCGTTATCGCCTGGTACATCTTCCAGTGACTGATCCTCCAATGATTCATCAGAATCCGATTCCACAGTATCGTCAACTTTTTTATTATCAACCTCGACAAAATCTGGAATCCATTCGCCGAATTCCTCTGCTACCCATACTCAGAATTTTTGACCATTCCAATTAAGAACTACCTCTTCATCGATACGCTTTCCGTCTCCTATTAAAACGCCAATGATTTCATACGATAGATCTTGATCGGATTCCACTTTACTCGCATTGTGAACCACCTTCCCAAATAACTTACCCACATCATCAACGACATCGTTTGTGAGTAAGTGTAACTGGATCCCCTTAACCTTTAGCCAAGCGATTCTCTCAAAGCTTAGCGATTGTCCAGACCACATAGTCACAGACGCGAATTTATCCACAGACAACTTAGCGGTCTCAAGAACAGCCTCTGCCACCTCCGAGTCTTCAAATGACAAGAGCACATCCAAGCCTCCCAAGTAGTGTACATTGCCAGTCCCTGGACCTAAGTCACTAAGAATTACTTTAATATTCTTAAGCCCTTGTAAGTCAACCATCTTAGCAACCAATGCTCTACCATGCAACGATGAAAAAGCATGAACTCGAATATCCACATCTATTTTCTTCCCCACCAGAGAATCTTTAAATGACATTTCTTCAGCAACAAACGGGTAAATCCTTGGATCCGTTCGAAATCCCTCCGCCCGGCTGTTGTTTACATCAGAAGACTTGTATTCGCATTGTCTCTTGATGAGTATTTATCTCCCCGTCTTCAAGAACAAACTTCGCAATGCTGAACCATAACTTGTATTCGCCCAATCGAATATAACGTAAGCTTTTGAGTAGATCTCCTTTGTCTTTCACATCGAGCATGGAAATGAAACCAAACCTATTTCCTCCTTTGTCCCTCTTTCTAGCGATATACAAACCGAAAATCTGGCCAAACGGACGACCTTGTTCAGCCAAAACAGACCCGCTACATCCCTCTGGAAGATTTGTGACAAACAATTTCGTAATCCGACGTTGTATGGTCTCCGGAATAGGGTTCCGGTGACGCCTCTCCATTTGATCCTTTCTTTTATTTCTTCTTCTAAAACATTTATATTTATCAGTTAAAATAGTATCTCTTATAAGTTCAAATGATCAAAACTAAATTGAATGTCAAACTTATTGTAGAATAAAGAAATGCTTGTTAGGGTTTGAATTTTATATAATATAGATAAAAAAGTTAATGTTACTAAAATTAATGTACCTTTTAAAGATAAAGTTGACAATAGATTAGTTGTTTGAAGAAACAAAATTTATTGTATATAGAAATTATATGCGTTTACAAAAATGAGTAATTAAAACTCCTAATAGGTTGTTAATGTCATTAGTTAGTAAGTGAGTTAATGTACTTCATTATACATTATATCCGCCATATTTAGATTAATTTTTAATAAATTTTAAGTAAGGTCGTCCATTATTATAAATGTTTATAAAAGTTTATAAGAGGGTCAAGTTTATCCTACATTATGAATTTATAAACCTTTTGATGCTATTAGTATTTCCCCCTATGCATCAAGTACGTGTAAAAAAGATTCAATGTGTTTTTTTATGAGAATTGCTAAAACCACAAAGACTTCACAAAATAAAATCTACAAAAAGGATGTGTTAATGTTGATAGGTTGTAGCAAAGATAAGAGAGAGAAAATATATCAAAATTCATCAATCATATATTGACACCTCTTTTTATAGATTTTATTTTATAGAGTTTTTGTGGTTCTAGCAATGCTTTTTTTTAATTCAACATACGCAAGTAACACATTTTGCTATGATTTACAAAGCGTTAAACATTTTTGTGGAAAACTAGAAGGGGGGGTTGAATAGTTTTCCCATCTTTTTCGTTTATAAAAAGTTTGTTTCAAAATGTTGATTCGAATTTATTCAATTGTTTGTTTGAAAAACCTTCAATTAGAGTTTAGTATGAAAACAACATATAATCAATATGATCAATTATATATATAAGCTTTTGGATTAGTTTTCCAAATTTAGTTTTATGAATGGAGCTTTGGTTGATCTTTATGTGAATACGTTTTCCTTTTAAAATCTTAAAACGTTTTGTATCAAATTATCTATCAAGTTAAACTCAATATGGGAAGTGTGAATAATAATCTATTAGACCATATCATATAATTATATACACAATCACAATATTAACTTGTAACTATAACACAATTAATCATCATGACAATATAAACAACTATCAACACATATTTGCAAGCATAGATATAAAGCGATAAGTGCAAGAATAAATATAAAGAGATACGAGAAAGAAAATGCAAACCGGACACGATGATTTATAGTGGTTCGGCTACAAGGACACCTTCCTTGCCCTACTCCACTCCCCGAGTCACCTACTCGAGAGTTTTCTTCACTACTCAACAAGCTCCCTTTTGGCGGAGAAAACCTTACACAACTTTTGCTTACACCAATTAACAACACTAAGCTAAATGTCGAGTTCTAATAGTAGCTAGAACCAATCTCACAACTTCAATCACTACACAACTTCTACACGACTTCACGATTTCTTTATGACTTCACGACTTCTTCATGACTTCACGACTTCTTCACTACTTCACAACTTCTTCTATACTCCACTACATATTCACACATCTACTTCTTCACAACTTCATGACTTCTCCACACTACTACTTCTTCCCACTACTTCTTACTCACTTATAAACTCACTACTAAGTAAGATCATCTTGATCTACTTATTACATATACATAACTCACAACTTCACATAAACACTAACTAGATCCTAATACATCTTTGGCTTTATGATAGGGAGGATTCTTCTCTTGCACTTGAGTGGTGAAGGATTGGATCACTTGAAACAATGATTTATAATCTTATGATCAAAGGATTTAGAAGGATGTTTTGAAGGGATTAGGACTGAAAAATTTTCGTGCAAAAGGTGAGGAAAAATTGCAGAAATGAGCCAGTATTTATAGGCAAAAATTTCTGACAACTGGAGAGTGCCTGTCCCCTTAATTGTATGGCCGGTCCCCTTAATTATTAAGGGGGCCACCCATAATTAAGGGGGCCGCTCTACTGAAACGGTCAGAAATCTTTGTCTTTTCTGGTGAAAGTTTATTTGGTGAAAAACTAACTGATTTTGGTTAAAAATTTGAATTCATATATTTGTTATGAATTAAATATTTTCCTTTAATTACCAAAATTGTTTTTCAATAATATATAACATGTTTATATCATATTATAAACTTTGTAATGTTTAAATAAAATCCCTTTGATCATAAAATGTATTAGACATTTGTTTGTACATACCTTAAGTGATTGTTGAAGCATACTCGAGACGTTGAGATGTCGAGGCTTGTTGACGTATGAATGCATAGATGAATTATGATCACAAGTAACTTATGCACTTTACGTTATATGTTGTAACTTACATCTTTGTCATCATCAAAACATGAAGAGGATGTTTAGATTAAATATCGTAATATTCATGCCAACAATCTCCCTCTTTTTGATGATGACAAACTATGTAAACTATAACTCATAGTAAAATGTATAAGTTACTTGTTTACACTTCTTCTCCCCCTTTTGTCGAAGCAAAAAGGTGGACTCTAAGACGAGACTTCTACTACGCTTGAACCCTTGAGATAGAATGTAAAAGACGAGCTTGCATCATCGTAAGTGAAGCCTTGATCCTAACAACCTTAATGCTCCCCCTTGGTGTATGCTCCCCTTGGTGTATGCTCAAAACTTGTTTTGGCTACCAAAGAATCGAGCGATGAAGTAATCCTTCAAAACAAAGTTAGTAGACAAGTGCACATATATATAATGATGATGATAGATATATGCATGACACTAATAGGGGAACAATATATGGACGTATTAGGTATATGCACTAAAAATATGACACATGCAATTATTGTTTTAAAAACAAAAACCTAAATCCCAAAAAAAAATTTACCACGACCAAAGCATAAGACATGATAATGATTAGAACCTAATGCAAAGATTCTACCGACATATTTTGGCGAAAGATGCCAAAATATATATTCTAAAAGAGTTAAAGAAAAAAATGAAGATGAGAATGATACGTTCTTTTAAAAACGTAGAAAAATGAGGAAGGATGAGCGTGAATGAAAAGGGAAGGTAATGACAAAAGGTTGAAGAATATGGTTTAGATTAATATATCGTTTGACAAGGGTGGATGATTGGGAATCATGGGATTTTTTAGGTGTTTTGTTGGTTGACGACCGAAGATGGATATGTGAATGAGGTGGTGATGACTCGATAACACTTGAAGCATGGATATCTTCTTGTGAAGATGGGAAATGAGGGTCAAGTGGAGATGACTAGGTGGAAGCGAAAGAGTGATGTTACTCTTGTTGGATTAATGGAGGTATATGTTTGGGTGCATGAGTGTTGGAGAGTTTGGTGGTGGAGGGTTTAGAGGTGTAGAGTTAGGGGCGAAAGAGGTTGATTGAGGTTTTGGATGTTGTTCAAGTGAGGGTATTGGATGTGATCTAGTGAGAAGATATTCAATCCAAGTGAAGTGTTCATTGAATGCAATGGTTTTTAGGAGAAAGATGCAACAAGGTCAATTGTTGACATGTTTTTCAACTTGATTCAAGTTGTGGGGTGATGAAGGAGAGCTAGAGGAAAGTTGTTCCAAGTTGCATTGAGCAAGGTGTAAGGTAAGAAGAGCATAAAGCTTATGGGCTTCCTTGAGTTCTTCAATGAACTTCAAGTGTTTGGAGGAAGGTGATGATGGTGGAATGTGGTTGTTATTAGGGATGGATGATTGGACATGCAACATAGGAATGGCATGTGAAGTTATAGGGTGTGGTGGTGACACTCTTGGTGGTGAGACATGTTTGAGCTTGGGTAATTGTGAAAGCATGATATGGATGGAAGATAGGCTTCATGAGTGGATGGTGTTTTTGTTGAATGAGCATCAAGTTAAGTATTGGTGATGAGGTTTGGATTGTTGTTTTGGGATTGTGCATGCTCATCATGAGAAGAAGCATTGGTGGAACCAAGCATGGGTTTTTGGCTTTGTTTGTGAGATGGGTTATTTGTATGAGCATAAGATTTGGGTATTGGTTGATTTGGAACAACATCACTTGAGCTTTGACAAGAGTCAATTTTTCTCCTCTAAACGGGTTTTACGGAGATCTTAGATACTCTTGAGAGTTTAGATCTTGGGTTGTTGGGGGATAACATGTTTGGTTGGATGATCATTAAGGATGAAGGAGATGTATTTATAGTGTAGGAAATGTGTGGTTTAGGAAGGTAAATTTTGAGGGCATGGAAATGGTGGATGACTCGAGATTGGTAGTATAAAGGATGATTCGATTTTTCATTTCACATGGGTGGTTTGAGGATGTACTGAAGAAGGGTTATGAGGTTTGAGTGTAAGGTAGAAGGATATATGTGAGTGAGTGTGTTTTCCCTTCCTATTAAATTCGTGCTCATCCGGACATAGAGTTAAGCATGTAAAGGCATACAATCAAATCACATAGGAGCAAATAAACATCTAGAAACAACATATATGCGATATGCTATAAATCTAGGAATGACAGAATCTAATGAGAAGCAAAGTTCATAAGAGTAAACTAGCGTTAGGTATATTTAGCATGAGCAATTTAATCAAGTTGGAGAATGAGTATGAGACTATTACTAGTGGTGCTCAATTCAGGCTAAACACGACCATTTTTACGGGTTACACACACCCAACTTCTCACATAGAAGCAATTCAACCGTTAGGTTAAACTGAATTTCTAGTCAATACATTCTCCAGTAGTCATTGTAGTTTTAGAAGAAATTGAGTTCCTAAATTTACCTATCGAAGAGTACCAAATATGAAGTTTGCATGATTCACTAATACTTGGCTTAATGTGACTCAAACATCATGTTTTTATGAAGGTAAATCTACATGATATATTTTACTCGCTATCCCAATAGAGATGTGTTGAATGTTTAGATAAGAGTAAATGCAAAGTTTTAATCTTTTGTTCATGATTTACCTGTTATTTGGTTTTGATGGCATATTACTTGATTTAATAAATGTGCTAGACTTTAAGAGTGCTCCTTAGCATATCTTGTGAGATGAATCTCATTAAGATTATTTATCTTAAATGAGTTTGTGATTTTTTAAATGATATCTAAACAAGACGTTAATATATTTTTAAACAAATATTATTTTCTATGATTTTTGCCAATGTTATATATCATACTTTAACAAGTATTTGAAAAAATAAATTTTACTTGTTTATGGATTGTGACAAGTTATTTTTCAATTCTAATAACTTATATTATTTCAAAAAGGAAAGTGTAGTGCATTATCTTGTAACACAACGATTCATGCTACAAAGAAAATGAAATACATAAAATATATAGTGTGTATTATTCTTAAATATGTATTTTATCTTGAAGTGATGATTTTAAGTAGTGTGAGCAAAGTTTACATATGTAGTTAGTTTGCTCATGTTTGGTTTTTCGGATATGACACATTTATCCATTGCATTGCAATGTAAATTGCTTGAATATTTCGGAAGAAACATCCAAGTCGTCAATCCTACTTCATTGTATATTTTATGAATGTGTTTAAAATGTTATTCTAATATTTGGAACACAATTATTGGACAACTAGATTCAATATGACAAGATCAACACAAGTGTGAGTTATGATCCAATGCATACTCTTTTCATCTACAAAGGATGTAACTATTTTCATATCGTATGTAGATTCAAGACTATATCTTTTGTTGTAATTTGATATAATCTTGAAGCTAAACAAATAGCAATCCAATTTCTTGTCCACACCAAAAAAAAAATATGTCAATTAGATTTGATAAATATATCAACCATAATTTGAATAACGAATTGATATAATATCAAGATCTTTCTTGACCCTCACGGACACTCATTTGAAATAAATAAACATTTTGATAGTGTGTTCCATTAATCCTAAGATTATTTGTTAGTGAATGATTGAAAGTTGACTTATTGTTTTATGATTGTTACATGTTTTGTTTTTGTGAAAGACTCTTCATTTTTACTTATTATTATTACCACACTTAGATTTTGAAAATACTTTTTCTTTTATATAACTATTAATGTTTTACAATGATTCAATTTCTCTTATTAAACAACTTAAGGTAAAACAAGGTAATTTGTTGAAAATATTTAAGCGTTTAACTTGTTGAAAATATATTAGTTTGTTTGAAATATTTAGGTAACTAGATTTAACTTCATTTGCAAGATGTTTAAGTAACATTAAGCCATCTATACCTATATGCAATGCAAGACTTGTTATGCAAACTTAACGTAAGAAATCTAGCAAAAGATCTAGTTAAGTATAAACCGGAAAGCTAGCTATAAACTAATAGGGCACATATGCATAGATATACACGTAGCTAAATTTTAAATAGAAACAATCATTTAATATATTCAATTAAGAAAATAAAATCACAAAGAAGTTCACATAACACATAAAACACTTGTCGTCGTTTTGTGTATTATATACACCAATGTTTACTTAGCTCGAATTTATTTGAAAATAAAATGGTTTCCTCCCCATTCTATAATTTAATTAAAATCAATATTTTGAAAACATGAATAATTAATTTTTCAAAAGTATATCAACTAGGAATGCCCGACTTGAAGGAAAAGATAAAACAAAAGTTTTACGTTAAAACGAAACACAAATTCTTGACCACCGTATAGTATTTTGACTTTCTTACTTATTTAAGTTTGTAATGGATACTTGTAAGTATTTTTAAATGAAATTAGGCTTAATTACCTTTAAAATGCCGGGTGGCACGACTTTTACGGAGTTACGGTTATTTTTATATGATTTTTCAAAGTTTCCGAAAAACTGTCGAACAGACAGGCGGACCCCTTAAATATTTAAGGGGGCCACCCAGACAATTAATGGGGCCGCCCATCTGGTACTCAAAATTTTATTTTTTGTAAAAAAAAAATTATTTTCTGACTTTTCGGAAAGGTGTGTAACTTTCTGATTTTGATACCGAACATATAACACTTATTTTAAGCGTGATATTATTTCGAGCTAGTATAATTAGTGTATATAACATCAAAACTAATACAAGTTAATCAACAAAACACTTTACATATTTAATCATCCTTAATAGATAATTTGATACATGGCTCGTACTCAATTTTTAAAACCATTTGCTTTGAAAATTAGAGCGACGTGGCTCTAGTACCAATTGTGGAAAACTAGAAGGGGGGTTAAATAGTTTTCCCCTCTTTTTCGTTTATAAAAAGTTTGTTTCAAAATGTTGATTCGAATTTATTCAATTGTTTGTTTGAAAAACCTTCAATTAGAGTTTAATATGAAAACAACATATAATCAATATGATCAATTATATATATAAGCTTTTGGATTAGTTTTCCAAACATAGTTTTATAAATGGAGCTTTGGTTGATCTTTATGTGAATACGTTTTCCTTTTAAAATCTTAAAACGTTTTGTATCAAATTATCTATCAAGTTAAACTCAATATGGGAAGTGTGAATAATAATTTATTAGACCATATCATATAATTATACACACAATCACAATATTAACTTTTAACTATAACACAATTAATCATCATGACAATATAAGCAACTATCAACACATATTTGCAAACATAGATATAAAGCGATAAGTGCAAGAATAAATGTAAAGAGATACGAGAAAGAAAATGCAAACCGGACACGATGATTTATAGTGGTTCGGCTACAAGGACACCTTCCTTGCCCTACTCCACTCCCCGAGTCACCTACTCGAGAGTTTTCTTCACTACTCAACAAGCTCCCTTTTGGCGGAGAAAACCTTACACAACTTTTGCTTACACCAGTTAACGACACTAAGCTAAATGTCGAGTTCTAATAGTAGCTAGAACCAATCTCACAACTTCAATCACTACACAACTTCAACACGACTTCACGATTTCTTCATGACTTCACGACTTCACGACTTCTTCATGACTTCACGACTTCTTCACTACTTCACAACTTCTTCTATACTCCACTGCATATTCACACATCTACTTCTTCACAACTTCATGACTTCTCCACACTACTACTTCTTCCCACTACTTTTTGCTCATTCATAAACTCACTACTAAGTAAGATCAACTTGATCTACTTATTACATATACATAACTCACAACTTCACATAAACACTAACTAGATCCTAATACATCTTTGGCTTTATGATAGGGAGGATTCTTCTCTTGCACTTGAGTGGTGAAGGATTGGATCACTTGAAACAAAGACTTATAATCTTATGATCAAAGGATTTATAAGGATGTTTTGAAGGGATTGGGACTGAAAATTTTCGTGCAAAAGGTGAGGAAAAATTGCAGAAATGAACCAGTATTTATAGGAAAAAATTTCTGACAACTGGAGCGTGTCGGTCCCCTTAATTCTATGGCCGGTCCCCTTAATTATTAAGGGGGCCACCCATAATTAAGGGGGCCGCCCTACTGAAATGGTCAGAAATCTTTGTCTTTTCTGGTGAAAGTTTATTTGGTGAAAAACTAACTGATTTTAGTTAAAATTTTGAATTCATATATTTGTTATGAATTAAACATTTTCCTTTAATTACCAAAATTGTTTTTTAAAAATATAAACATGTTTATATCATTTTATAAACTTTGTAATGTTTAAATAAAATCCCTTTTATCATAAAATGTATTAGACATTTGTTTGTACATACCTTAAGTGATTGTTGAAGCATACTCGAGACGTTGAGATGTCGAGGCTTGTTGACGTATGAATGCATAGATGAATTATGATCATAAGTAACTTATGCACTTTACGTTATATGTTGTAACATACATCTTTGTCATCATCAAAACATGAAGAGGATGTTTAGATTAAATATCGTAATATTCATGCCAACTATTTTCATTATTTTTTAAACTTGTTTCATAAATCACTATAGTAAATATTCTACTTCGAGTTAGATAGTTTGGATTAAAAAATAAATAAGTAATTGAAGTAAAAGGACAATTAATTACTACCAAAATCCATAGTCTGAATAACGACTATCATTAACTACTTTAACATATACAAATTTAAAGGACTCCTAGTATTTTTTTTCTTAACCTTGTGGTCATGGGTTCGACCCCATGGTGGGCATTCTAAATTTAGAGTCAGTTTCTTTTTACCCGAGTTCGAGCCTTGCTAAGGGAATTTTAATTATTGAATCCATTTACCAAAAAACATTAACCATTGAATTAAATATTATAACATCTTGTAATTATATTTGATGCGCTAATCATTTGATATCAATAAAATTTAGGTGGAAGTTCTTTTTAGTGAAACCTTACAACTTAAGTTTTTGTAGGCAAATGTTTTGGTGCTTTCACTTCTAATATAGAATATACTTACAGTTTGATTTAGAATGTTTGCAAATCATGAAACGTACCTGTTGGAAGTAAACTTTACACTAAAACACATGGGTCTGTTGGTCAATATTGATAAGTGTGAGCTAAAAGTGTACCCGCCTAGCTGCAGAAGGACTAAAGGTGACAAGATAAAGAGAAGTCAAGGTTCTGTGAGTAACTATTCAGGGACTAAAGTGCAATCTTCACCAACTCCACTATATAATGCCTAAAGCCTCATTGAAGATTCATTAAGTCAATTTTTTTGTGTGCATAGCTTTCTCTCATCCGGTTTACATCCAGATTTCTGTATACCCTCAAATCATGTGGATTAGTTTTTCTATTCTTTCCAGTTCTTGTATTGTAAAAACTATGACTATGCTTTTAGTCTTGATTAATAAAGAGTGAGTCAAGGGGTGGTTGGCTGGGTTCATTCTAAACCTGATTGTTGAGTTGAAGCTCTTGGTATAAATTTATACATGGTATCAGAGACAAGTTGCTCTATAACGAAGTTTTAAATCATTTTAAAAAAATTAAGGTTTCGTAAAATTTGGGGGTTTTGGTCTATACGTTTAGATTAGTTACTATTGAGGGTAGATCTGGTGGTTTTAGTGTTAGACCTTTCAGGTCTAAGGATTAATTTGGTTTTTCAAAAATTAGGGCTTGTCAAATTTTTTTGGGGTTTCTTAATCCTGGTGGTTCTTGATTCAATTAGACATTGATTTTGTGTTCTTGGGGTTTAATTGAATTGTCGGTGTTGGTTAATTTGTTTTTTGATTGGTTGATCATAATTAGGGTTTACTGTATCAAACCTTAATTTAGGTTATTTCTTTGATTAAGTTTGTTGAATCTGGCTGTTTTGATTCTAATTTCAAGATTCATGAAAATAAAATCAAAAACCCTAAAACTTATTTTTAGGGTTTGTTATACTAGATTATTCTTGATCATTTTATTAGTTACTGACTTTATGTATCTTGTTTTAGGTTGTATTCCGCTGCATTATTGGTATTGGGTAGATATGATTGATCTAGTTGGTTGGTTGTTTGACTTATTGGAAGCTTGCGTGCACTGTAACACCCCTCACGCCCTCTCTAGGTCATTTTTCTAGGTTTTTTAGGATTGAATTGGTGGAAGAGTAGATTAAGAGATTGTTGTGATTGTTGGTGTTAGTTGTTTAATTGGTGGTTATTTGTGACTGGGGGAGTGATAAGGACTATCTGCTTATTGTTTTTTTCTTGTTTTTCTGTTTTATTTTAATCTGTTAAAATGGTTAAACCAGAAAAAGATAAAAATAAAGAAAAGGCTTGAGGAAGTAGTAGTGAATAAAAAGTGGACATATATGACCCTATGTACTTGCACCCTCAAGACATTGGTGCTCAGTTGATTGCCTTCAAACTTGAAGGTACTGAGATCTACAAAGTCTGGTCTGCTGCTGTTTACTTGACTTTACACACTGGAAACAAACTTGGTTTTATAACTGGAAAATGTATTAGAGATGAGAATGATGTTGCTTATCAAGATTAGTAGGATAGGTGTAACTCAGTTATCTTATCTTGGATTTTAGGCTGCATTTCACAAGGTCTTTATAAGGGTCAAATTTTTTCTAAAAATGCTAAAATTTTTTGGGATGAACTAGAAGAAGCCTATAATAAACAAGATGGTTCTGTGATTTATAACTTGCATCATAAAATCTACACTTTGAGTCAGTCTGGTATGTCTTTGTCTTAATACTATCATGAGTTTAATGATTTGTGGAGGCAGTTTGACTTACTTGTTGATCTGCCTGTATGTTCTTGTGATACTGCCCCTAAACTGAAAAACCATTCAGACCTTCTTAGGCTAATGCAATTTCTTATGAGGCTTGATGATATGTTCAGTTCTGTTAGGAGTTTGATCCTTACCACTGATCCTTTGCCTAATGTTAACTCTGCATTTGCCACATTGTCTAGAGATGAGTCTCATAGAAAGAGTTATAGTTCTACTAAAAGTGTTAAATCAGGGCCCTTTACCTTTGCAGCCAGGCCCAGTAGTAATAACTGGACTCCTAATAGGAACAACAAAAATAATAACAGTTCTAGGAGGTTTGGCAAGGTGTCAAACCTGGTCTACAAGCATTGTAATATGACTGGTCATACTATAGACAGATATTTTATGTTGGTTGGTTATCCACCTAGTTTTGTTAAAAAGGGAAACATGAATCAAAATAATGCTAATAATGTGTCTGGTCTTAATAATAAGTCTGATCATAGTAAGAATACCACTCATACTCTCACTAGTGATCACTATCAGAGATTAATGACTTTACTTAGTGGTACAGGTAATACTAGCAAGGCTCATACTAGTGTTGCAGGTACTAATTGTGTCATAAGTTTTCTTAGTTACAGATTCTTTAATTTTATCTTTGATATAAGTACATATAGTACTTATATTGGGTGGATTATTGATTTAGGAGCTAGTCAACACATCACTTTTTGTGCAACACTTCTTTTTGATATAATGGATGTCACTTAGTTAAATCTTACTGTTGTACATCCCAATGGGACCGTTGCACAGGTTAAACGGATTGGAAGTTATAAATTGAGAAATAATTTGATTATAAAAGATGTGTTGGTAGTTCCTGGTTATCATGTTAGTCTATTTTCGGTTCATAAACTTTCAAGAGATAACAATGTTGTTGTCTATTTTAATGATAAGATGTGTAAAATTCATGATTTAACTTAAAAGTTCCTAAGGGGGACCGGTAGTGAGAGAGGAGGCATTTATTTATTTTTGATGAAGGTAAGAGGGTGAATAATAGTAATATAAAAAGTTGTGTTTTGTCAAATTGTATTTGGTACAATAGACTTGGTCATCCCTCAGACCAAGTCCTAAATGTTTTAAAAAATAAAATTAAAGATCTTAATCAGTCTAGTTCTGGTCCATGTGAAATCTGTCATAAAGCTAAGCAGACTAGAGAATCATTCCCTATAAGTGAACATAAATCTAAATGTTTGGGTGACCTAATTCATTTAGACGTTTGGGGACCATACAAAGTGACTAGTAGGGATGGTTTTAGATACTTTCTTACTATGGTTGATGATTACACCAGGGCTGTCTGGTTGTTTTTAATGAAGAATAAAAGTGAGTTTTTGATCATATATTTGGTTTTTATAGTTTGATTAATAATCAGTTTGAAAAAACAATCAAGATTTTTAGAACTGATAATGGTACAGAATTTATAAATAAAAAGTTTGAAAGTTTTCTTAACTAATGCTATTCTTCATCAAACCACTTGTGCTTACACACCTCAGCAGAATGTAGCTGAAAGAAAGCATAGGAATTTATTAAATACTGCTAGAGCCCTCATGTTTCAGGGGGGCTTGCCTTTAAACATGTGGACTGAATCTGTTCTAACTGCAACTTACTTAATCAACAGGTTGCCTACTACTATGGTATCTTGTAAAAGTCCTTATGAAATGGTGTATAAATCTGAACCTAGTCTCCTACATTTAAGGTGTTTTGGCTGCTTATGTTTTTCAACTGTTTTAAATGAGTCTAATAAGTTTGGTGCTAGATCTGATAAATGTTTTTTTGTTGGGTATCATTTTGATAAAAAAGGGTATAAACTATTTAATCTTGATCAAAATTTTTTTTTCTCAAGAGATGTTAGATTTGATAGAACTATATTTCCTTTCAAAATAGTTCTTTTACTAAAGATTTTTTGTTAGAAAAACATGGAATAAATGATTTAAACTTTTTTTATCAAGAAAATGATAGCAGCCTTAGGTCTGATGAACCCAATGATGAAAATGCAGATAGTGCAGCTAGTATTAACAAATATGTACCTGATAGTAGTACTCCAAAACCTAGTGTCAGCACTATAGATGAAGCTACCAGTAACATAGACAAGATGCAGACTGATACAACAGATACTGCTGATACAAAATCTATTGATGTCTCTGGTAGTACTTCTAGTAGGAAGGACACTAGAACTCAAAAGTATGCAACATAAACCACTGTTTCTTAAGGTATACAGAGTATTAATCTAAATGATGATGAATATGAATATGAGGGTGAAGACATTGATATGTTTGGTCAAATGTTTGAGTCACCAAAACCATCAATAGGTCAAACTGTTAGAAGGACTAGTAGAATGACTGTGATTGCTCAACTATAGTATATATATTAAATATCGAGAAAATCCGCGAGAAATACGGATTTACCGAGTCGTTTCCCAATGAAGGTGTGAATGGAATCTCGAATTATCGATTCGTGAATCGTGTCGTAAAAAGTGAAATGTGAAAATTGTGATAGTGAAATTCAAATTATGAAAAGAAATGATGAAATAAGCAGAAGGTACAAGCTATATATGCACAAATGTTTAAAATCTGAAAATGAGAATTCAAACGCGATTTTAAATCGTAACGTACGAAATAAAACGTAACTTTTTATGAAAAATGATCCTAAAAATATGAAATAAATTTCTAAAAATCTTAAACTACTTAAAGTAATTTTTAGAAAAAGAAAAAATATTTTTTTGACTTTTTATTTATTTTCTATGAATTTATTTCTATTTTTGGAATTAAATGGTAAATTAAAAATAGAAGAAAATGTAAAAATAAATGGGAAAAATATAAAATCGACTTTGAAAAATCTAAAATAATTGAAAAGAATTATCTAAAATATTTTTGATTATTAAAGGCTTTTTCTAATTTTTATTGATTTTTGTTTATTAAAAATTGATTAAAAACTAAGAAAAATTAATAAAAATAGTAAAACAACTCAGAAAAATATGAAAAATTCACAGAAAATCTAAAATAGTATGAGAAGCTTGGAGAAAAATTATGAAATGAAAATAAGCAGTAGAAGTGCTTATTGAGTTGAAAGCAGCTTATTACAAGTGCTTATTAATAAGCACTTGTACCAAAACTTAATGAAACTTGAAACACATATGTATTTAGCTCTAATTAGCAATATGAAACTTAAATCAGAACAGATAATGCACAGGAACATAAGCTGAGAGCAAAAATCAGTTGAGAATAAGCTAAATAATAAGCAGAACCTAATCAGAATAAGCCAGAACTGAAAGAACAATCCAATCAAGTTCAATGCACTCACAGGAACTTAGAAATATCAAATAATATCAGGTGCAAGCTCAATATAGCACTAGCAGGCCTAAATTTCAAACAGAAAACATGTTACAAAGGCTAAACAAGCAGGCTACAATAAGCTGTTCAAATAAGCTCAGGGCTGAAAAGTCAATGGGGCAAAAACTAAACTGTACTACTAAGATTACAATTTCACTAAAAATTCTATCACAAATGATCAATCACTAATCTAAAAAGTGCCTAGAACAGCAGCTAGTAGAGAAACTACAATAAGCAACAGTTGACTATACAAGCACTACTTTGACCAAATCCAGTCTCTACCAATTGAATCTACTTCTGTGTGGAAAATTAAGCTATAATAAAGCTGTATTAAGCTAGCTTACACTATATTGTACCTACAACTTCAAAATCTCTACTCATTTATAAAATTTCCCACAGTTAAACTAATTTAAGACCTAGCTTTGACTATTTAATGAAACTACTTACTGTTTTTATGATTTTGAACTCTATAATTGCACTAATGCAGCCAAAGTGTGACAGTGAAACAGCAATCCAACACATTAATACTAAGATAACACAAATAGAAGCTAAATCACAAATCAAACTACACTGAAACCAACAGAAAAATAGATCTAAATTCTAACAAATCAAACACTGTTGAAACTATAAAAATGGAAACCAAAGCACTTACTAGATCACCCTTAGCATGAACAATGGGTTTTCCTCAGAAGCCTATCTCTAGATAGGCTAAGCTCATCCAAATCCAGCTTAGCATACCATATTACTCCATGAATCACCACAGAAATCTGACAGTTGACTTATGCTGACCAAAGATAAAATTTGAGATATGACTCTGTTTAGATCTAACTACTCTCTCATAGAAGCTAAAAAGCTAAAATGAGATTGCATACACTACAAACAAGCTTGTTTGAAAGCTGAATTGCACTAAAAACCTTTCTTATATTTTTACTTTTTGATTTTTCTTGAAACTTTTGAATGCAATAAAACTGAATTAACATGAAATAATAATCAAAATGTTTATAAGCTAAGAAATTGATGAAAGTTAAAGAGAATACAAGCTAAATCAATTAAGTAAGAGTAAATAGCAGAAATGATTAAAGACTAAAAATGGATTTCATTGAAAGTAAAAGAGTACAACTAGACTATTACAACTGAGATAAGAAAAGGGCAGAGCTTCGCTATTCTACACTCTACCACCGATTACAATAGCCCTATGCATCTATATATAGTAAGGGATAGAAAATTCTAGAGAGGAGAGAGGTCACGGATTGCCACCTTGGCAATCCGTATGGTGTGCTATCTCAGAGCCATCTTGAGTCCTTAGATCATCATTCAATCATTTCCCATTAATAAGAACCCTTGGATCATCACTTGTGACGTGGTAGAACCAATCAAATGCTACCACGTTCTATTCTTTGTACTTCTTTGGATCTCCTGACATACACTGACACCTGACACCTTCTAGAAATAAGTACAAAATTACTTGATTGTCCTTAATTGCTATTAATTAGGTGAATTGTGCGGTGAACAGTAACTAGGTTTCATAGAACCTGCGTAAAAGGGTAAAAGGGGGGCAGGAGTGATTTTTTTATTTTTGTTTGACTTTTTTTTATATTAGTTGACCGGGTTGGTTTATTTGACCGGGTATAGGTGGATTGACCGTGGGGTTGGGCTTGGTAATGGTTATGGTTTATTGGACTTGGGCAGGTGATAGTTTCTTGGACTTGGATTTTTTTAAATTTATATTGGACTAGGCTTAATTTCAGATTTGATATTATTAAAGAAGCAAGGACCAAAAGTGAGTTTTCTGAAACAATAAGGACTAAATCTGCCATGATTCCAAAAATTAATCCAAGGGTTTATAATGCCATTTTCAGATTCATAGGGGACCAAAGCTGTCATTCTTCAGAAATATTCTTCAAAGGACTAAAACTGACAACTTCTGATACTTGGAGGACTGAATTTGACAATTCTCAATTTCTCAGGTCTTCTACAGGCTCAACATTGACTTTCTTTGACTATCTGCACACGTTCCACTCTCGTGCTCGTTTTTGCCAGTTTCCGTTTATTTTTCGTCATTTAATGAAATATCCGTACCTGCACATTCACAATCACAAAAACACATATTCTTTGGCGTTTTGGGTTATTTTTGGATTATTAAGTCTCTATTTAGTAAAGAAAAGGTGACTAAATAAGTACTCACCAGACTGCTTTACCATCTAAGTATAAGGATAATGTGCTTTATAAGAATCATAAGTATGGTATTGACAAGGTTGTTAAGTATTAAAATTTAAGTTTTGATAACTTTGTGTTTACTACTAGTCTTAATAAGATTCATGAGCCTTCTACCAATGAAGAGCTATTAAACATAGCAGATGGGTAGAAGCTATGAATCAAGAAATTGAAGCTTTACATAGAAATGGTACTTGGGAAGTTACTAAGTTACCTGATGGCAGAAAAACATTGGCTATAAATGGGTCTTTAAGGTTAAATACAAAGCTAATGGTGAGTTTGAAAGATTTAAGGCAAGATTAGCTTCCAAAGGTTTTAATCAGAGAGAAGGGATTGATTATGAAGAGACCTTCTCCCCTGTTTTTGGACTTTTCTCACTTTATACTTGTGACGGTTTGTTGAACTTTCATTATTTTGTAATAACTTTTAGGGTCAAACAGTAAAAACACTTCTCATAGAAAAGTGACCATACGGATAAAAATCGTCATCTTTGATTTTTCACAAGCTCCCAAACTAAGCGTACAAACGAGATCACAGCTATCTACAAATTAGATGCCAACACTACTCATAAAAGTTACTTGTGGAAACCTCTTACTCCCATGTCCTAAGTTTTAGTATCTCAAGTTTTTATTTTTGTTGAGAAATGAATTACTTCATATTTTCTCGTTTCAATACTTTTAGCCCGATAGAGATACCAAGTTTAAACACAAAATTGTTTTTCATTTTCTCTCAAGAACCACTGCAATAGAAATTCGGTCCACATCAAGGAATTTGGGTACATACCATCTCAAATATAAGTTGCGGAGTACTACACGTGCATATCATGCGTCCAATTCAGAATCATCCACATGCACCTCACGCGCCAACAACTTTTATACATAAGCTCTTATTCGATACAACTTTCACTTTTCTCTTTTTTTTTTTGTTTCATGCTTTTCTCATATTTTTTCACTTTTTCCATACTTTTCTTTCTTTACTTTTTTCATCAATGGAAGCTTATCGGGTAGCTCCAAAACCACATACATCATCAACTTTTGACTTTTGATTTTTTTTTTCATTTTGCTTTTATTTTTAATGTTCCTTGATATGTACCCAACTTCTAGAGCAAAGATTCTCTTAAGAAAATAAGAAACTAAATATTATCCAAACCTAAATACCACTAATTAACCTAGAACATCTATTATATATCGATGACGTATATTATGGGAGTAAAAAGCCACAAGTACCTCTCATGAGCTCTAAAGAGAACCACTACTCCACGTTTAGCATCTAACTTCTAAATAAACTCTATCATTTCTCGCTCTTCGCAATTTAAGATTCCAAATAATGAAACCAGCGAATACTTAGCCGATAATTAGCCACGCATATATAAAGTCAGTTACGAAAACTTGCAAATTCTAGAAGAAGAATTCACGTTTTCTAGCTCCTTATGTAAAAGACTAGCGAAAGCTTTTAAGCTGCGCATGTATAAAGTCAAATACGGGAACTTGCAGATTCTTAAGAAAGAATTCACATTTTATAGCTCCTGGTGTATAAGACTAGCACATGCTTATGTGATTATCATTGGTTAAGGGAACAAGCTAGGGCTCAACACGCCCAGTCAATTCAAAATATTTATTCCTACTCTCGCCAGCAAGAAAGTCAACAAGGTGTCAAAACACTTATTCAAACTTTATTATATTTTTGCACAACTTTTTCAACTTTTCTCATATTTTGTGCTTTTTCATGACTTTTTCATTCATTTTTCTTCAAAATTTTTGAAAATTTTCAATTTTTTTCATTTTTGAGGAAAAACGGAGTTGCAAGAGTACACGACATGGTGAAAAATGCAAGGTCAAATCGAATCGAAGATTCACCCTCCCCCGGACTAGAATGGAACATTGTCCTCAATGTTGTATGGGTAAAGTCAATCCTAACAAAATTCTAGGGCCGTTTATTAATTATGCCAAAGAAAACATTAGTCGATAAGATTCTCGGATATAGGATTTCCAAAAGCATTGATGAATGAGACTCGAGTGGAGAGAAAATAACGAGCACAAGAGTCATCGTAAATCGCGAACAATCCTGAACAAACATTCACAAACAACCACGAAACACAAGAGTAGAAGAGGCACCCCCTCGTCACGTTATTCGTTAGAAATAAGAAAATTAAGAAGATGAAATGGATAAGCATGGGTTGCTGATTGGCTCCAAACGGTCAACCTAAACTGACCAGGGAATGGTCAACCAGGTCAAACTGCCTAGATCAATGCTCCGCGGAATATAGTGTTTCCCCGGGTCGTTATGTCCCGACGAGGTGTGGATTGTAATCAAAACGGATTTGTGATCGGGTGAATTTGAATGGAAAAAGGAATTTTTGTTTTTGATTGGTTTTAAAGTAAAAGATTAAAAACTATTTTAAGCGATAAAAACTAGATTAATAAAGCAAAACTACAAAGCTTAAAACTAAATGATTAAAGCAAAGATAATAATAACACTAGTAGCAAGTAAATAATATAAAGTTAACGATAAAAGACAACGGCTATAAATAATAAACTAGATTATACTAAGCAAGCAACTAAGAAATATGTGATAAAAAGATATACTTGTTAAGCCAATTATCACGATCCTTAAATGTGGTTTATCGTTTCAATTAATTCCTTTATTGATGAATTAATATCTCTTGCCAATAAATATTTTCTCACAACGTTGATTTATTTTGAAAACAATCTTTCACAAAGAGATATCAGTATCTAAATTAAAACCCAATTATTTTCACGGCTTTTGCCCGTTCAAACAACCAAAATTTCAATCTAAGTAACTTAAAATTACTAACCAATATATTTTCTAACTTTTATAAACCAGACTTAATTCACGGAACAATCTACTCAACAAGTATATAAAAATCTACTCACGACACATATTAAATAAGCTAACCAAAACAGCTAATCCAACAAACATGAGCATATTTCTAAACTAACATATATAAACTACTCGCACATAATCAAAACTACACTACAAGCAATAAATAAAGCAACAATAATAACTAAACTAAGCATGGCAATAAACATAAACATATTAAAAAACAAAGAGATAAAAAGGTTAGATATAACCAAATAAGATGAAAAGTATAAAGACGGCTAGACGAGACTCATTCCATAAGCTTCAAACCATCATTCATAAGCTCAATCATTAACCCAAAATTATCTCTCCGTTATCAATAAACCACAACTGGTAACCATTAATCAACACCAATATTTGATCCAAAAAAAAAATAAAAAAATAAAATTAAAAAAAAATTAATAAAAAAAAATATAATGCAACACAGAGTTTTAAATCTACTAAAAATGATTAGCGGAAGTAGTATATCGTAAATAAGTAAAGGTAACAATTGAAACAAAAAATACTAGGACTATGACTCTATAAGATAAATAAAACAAGATGCTTGGTTATACCATTTGAAGAAACAGTGGACTAAAGTAATAACACAAGTTATTTAATAATCATTAAACTAGTCATTTACTACAAACTAATATTTAAAAGAAAAGTTAATGAAAGCTTGATGGCTGTTGACGTTTTAAACAAAACTACTCATAATTTGTAACTAAATGAAATAAAGCTCTTAAAGAAATCAAAGTAGCAATGGAATTAATACTAATAAATGATGGCACAAAGCAGTAACAATCAAAACTAAAGTTAATACTCTAACAAATTTATTCTACTTTCAAAGTAATGACTACTGAATGACTATTTTTGGTGAGATTGGGACCGACCCTTATGGGTGTCGGCTGCTAAAGAAAGGGTTTTTTTTTTTTTTTTTATGAAGACATTGGTCACCAATAAATAGCCATCCCTTCTAGCTGATGTAAGCCCTCCATTTTAACTAGTTTTATGTTGGGCTGAAAAACTGATGGGCCGGATTTTGCAAATCTTGGACAATTCTTAACTCGGCTAAAATCCAAATCATGGGCTGTGTTTGAGCATTTTTTTTTAACTTTTCCCGAGCATCAATAATCTTCGTTGAATGCTCAAAATCTTGTACTTTTGCTCCAATTTCAATCCAATAATTTTTTAGCTCGTGCCGTTGGACACAAAATTTCGTGCTCTTTCCAAATCTCGCGCTTGGTTGTTGTCCATTTTTCCATGAATTTTGTCTTTTTTCTTAATATCCGTACCTGCACATTCAAAAATATAAAAACAACATATATTTGGCATATTTATGTGTTTTCAATCATTTTTATAGTCAAATATGGGTATAAAATGATGAGTATTTTCACACTCATCAATCCCCCACACTAAACTATTGCTAGTCCCTAGCAATAAAATGTTTTGAAAACTTTACGGATTTTAAACTCTTTACCAAAAGCCATCACTTCTGGAGTAGCCAGGTGTGAGAACTGTGGTACACCTGATAACCGTGTGATTTTGAGCAAACCACCAGCTGTCAACGGATTTGATTAGTCTTTACCAAAAGCCGTTTGCTTCTGGACTAGCCAACTCTTGATGGAATAGTCAACATCTTGGTGAGCTGATTACCAATTATGGATTTTCCACGGCTTTTACCACAAGCCATAATCTTGCCGGCTAGCCAACTCATTTGTTTTCGGGGAGTTGAGGAACCATACAATTTTGGGCAAATTGCAAGCCGTAAACGGGTTTGAGATGTCTTTACCAAGAGCCGTTTGCTCCTGGACTAGCCAATCCCTTTGTCGGTTAGACATGGCGGACTGATTACCACAAAAATTTTGAAGCACCAGTGAAAATTTTTTGAAAATTTTTTGAAATTTTGGCCAAAAACGGGGGTATTAGATAGTAAAATGTGATAAAATTCGCTAGAATAGCGAATACCCCCCCACACTTAGAATGAATATTGTCCTCAATATTCAAAGTCCCGGCTATTATGCCGACATTTTGAACGTAAAAGGGCAACATTACAAGCTAAGCGTGGAAAACACCATTTTGTTTTTTTTTCACTTCATTTGTAACCAATGTGGGTAACTCCCCCACACTTAGGGTGAAAACCCTATAAGCATGCTACTGTTTTTGTTTACCGAGTCGCTAGCTTGACTCGACCCCGAATTCATTTGTCCTTGGGGAAGCATGATGTGGAAGAAACAATCTCCATCGGACTTTCATTCAAGATGTTGGGACAAACATTTGAAGCACGTGAAAGTTCCACACCGATGAGATAAGTATCCGGCTCAAGATAATGATACATGAAAATGCCGGGATCAAAGATAGTGTCTTCATTCCCGAAGGAATGAAGAAGAGAAGAAGTCACCTTATAGGTGAAGAAAAGGAAGAAAATCATGATAAAAAGCATGATTTGATCTTCTTCCTCGAGAGCAGGCTCCGTAGCCTGAATTTGGATTTCAAAGGGTAAGCTCGTAAACAACCCGGGAGGGTGGGTGGGAATATGCAAATTCTCATGATTGAGCGCATCTCCCCCCGGGCTATCAAACTCCGGAGGAGTCATGAAATGATGAGTGAGTTCACCGGAGAACTCCTCATGAAAAGAATTATTCACAAGATGTGAATTTGTGAACTCATGTTCCATTGTGGACTCATCACAATCCTCGTCAAAGATTGGATTGTTAGAAATCATAGCAAATTCAGATTCGAATTCAAATAGAGGATTGGTGAGAGTCGTATTGAATGTTTCGGGAACAAAGAGATTATCATTCTCTATTGGACTGTCGGGATCAGAAGTGAGTGACGGATCATGAGATAGGAGACTTTCAATTTCTCCCAGATCGTCTTCGAAGTCGAGGAGACCATCATCACTTTCCAATGAAAGTGGATTGATGTGAGTAAGTTCATCGGCAAACTCCTCAAGAAGAGGATCAACATCAGAATGAGGAACTGATGCCTCAACATACTCGATGTCTCAATAAGATATACAATCATCGCTAAAATCTGAGAAAGTCTCAAAATGATCGTTTGAACACTCAAGAGGGGAAGGAATATCACACATACCATCCAAAGTTCCCTGTGACCCTCCTGGGATTGGGACAAGGATCTCAACACTAGACTTTATTAATTCGTCCGATTCCTTATCAGGAACAATGTCAAGATGCTCGTCCCCCATGTTAAGAGAGTGAGTGTGAACTTCGGGTGTGATAGCAGTTGTTTGAGATGGAATCTCAACTGTTGGGATATCAACTGATGAACTTGATGGATCTTTATAGAATTGAAGGATATCAAGTGTATCCTCATCATCACTGTCATCAGGGATAAAACGAAACAAAGAGCTAGATCTGGCTGCTTTTTCTTTTGCAATTGATTCCCGAATAGATTTTTCATAGGCATCTTGGGAATTTATTCTAGCAGTCTGCTCTTCAGCAAGTAATTCTTCCATGGATTTTTGATGAGTGTGTCTTTGGGCAAAGTCTTGAACTAAACCCTTAAGCTCATCAACGATTTTCATCATATTTTGCATTTCTGGAAGAAGTGCTTGATTCATATCGTACTGTAGAGGTTGGTCATAATAAGGTGTGTCAAAATTGTCACAAGGATATGGATTACCCATTTGACAATCTGAGCTGAAGTGTGGACCTCCACAGTAATCACAACAGTAAAACTGTTGAGGCTGTGAGTCGTATGTGCTAGAGTCATAATTGTTATCGGGAAACTGCTCATAGACAAGCGTGTTTCCCGATTGACAATCAGAACTGTAGTGTGAACCACCACAGTACTCACAACAGTAAAACTGCTGAGAATCATGGTGTGGTAGCTGGTGGAATAAATCAGTCGTGTCATGGTAGGAATAGGGATCTTGGTTATAGACAGACCCGTTTCCTGACTCTACCATGCCACAACCGGGGCAATCACCACCATTATAAGAACTACCACACCACTGGCAAACCAGAAAGTGTGGATGAGACATAGAAAGAATCAAAAGTGTATAGAGGGTGAGGAAATGAGAATCAAAAGGGTAGGAGGGTTAAGGAGAATGTTTTTGGGTTTTTGGATAAACATTTTGTACAAATGATAAAGAAAATGTTTTTGTGTTTTTTTTGTGTTCGTTGAAAACTGATTTAAAATATTTTCGTGAACGGTTTTGTTTTGAAAATAAGAAAATATGAACAAGGGATGGGTAAATATACAATGGATGTATATCCCGATTCACTAATCAGAAAAACCGTTTATAATAGCGCGCACACCTCCCCGGCAGCGGCGCCAAATTTTGATTGGCTCCAAACGGTCAACCTAAACTGACCAGGGAATGGTCAACCAGGTCAAACTGCCTAGATCAATGCTCCGCGGAATATAGTGTTTCCCCGGGTCGTTATGTCCCGACGAGGTGTGGATTGTAATCAAAACGGATTTGTGATCGGGTGAATTTGAATGGAAAAAGGAATTTTTGTTTTTGATTGGTTTTAAAGTAAAAGATTAAAAACTATTTTAAGCGATAAAAACTAGATTAATAAAGCAAAACTACAAAGCTTAAAACTAAATGATTAAAGCAAAGATAATAATAACACTAGTAGCAAGTAAATAATATAAAGTTAACGATAAAAGACAACGGCTATAAATAATAAACTAGATTATACTAAGCAAGCAACTAAGAAATATGTGATAAAAAGATATACTTGTTAAGCCAATTATCACGATCCTTAAATGTGGTTTATCGTTTCAATTAATTCCTTTATTAATGAATTAATATCTCTTGCCAATAAATATTTTCTCACAACGTTGATTTATTTTGAAAACAATCTTTCACAAAGAGATATCAGTATCTAAATTAAAACCCAATTATTTTCACGGCTTTTGCCCGTTCAAACAACCAAAATTTCAATCTAAGTAACTTAAAATTACTAACCAATATATTTTCTAACTTTTATAAACCAGACTTAATTCACGGAACAATCTACTCAACAAGTATATAAAAATCTACTCACGACACATATTAAATAAGCTAACCAAAACAACTAATCCAACAAACATGAGCATATTTCTAAACTAACATATATAAACTACTCGCACATAATCAAAACTACACTACAAGCAATAAATAAAGCAACAATAATAACTAAACTAAGCATGGCAATAAACATAAACATATTAAAAAACAAAGAGATAAAAAGGTTAGAGATAACCAAATAAGATGAAAAGTATAAAGACGGCTAGACGAGACTCATTCCATAAGCTTCAAACCATCATTCATAAGCTCAATCATTAACCCAAAATTATCTCTCCGTTATCAATAAACCACAACCGGTAACCATTAATCAACACCAATATTTGATCCAAAAAAAAAAATAAAAAAATAAAATTAAAAAAAATTAATAAAAAAAAATATAATGCAACACAGAGTTTTAAATCTACTAAAAATGATTAGCGGAAGTAGTATATCGTAAATAAGTAAAGGTAACAATTGAAACAAAAAATACTAGGACTATGACTCTATAAGATAAATAAAACAAGATGCTTGGTTATACCATTTGAAGAAACAGTGGACTAAAGTAATAACACAAGTTATTTAATAATCATTAAACTAGTCATTTACTACAAACTAATATTTAAAAGAAAAGTTAATGAAAGCTTGATGGCTGTTGACGTTTTAAACAAAACTACTCATAATTTGTAACTAAATGAAATAAAGCTCTTAAAGAAATCAAAGTAGCAATGGAATTAATACTAATAAATGATGGCACAAAGCAGTAACAATCAAAACTAAAGTTAATACTCTAACAAATTTATTCTAGAGTAAACTGCAAAATACATCCCTGTGGTTTGCAGTTTTTGAGACCTTACATCCCTGTCAGAAACTATTGGCAACTTACATCCTTCGTTAGGAAAACGTTTACCATTATACATCCTTAAGGATGAACGGCGCAAATATTTTTTCGTTAACTCCTAACGGGAGTCTAATAGAGGGTTGTTTTAGTCTTTTTACCCATAAGAGGGATGTATTTTGCAGTTTACTCTTTTACTCATAAGAGGGATGTATTTTGCAATTTACTTTTATACTTTACTTTTTTTAATTATTATTATTATTATTATTATTATTATTATTATTATTATTATTATTATTATTATTATTATTATTATTATTATTATTATTATTATTTACGCTAATTTTAATTTTTTAGGCTTTTATCCGTTTTTGTCCATTTTTTATACGTTTTCGTCCGTTTTTTTTTCGTTTTCGTCCGTTTTTTATACATTTTTATCCGTTTTCATAAGTTTTAATACGTTTTCGTCCGTTTTTCTGTTTTCTTAAGTTTTCATCCGTATTCATAAGTTTTTATACGGCTTCGTCCATTTTTTTCCCGTTTTCGTCATTTTTTTTCAATTTTCGTCCGTTTTATATGTTTTCTTACATTTTTATCCGTTTTTATCAGTTATTATATGTTTACGTCTATTTTTATACGTTTTCGTCTGTTTTTATATGATTTTACATGGGCAAATGGCACAAAAAGGCATCAAAGTTAGAGTCTATATACAATCAAGGTATCCAACTTTTTTTCTTGCATATAAAGGTTCTCAACTTTTTTTTTGACCAATTTGGGTTTTTACCTAACTTCCATTAAGTCACTTAGTTAGTAAATTACATGTTTGGTCCTTGCATATGTATAACCATTTCATCCACAGTCCATAACCACAAAAAAAATTCCAAAAAAATATTTTCGAAAAAAAAATAGGAAAAAAAAAAATTTAAAAATAGAAAATAAAAAAAATCAAAATTTAAAAAAAAAATATTTTCGAAAAAAAATAAGTTCGAAAAAAAAATAAAAAAAATAGAAAAAATAATAATAATTAAAAAAAAAATTCGAAAAAAAATAAGTTCGAAAAAAAAATTAAAAAAATAGAAAAAAAAATTAATAATTAAAAAAAAAGTTTAAAAATTAAAAAATAAATTGAAAAAAAATATTTTAGAAAAAAAAAATATTACTTAAAAAAATATTATTTTTCAAAATTTTTTTTCGAAAATTTTTTTTCGAAATTTTTTTATTTTCTAATTTTTGTTTTTTGAAAAAAAATATTTTCGAAAAAAAATATTTGAATTTTTTTAAAAAAAATTCGAAAAAAAATATTTTAGAAAATAATTTTTTTTTTTAAAATTCAAAATTTTTTTTTCGAAAATATTTTTGTTTCAAAAAACAAAAATTAGAAAATAAAAAAAATTTCGAAAAAAAATTTTCGAAAAAAAATTTTGAAAAATAATATTTTTTTAAATAATTATCGAAAAAAAATTTGGAAAAAATTTTGATTTTTTTTTAAATATTTTTTTTTTTCGAAAATATTTGTTTTCAATTTATTTTTAATTTTTAAACTTTTTTTTTAATTATTAATTTTTTTTTTCTATTTTTTTAATTTTTTTTTCGAACTTATTTTTTTTCGAATTTTTTTTTAATTATTATTTTTTTTTTCTATTTTTTTTAATTTTTTTTTCGAACTTATTTTTTTTCGAAAATATTTTTTTTTTTTTAAATTTTGATACCTTGATTGTATATAGACCCTAACTTTGATGCCTTTTTATGCCATTTGCCCATGTAAAAACATATAAAAACAGACGAAAACGTATAAAAATAGACGTAAACATATAATAACTGATGAAAACGGATAAAAATGTAAGAAAACATATAAAAACGGACGAAAATTGAAAAAAAAATGACGAAAACGGGAAAAAAATGGACGAAGCCGTATAAAAACTTATGAATACGGATGAAAACTTAAGAAAACAGAAAAACGGACGAAAACGTATTAAAACTTATGAAAACGGATAAAAATGTATAAAAAACGGACGAAAACGAAAAAAAACGGACGAAAACGTATAAAAAATGGACAAAAACGGATAAAAGCCTAAAAAATTAAAATTAGCGTAAATAATAATAATAATAATAATAATAATAATAATAATAATAATAATAATAATAATAATAATAATAATAATAATAATAATAATAATAATTAAAAAAAGTAAAGTATAAAAGTAAATTGCAAAATACATCCCTCTTATGAGTAAAAGAGTAAACTGCAAAATACATCCCTCTTATGGGTAAAAAGACCAAAACAACCCTCTATTAGACTCCCGTTAGGAGTTAACGAAAAAATATTTGCGCCGTTCATCCTTAAGGATGTATAATGGTAAACGTTTTCCTAACGAAGGATGTAAGTTGCCAATAGTTTCTGACAGGGATGTAAGGTCTCAAAAACTGCAAACCACAGGGATGTATTTTGCAGTTTACTCTTTATTCTACTTTCAAAGTAATGACTACTGAATGACTATTTTTGGTGAGATTGGGACCGACCCTTATGGGTGTCGGCTGCTAAAGAAAGGGTTTTTTTTCTTTTTTTTATGAAGACATTGGTCACCAATAAATAGCCATCCCTTCTAGCTGATGTAAGCCCTCCATTTTAACTAGTTTTATGTTGGGCTGAAAAACTGATGGGCCGGATTTTGCAAATCTTGGACAATTCTTAACTCAGCTAAAATCCAAATCATGGGCTGTGTTTGAGCATTTTTTTTTAACTTTTCCCGAGCATCAATAATCTTCGTTGAATGCTCAAAATCTTGTACTTTTGCTCCAATTTCAATCCAATAATTTTTTAGCTCGTGCCGTTGGACACAAAATTTCGTGCTCTTTCCAAATCTCGCGCTTGGTTGTTGTCCATTTTTCCATGAATTTTGTCTTTTTTCTTAATATCCGTACCTGCACATTCAAAAACATAAAAACAACATATATTTGGCATATTTATGTGTTTTCAATCATTTTTATAGTCAAATATGGGTATAAAATGATGAGTATTTTCACACTCATCAGTTGCCTCCCACGAAGCGCTTGTTTTTGATCACCGAGTCACATGAGCTTGACTCGATCACCGAATTAATTCGTCCTTGGGGAAAAATCCATGGAAAAATAATCTCACTCGGGCTTTCATTCAAAATATTTGGATAAACATATGAATTATTTGAAAGTTCCACCCCGAAGAGATAACCGATGGTATTCTAATAGTGAAAACTATTAGAAACGATACCAGGGTCAAAAATAACGTCCTCACTCCCGACGGACTGACGGAGAAGAGAAATCACACCAAATGTGATAAATGGAAAGAATGTCATGATAACAATCATGAACAAATCATCCTCTTAAAAAGAAGACTCCATAATATTGAAATTATGAATCTTATTAGTAAAGCTCATTTGAAAAACTTTCCCGGGTGGGAGGGTTGGGATAAAATTTTCATAAAAACTCTCATTTTTAAGAATGCCACCCGGGTCATGATCATTTTCAAGATCAAAACAGAAATTTTCATACTCTGGATCAGAAAGTTTTCTAGAAAAATTTTCAAACTCACAATCAATCTTATCAAAACAAAACGAATCATACTCTGGAAGAGAGATAAAAGCAAGAGAAGTGGTACTGCCACTACTCGTCTCTTCCGTATGATCGATATCAAATTGAAAAGCTTCATAAACCGGATAAGAATGATCAGGACGAAAAGTGGGATTGCCACTAATATCCTCAGTCGTATCAAATGAAAAATACTCATAATCGGGTAAAAATTCCTCGAGCTCGGGCTCCAAAGGATCTTCAATTGTAAGCTCAATCTTCTTCTTAACTTTATCTGGAGGGATTGACGGTTCATCTTTCAACAAATTTTCAAGAAAAAGAGTATCTCCCTCCGAATCAAAGTAAGATTCATCAATCTCAGAAAAAGAATCGTATCAATAGCAAGGAATTCATCGACCTTTTCCCAAAAAGAATCATATTCCTCAATCGGAGGAAAAGATGGGGAAAAGTCGGAGACGAATGTTTTCAATAAATCATCAAAGGAATAATCACAAACATCAACGCTTTTAATGATATACTTCTTTGATTTTGAAGCATTGGCATGAAAAATCATTATATCATCATCATTTTGCAAAGTTAGAGTATCCTCAAAATGATAGACTAGGGCTTTTGCGGTTCGCAAAAATGGTCTCCCTAGTATAAGAGGAACTCTCGGATCGGCCTCAAAATTAACAACAACAAAGTCGGCTGGGAAAGTACATGAATTTACTCGAACAAATACATCTTCAGCAATTCCGACCGGATGAGTAATCGAACGATTAGCAAGCTCTAAAGTCATAGAGTCGGTTTAAGATCTCCCATTCCAAGTTGTTCATAGATTGATAATGGCATAAGGTTAATACTTGCACCTGAATCGGCCAGGGCATTGCAAACCTCTTGATCTTTCAACTAGGGATGGCAAAAAAACCCGAACCTGACGGGGAAACCCGAAACCCGACATAATTGGGGCGGGGCGGGGCATGCTAACTGGGTTACGGGGCGGGTTTGGGGATTAAACGGGGATTTTAATCAGGTTTGGGGCGAGGAGTGGGGAATCCTCGCCCCGCCCCGCCCCACCCGATTAACATATACATATATACAAATATATCTACATATATAGTATTTTGTTAGTATTAACGTAATAAAAAATATTACTCTAATATTGTTAGTTTTTTTAGATTTATAAGAATGCGTAATTGTGATTATAGAAACTCGTTTAGTGTCATATTTTAAGTTTTAATTTTTTTTGTTGTATAATTTATCATTTTTTATGTATAATATTATCATTGAAAATTTAATAAGGCTTGTTTCTAATTGATTATTAATAGGTTCGTTATTGCTAACGGTATAAAAATAACAATAAATGTAAAATGGTGCGGCTTTGGTCGATAAGATCCCCGATTAATACGGGGCGGGTTTGGGGGACCATCACGCCCCAACGGGGCGCCCCGATTAGATCCCCGATGGGGATCGGGGCGGGTTTGGGGAGAACTTTGGTAATCGGGTTTGGGGATGGGGATGGTCGCCCCACCTCAAACCCGCCCCGTTGCCATCCCTACTTTCAACGAACAAGGAATGAGAAACTTTTCCGAATCTCCAAGCTTCTCGGGAAGCTTTTTGAGAAGAATAACGGAGCATTGAGCATTAATTGGCGTTTCAGCTAACTCAAGCAATTTTTCTTTATTACTTATAAGATTTTTAAACGTTGAAGCAAACTTTGGCATGTAAACAAGAGCATCCATGAAACTGATGTCGAAGTGCAATTTTTGAAAAATATCAAGAAACTTTTCCATTTGTGATGAGGCGAAAAATGAACCACTTTTAGGGGGTCATTTAAGCTCGGAATTGAATTTATTTGATCAAATATTACCCTAAATCGTTCCTTTTGTGATTTTAGGTACTTTGGGAGTGAATTCTGGAAAAGGAAGCAATTCGGATATTTTTTGAGCATAAAAGTGAAGAAAACGCCAAAGACTTAATTTTCCATGCTGAGAACAGTACCTGACGGTGTCAAGAGGAATATCCTGACGGTGTCAAGAGTAAAAGTGGTGACGACCCAGTGCAAACCTGACGGCGTCACAAGAAGGGTGTCAAGAGTATTCTTGGTGATGGCCTGCATAAGGGGAATACATGACGGCGTCAGATCCAGATCTAGGCAGTCCGAGGAACTATTTGGCAGCGAGATGACGGCGTCAGACATTTGTTCTTAACGCCGTCACCTACTAAACTCTATATATAGTTTTCTATTTTTCATTCATTGGGGAGGAACTTGTGTGGAGAACCCTAGGGCCGAACTTTGTAAATCCTAGCTCATATTTTACAGTACTTTCAAGGGTTTTCAACCCTTGAATCCTTTCATGTGCTATTAAGATAAGTCTTCTCTTTAATTTAATCAATATGTCTATGTGTTGGTTGATTATATCTTTTACTTGTCTTGATTTCAACATGCTAGGCTAGATTTATCTTGTGTTTGCTTGGATCTAATGAAACCTAGATGTTAATTATGTGTTGATTACTGGTTTATGGTTGTATTGGATGAATGATTTCAATGTTAGGCTTAAGAAAACTGGCAGATCTCCATTGTGTAACATGCTTGAACGTCTTAGGAAACATGAACCGATGTATACTAGGTTTTATTGGTTGTATTTAATGCATGAGTAAATTCTAATGATCCCATGTTAGGAGCTTCTTAGCCGGCTCAACATAGGAGTGAAGTAGGCGCTCATAGGATTGGGGAAGTAAGTACGCCACCCCATGAATGGTATTAAGGAATACAATCCGTCATCCATGCAACTATAACAGTAATTAACGTGTAAAAGATATCTAGGGAGTAGTGAATTCTAAGTAAACACATTTCTCCCACATATTGCTCACAACCTTAGTTTAATTTAGTTTTAATTTCATTTTTAGTATTTTATTTTGATTGCATCTTTAGTATTGGGTTAGTTGACTAGCAACTAATTCCGCCCAACTCCTTCAAAACCCGAGATTTTTACTTGCTTTCATAAAAATATAAAAATACAAAAAGAATCATCCCTCATCTCTAGACCTAGTCTTTAGGTTTTCTAATCCTAGCGACACTATTCCTAGCTGAACGATCAATCCCCCGGTACTTGTCATTATACTATACTACATCGATCAGGTACACTGCCTGGTGGGGGTTGTAAGCTTCTCGAGATCCCTCAAGAGGTAAAGCCTGGTGCGATTCCCACGTATCAATTTGTTTTTTAGATTTTGCACGGAGCTCTTCATCATTAAACCTTGACGGATATGGCAATTTTGATTTGTATTTAAAACCTTTTTCAGAAAAGACTTTTTCTTTATCTTTAGATGCTTGGACAACCGGAGGTTGTACGTTTTCAGTACCTCCGTTATTAGTAGGAGGAACCGGGTCCTTTGTCGCCTCGGTCTCACAGTCCACTACCTTAGGAGGAGAAGAAGAAGAGGTAGTAGGAACCGTGGGTCCATCATATTTAACACCACTGCGAGTTGTGATCGCCTTAATCTCACCCCTCGGGTTTGCGATCGTGTTGCTTGGAAGAGAAGTAGCACCCGAACCCGAGGGTCGATCATTTGAACGTTTGTTTAAGTCACTAATTTTATTAGCAAATAACCGTGTTGTTTCTTCTTGTTTTGCCATAAAAACTTGTTGTTTCTGAAGCAATTGCTTAATCAAAGCATCCGTGGGCGACGGATTTTGAACAACACCTTGATTTTGATTATTATTGAAATTTTGCCCACGGTTTTGAAAGTTACCATGATTTTGATTTCCATGATTAGCATTTTGAAAATTCCCAGGGTTTCCATAGTTTCCTTGGTTTTGAAAATTCCCTTGATTCGGGCCTTGATTGTAATTTCCTTGTAAGCCCCGGTTTTGATTGAATCCTTGATTCTGATTTTGAAAACCATTATTAGCTCGACTCTGATTTTGATTTCCTTGATTAATACGATTTTGCACATTATGATTCTGATTGACTTGATTGACTTGATTTGGTGGTTCGAGAACGGGTGGTCCAAGAAAATTGGTGGAACGGTAGCTGAGAAGATTTCGATCTCCTTGAGGTAGGTAACCGTTGCTACCCGTATTTGCAGCATACGCGTTCTCATGAGAAAAGGCACCGGTGGCCGGACATTCATAATACAAATGAGGACCACCACAAGTCTCACAACCATGACTAACCATATTGACTTGATGGTTTGGTTTTGCAATAGAAATAGCATCAACTTTCTTGTTAAGGGCTACTAGCATACTCATCATCTCATCATTAGTTTTACTACTAGCATTAGAAACTTGAGTTTTGTTTCTAGACATTCTCACACGAGCCTTATTCTCAATTATTATGAAAGCATCATTCGTGTTTCGAGTCAACAAGTTCCCTCCCGCAGCAGAATTGAGTGAGTCTTGGTCAGCATGACACAACCCATTGTAGAAAGTATCCATCTGCTGTAGGGATGTGAACCCATGATTCGAACATTTTTCCAACAAATCTTTATATCGATCCCAAGCTTCGCTGAACGACTCATCAAAATCTTGTTGGAATCGAAAGATTTGGGATCAAAGATTAGAAGTTTTAGGAGGATAGAAATAATTCACAAACTTGGAAGCAAGATCGTTCCAAGTGTGAATCGAATTCGGTGGTTCATTTTCCAGCCAAGTCCGGGCTTCCCCTTTAAGGGAGAAAGGAAACAATTTCAATTTCACCACATCATGAGGAACTTGGTTCATCTTAATAGTCTCAGCGATGTCGGTGAAATTTCTTATGTGAACATATGGGTCCTCGTATTCAAACCCGTGAAAGGATATACTCGTGATCAAATTGAGCAATCCGTGATTAATCTGAAAATTTGTAGTGATATCGAGAATCACGATGGCTCTCCTCACAACATTGAATGGTGATTGGAGTTGTTTCTCCATCGGACGTGGATCAAAAGCCGGTTGGGGTCCCATCGGAGAGATCCCATTGTGTTGAGGACCACCCATCGGCGGGGTCCATTGTGTTCTTCGTTCTGGTTCATTTCCTCGTCGTTAAGGAAATGAACCCGATGATTATGTCGTAAAACCCTCTCGGGGTTTGAGAACGGAGAAGTAAGACTCTTAGAAGTAGAACGGGTGTGCATACACCAAAACAAAATCAAAAAGAAAAAGAAGAAGAAAAGAAAAAAGAAAATCTTTTTGTATTTTTTTTATTTAAACAAATCTCAAAAAAAAATTCTTTTGTTTTTCTTTTTATAAAATGTTACGTTAATCGTAACCGTTTCCTTCAAAACTACTCGCGACGGAACGGGAAGGAAGAGTGTTTCTCTCTTCAGCTAGCAATTTAATGTCTTAGCTTTCGTATTTCCCGCTTATTCGGTTGTAGAATTAAAGTAATCCGATTAGCAACTAATTTCACGTTTTTCTTATGTTGTTAGGCTTATTTGGTTTACAACGCCCCCCCCCCCTTCCACAGGAGAGTCGAGGCTGTAACTTTATTTTTGTATTTTTGAAAACACTTTAGGAAAAGTGTTTTTGATTTTTCAATTTTTATATTTTTATAGAAAATATATTCAAAATAGAGGAAGGCTTATCAAAACACGATTTTTCAAAACGAAATTCAAAACTCACTTCAAACCTTCCCCGGAAGCGGCGCCAAAAATTGATTGCTCAATTATAGCATATATATTAAATATCGAGAAAATCCGCGAGAAATACAGATTTACCGAGTCATTTCCCAACGAAGGTGTGAATGAAATCTCGAATTATCGATTCGTGAATCGTGTCGTGAAAAGTGAAATGTGAAAATTGTGATAGTGAAATTCAAATTATTAAAAGAAATGATTAAATAAGCAGAAGGTACAAGCTATATATGCATAAATGTTTAAAATCTGAAAATGGGAATTCAAACTCGATTTTAAATCGTAACGTATGAAATAAAACGTAACTTTTTATGAAAAATGATCCTAAAAATATGAAATAAATTTCTCAAAATCTTAAACTACTTAAAGTAATTTTGAGAAAAATAAAAAATATTTTTTTGACTTTTTATTTATTTTCTATGAATTTATTTCTATTTTTGGAATTAAATAGTAAATTAAAAATAGAAGAAAATGTAAAAATAAATGGGAAAAATATAAATCGACTTTGAAAAATTTAAAATAATTGAAAAGAATTATCTAAAATATTTTTGGATTTTTAAAGGCTTTTTCTGATTTTTTTATTGATTTTTGTTTATTAAAAATATTAAAAATTGATTAAAAACTAAGAAAAATAGTAAAACAACTTAGAAAAATATGAAAAATTCACAAAAAAACCTAAAATATTATGATAAGCTTGGAGAAAAATTATGAAAAGAAAATAAGCAGTAGAAGTGCTTATTAACTAGAAAACAGCTTATTACAAGTGCTTATTAATAAGCACTTTTACCAAAACTTAATGAAACTTGAAACACAGATGTATTTTGCTCTAATTAGCAATATGAAACTTAAATCAGAACAGATAATGCACAAGAACATAAGCTGAGAGCAAAAAGCAGTTGAGAATAAGCTAAATAATAAGCAGAACCTAATCAAAATAAGCCACAACTGAAAGAACAATCCAATCAAGTTCATTGCACTCACAGGAACTCAGAAATATCAAATAATCTCATGTGCAAGCTCAATATAGCACTAGCAGGCCTAAATTTCAAACAGAAAACATGTTCCAAAGGCTAAACAAGCAGGCTACAATAAGCTGTTCAAATAAGCTCAAGGCTGAAAAGTCAATGGGGCAAAAACTACACTGTACTACTAAGATTACAATTTCACTAAAAACTCTATCATAAATGATCAATCACTAATCTAAAAAGTGCCTAGAACAGCAGCTAGTAAAGAAACTACAATAAGCAACAGTTGACTATTGTTATACAAGCACTACGTTGACCAAATCCAATCTCTACCAATTGAATCTACTTCTGTGTGGTAAATTAAGCTATAATAAAGCTGTATTAAGCTAGCTTACACTATATTGTACCTACAACTTCAAAATCTCTACTCATTTATAAAATTTCCCACAGTTAAACTAATTTAAGACCTAGCTTTGACTATTTAATGAAACTACTTACAGTTTTTATGATTTAGAACTCTATAATTGCACTAATGCAGCCAAAGTGTGACAGTGAAACAACAATCCAACACTTAATACTCAGTAATCCACAGATCCAAACACCCCCTTATATCTATATCTAAACTATAAAGTGATACTACAAACTACAAATTACCAAAATAAAGATCAAACAAGCTAAGATAACACAAATAGAAGCTAAATCACAAAACAAACTACACTGAAACCAACAGAAAAATAGATCTAAATTATAACTAATCAAACACTGTTGAAACTTTAAAAATGGAAACCAAGGCACTTACTAGATCACCCTTAGCATGAACAAAGGGTTTTCCTCAGAATCACAACAGAAATTTGACAGTTGACTTATGTTGACCAAAGATAAAATTTGAGATATGACTCTGTTTAGATCCAACTACTCTCTCACAGAAGCTAAAAAGCTAAAATGAGATTGCATACACTACAAACAAGCTTGTATGAAAGCTGAATTGCACTAAAAACCTTTCTTATATTTTTATTTTCTGATTTTTCTTGAATGTTTTGAATGCAACAAAACTGAATTAACATGAAGTAGTAATCAAAATGTTTATAAGCTAAGAGATTGATGAAAGTTAAAGAGAATACAAGCTAAATCAATTAAGTAAGAGTAAATAGCAGAAATGATTAAAGACTAAAAATGGATTTCATTGAAAGTAAAAGAGTACAACTAGACTATTACAACTGAGATAAGAAACGGGCAGAGCTTCGCTATTCTACACTCTACCACCGATTACAATAGCCCTATGCATCTATATATAGTAAGGGATAGAAAATGCTAGAGAGGAGTGAGGTCACGGATTGCCACCTTGGCAATCCGTGTGGTGTGCTATCTTAGAGCCATCTTGAGTCCTTAGATCATCATTCAGTCATTCCCATCAATAAGAACCCTTGGATCATCACTTGTGACGTGGTAGAACCAATCAAATGCTGCCACGATCTATTCTTTGTGCTTCTTTGGATCTCCTGACATACACTGACACCTGACACCTTCTAGAATTAAGTACGAAATTACTTGATTGTCCTTAATTGTTGTTAATTGGGTGAATTGTGCGGTGAACAGTAACTAGGGTTCATAGAACCCGGGTAAAAGGGTAAAAGGGGGCGGGAGTGATTTTTTTTTTTTTTTTTTTTTGACTGTTTTTGATATTAGTTGACCGGGTAGGTTTATTTGACCGGGTAAAGGTGGATTGACCGTGGGGTTGGGCTTGGGTAATGGTTATGGTTATGGTTTATTGGACTTGGGCTGGTGATAGTTTCTTGGACTTGGATTTTTTTAAATTTATATTGGACTAGGCTTAATTTCAGATTTGATGTTATTAAAGAAGCAAGGACCAAAAGTGTATTTTCTAAAACAATAAGGACTAAATCTGCCATGATTCCAAAAAGTAATCCAAGGGTTTATAATGCCATTTTCAGATTCATAGGGGACCAAAGCTGTCATTCTTCAAAAATATTCTTCAAAGGACTAAAACTGACAACTTCTGAAACTTGGAGGACTGAATCTGACTATTCTCAATTTCTCAGGTCTTCTACAGGCTCAGCACTGACTTTCTTTGAATATCTGCACACGTTCCACTCTCGTGCTCGTTTTTGCTAGTTTTGTGGAAAACAAGAAGGGGGGTTGAATAGTTTTACGTCTTTTTAATTCGCTATAAAAGATTGCTTTAGAGTTTACTTAGCTTTTGAAAACTTAGATTCGATAATATGTGATCTCAAGTCTTGTACAATATAAATAAATAATACTACACAATATATAACAATGATAAGTAATGAAATAAGTAAGAGATGGAAATATCGAACCGCGAGACGAGAGATTTATAGTGGTTCGGCTACAAGGACACCTTCCTTGCCCTACTCCACTCCCCGAGCACCTAACTCGAGAGTTTTCGTCACTATATCAACAAGCTCCCTTATGGCGGAGAAAACCGTACACACCAATTTACACACCAATTTACACACCACTTTTCACACCACAACTTTGTCACACCTAAGTCACAACTTCTACACAACTTCTTCAAATCAATCTACTTCACAACTAACTACTCCACACCTATCTTCTTCACACCAATCTAGTTCCTAACTTTTCTTCTTTACACCAAGCTACTAACTAATCACACAATCTATGTCTAGCACAACTATCTACAATCAAATATTCACAACTTCACAAAGAATAATGTAAATGATCTTTGATGATGGACTAACAACTTGGATGTGGAGATCACAACAAGTTGTAATACTTCTTGTCTTGAGGGATAGAAGTATTCTTCTCTTGCACTTGAGAGGATGAAGGTTGGATCACTTTGAAACAAAGAATTATACACTTATGATCAAAGGATAAGAGAATAGAGAATTGGATCTAGATCTGAAAGTTTTGAAGTGCAAAAGGTGAGAAAATTCTGAGGAGAGAACCAGTATTTATAGGGGAGAAAAATACTGTTCAGGAGCGTGGCCGGTCCCCTTAATTAGTGGTTGGTCCCCTTAATGATTAAGGGGGCCGCCTAAGGAATTAAGGGGGCCGCCCCTTCAGAACATTGGTTTTTCTTGTCTTTTAGTGGGGAATATTTTTCTGGATAGAATTTGCCATTTTTGGTTGGAAATTTGAAATCATATATTTATAATGAATTAAACATATTCTTTTAATTCCAAAAGTAATTTTGTAAAAGATATAAGATGTTTAATACATTTTATAAAAATTCTAGTGATTAGAAAAATTTCCTTTGATCATGAGATGTAATAAACCCTTTGTTTATTCATACCTTAAGTGATATGGAAGCAAAGACAAATATTAAGCACTAAAACTTGTTTACGTCATAAGTTTTAGATTAATGAGTTTATGCTTTGTAATTATCAAAACATAGAGACATTGTTAATTATGCTAACAATGTTTTAAGACATTATTTATGTCAACAATCTCCCCCTTTTTGATGATTACAAAACCTTAAACTCATTAGGTCTAAAAAATAATTTTTAGACAAGAATTTAGAGTTTAACATTCTCTTCTCCCCCTTTTTGTAAAATCAAAAAGGTTATTGCTCCCCCTTGATGTATACTCCCCCTCATTTGTGAGCATCAAGGGAATGAGCTATGGAAATCTTGGCTACACAAAATATTAGAAGAGAGCAAGGCAAATATACATGCAAAGCAATAGTTATAAAAATAGATTCATTCAAGCATCATAGAAAGCATTACAACATTTAATATGCTTAAGGCATATTAATCATAATAAAACAAATGAAAAGACATAGTCCTATCTTGCCTAGAAAGAGCACTTGGACTTGCTTGCAACTCATGGTTGATTGTTTTATTTGCTTGAAGGATAACATAAGCATAAAGCTTAGTTGTTAGATGGAGAGGGATATGGAGTGAGGTATGGAGCGGAAGAGGTGGCCCTTACGATATTGTATCGTGTTAGGGGTGGAATGGGATGAGGTCGAGTGAGGAGATATTCAATCCAAGAAATATCTTCACTCAAGTAAAGGATTTGTTTTTGGAGAAAGATGCAACAAGGGCAATAGTGAGTGTGGTTTGTAACTTGATCCAAGTTGAGAGAGTGAGGAAGGCAATTGTTGTAGGGTGATGATGGAGGTTGCCCTTTGTTGCGTTGTACAAGATGCATGGCATTGAGATCACGAAGATCATTGATTTGTGATATTTCATCACGGAACTTTTGCTTTTCCGTGGTAATGTGGAGAAAGTCATTGTGTTGATATGGATGAATTGGGTTTGTGTAGTTGGAGTTGTAGTGGGATGGTTGATCAAACTTGTATGGATCATTACAAGTGATTGGAGGAAGAGTGAGTGAGTTGGCATGAAGGAAGATGTTTGGCCAATGTTGTATGGTTTGTAAGTAGGATCAAATGAATGTCCTTGTGAATTTGGTGGAAAGTTCGGGAAGTAAGTGGTTGGTGGTGTTGAATGACTTCCAACTTCATTTGTTATGATGGATTTGTTCCGAGGGCTTTTTCTTCGCCAAACGGGTTTTTCTGTCATTCTTGCAAGCCTTGAGGCTTTTGGTTTGGGTTTGTTTGGAGAAGCCATGAAGGGATGAGTAAAAAGTCTTGAGGATTGGGGGTATTTATAGTGTAAGATTTGTGTGTTTATGGATGGATAAAGTTTGTTTGGGAGATTAGGACAAATTGTGTTGGTGAAAATTGGGAAATGTAGGTTGAAATGGGCTAAAAAGCAGAAAAGATTCTGTAAACCCGACCATCAGATGGCCGGTCCCCTTAATTAGGGGGCGGTCCCTTTAATGATTAAGGGGACCGCCTTACAAAATTAAGGGGGCCGCCTGTTAGGAATACAAATATTCCTGTAAAAGTCTCGGTCACCTAATGATTGTAATAGCATTAAGTTAGCTCGTAGTTAGTTTATTTATTAGTTAATTAGTTTTAGTTTAAGTAACACTGTGGAAGAAGGACGGGTCTTCACCCACTGTATGCCTGATCCACAGCCCGGGAGTGGGCGTTATATTGTAAGTATAAATACCCCTCTCCACATGTGGAGAGGGTTGGACCTTCATTCAACCTCAATCTAATATTTCTCTTTTTCTTTCAAGGTTCCTTTCTTTCTCTCTTTTCTTTCCTCCTCCTCACTTCTACGCCTCTCACATCACTACTTGAACATGTTTCCTACATAGTTAGTATTCTACAATTGGTATCAAGAGCCAAGGTTTCATCTTAGGGCCTTGTAGAATCAAATTTGATGATGTTTTGAGTGGTATTGTGAGCTTGGAGTCACTTTCTTGGAAAATATCTTGGTTTAATCTCTCTAGTGTTGTTATACATGTTTGTGATGTATTGTTATGTTCATTAGTGTTTGTAGAACATTGTAGTTTAGTTTGTATTACCATATCATTAAGCTATTTGAAGTTTGGAGTTGATTATGGGCGGATTTCTTGGTTGCGTTTAAGTCCACTGTTTCATTGCTTAGTTGCGGTTAAGTTCTGTTATCTGCGGTTAACTTGCTGCGTTTACTATTTCGGGAATACAAACAAAACGCAACGATAGTGACACTTTTGGACTATTGTCACTGCGATTAGTTATCTGCCTGCGTTTAGTTATCTGCGGTTGGGTGCTTTCTGCGGTTAAATGCTCTGCGTTTAGTTCACTGAGGATAGTTCTCTGCGGTTAAGTGTATTGCGATTAACTCATTGCGGTTAGATCTCTGCTACTGTGGTTCAATGTATTGCGGTTAGATCACTCACTGTGATTAACTCATTGCGGTTAAGTGTATTGTGGTTAAGTATATTGCGGTTAGATTTCTGCGTTTAGGTCTTGTGGTTAGCATATCTTGCGGTTATCCCTTCACAAGTGATTTCCTCCTTGTAAGCTTCAAATGAAAGGACCAGTATCGGATGTTGACTCGTGTGGTCAATCATGCTCGGACTTTCAAGGGAATGAGTCTCCTCAGTCATGCAAATTGCTTGAATTGGCAAGAGAATGTCACATTGAATGCTTTCATACACTTCAGTCACATCTTTCTATACTGCTTGAGGGCAATGGATTCGTAATGGGTTTTGAACGTGCATTCATGACACTTTTCGGTCAAGATGTTCAAACATTCACAGACATTATGATCTTGAATTTGGATCAATTACGACAACAATTGGTCAGAAAAGAAACATCTAACGAAGGATCCTCTGCTGCCCTAGGAGTGCTCAGGAAACAACTGCATAACTTCTTTGACTCCAAATACTCTATGATCTATGATTACGACAGTCAGATGACTATGAAGTGCTTCACTGACCACACCAAGATTGATGTTGATCACTATAGAGATATGCTAGGTCAATACCTGGACAAGGTTAAAGAGCACATCGAGAGACAACCAATACTTGAACTTGTAGATGATGACAAGGCCGAGTCACATGTTGAACAGGCTTGTGATAGTTTAGGTTCGGGTTTAACTATGGATGCAAAGTCGGTCAACACTGAACTCATGGATTCAGAAAAGGATGAGAGAGTCACTTCTGCTAAATTAGTGACCCCGGCTATGGAGAACATACCCACACCAGACTCAAGCAATGAGGTATCGTCAATTGATCAATACAATACGCTATCAAATGTAAGTCATCATACAGATCAAAGCAATCTCAGTTATAACACAAATTTGTTGAGACAGGCTGACAGTGCATTACCCTTGTCTAATTCAACAAATATGTGTTATAAAGGGGGAGAAAATGATCTGTATGATGTCTTCAAAAATGATCTGTTTGATGAAAACCCTTGTCTCAAACTTGAGTTTTCTATGACACTGGACCAGAACATGGTTGAAAAAGAGACATTTAATCAACTCCAAAAACGGTTTTCACAATTACAAAAACATTGCATTGAACTTGAAATTGAAATACAACGTAAAGAAGAATGCTTTCAAAACTGCAAACCTTGTCTAAATCCTGAATTGCCTGATCTTAATGAATATTTTATGATCAACAATCTGAAAACTCAGCTGCATGACAAGGATTCAACTATCAGTTGTCTTAAAAATCAGATCAAGATGTATGAGCAACGTAATGACGCCAAATGGAAACAGAATGCGTATGAAACTAATTGCAAAATTGCTAAATTACGTGTTGAAAATGAGAATCTCAAGGTGAAATGTTATAAACTGTGTGAGTCACTCAAACAGATAAATGCTGAGAACATCAATCTGACTACTCCACAATTTCCTAACAACGATGATTTCTCTGCTCAAAGTCTGACGTCATGTTCTAAAACTCCTAGTGAGCACACAGTGCCAAGTGATGTTTCAAAGAGTCAAATGAGCCTCAATCTTTCAAAACCGTCTATTTTGGGTAAACTTGTCTTGAAAAATGTTGGTTATCAAACTATCATTAGACAACCAAATGCTTTTAGTCAAATGAGACTCAGTCTTTCAAAACCGTCTATCTTGGGAAAACCTGTCTTGAAAAATGTTGGTCATCAAACTACCATTAGACAACCAAAGAATTTTAGTTCAGAAAGACCTAAATTCTCGAATACACGATGTGTTTCTCAAGTGGATAAAAAACGTGATTTGACTAAGTCTGTAAGGCCAAAACCCACAATTCATAAATTAAATGGTCTTAAACCTGGTAAATCTTTGAGACATCGACCAAGGAAATATGATCATAGAACTACTCATCACAAGAATGTCACCATGCATGAAATTACTTACAGGTTTAGATCTTCTTGGTTATGGATACCAACTGGTAGGACATTCGTGATGAATGGTCACAAATGGTCACATGTGTGCACCATTGACACAGGTTTTACAAAGGGATTATACAACAGGTCCACTAAAACCTGCGTGTGGCGTCCAAAGACACTGACATCTCCCGCGACTAGAGACATGTCTGCTCACATGTGAGTCAACATCATGTGGACTCCTGACTAATTCGTTTCAGGACTCGTGTTTCACTGTTCACCCACTAACGCATTCACTATTTATACTCTATATCAGTAGTTTGTGTACATACTGTGTGTTTGTTTTACATTAATTATATTTTCAGGCTATCTTTCTGTGTATATTCTTTTTTCATTGTGGCTATATGCTTGCTCTATGTAGTCTGTTGCATCTCATATCTGGCATCTTGGTATTATATGTTCATTTTGTAGACTTCCTCATCACTTGGGCATCTCTCATAACTACAGGGACCAATCTTGTGCACTTGCATTATTCTCTAATATGTGATAGTGTAGTACAGGGACTATATGTGTCATTATAGCAAATGTGTCTCATCTCATATTTAAGAAATTCTATTTCTTGCGATTAAAAAAAATAAAAAAATAAAAAAATAAAATAAAAATAAAAATAAAAAAGCTAACCACAACACATCTTGCTACTAACTCATCTCTACTCACGTGTGCTGCGATTAAGTCTTGATTGTGTTCCCTGTTTGCTCAATTGTTGGTATGTCAAGTGTTTTATCTTCACATTTGCTATTACCTTCCATGATTTCATTTTCTCATGCGTTGCGTTATTTTAGGTGGATATACGCGGTGCTCTCTATCTCGTGTAAAAGAGTTTGTGTCTAATAGGTTAGATCATACTTGCTCTATAATACATGTAATTGTTCAGCTTCTGCGTATGCGTAAGATTTACGGTCATGAGTGTGAGATCTTGGGTTGGTTGGTATTGCGGTTAGGACGGAAAGAATATGTGAAGTACTTTTGATGTTAGGTAGGATAAAGTAGAGTTAGTTGCCTAGGAGGATGGATCTCATTGTAATTTACGGTATCTATGGTTAGATCTGTTGGAACATTACGGAGTGTGGTGAGAATTCTTGATTGCGGTTAGCTGATGGTTCTTGATTGCAGTTAGACTGTGTTCTTGATTGCGGTTAGATTAAATTCTTAATTGCGATTGGTTTATGATTCTTGATTGCGATTAGATGGATCTCATTGTAAGTTACGGAATCTATTGTTAGATCTGTTGGAACATTACGGAGTGTGGTGAGAATTCTTGATTGCAGTTAGCTGATGATTCTTGATTGCGGTTAGACTATGTTCTTGATTGCGGTTAGACTATGTTCTTGATTGCGGTTAGATTAAATTCTTAATTGCGATTAGTTTATGATTCTTGATTGCGATTAGATTAAGCTCTTGACTGCGGTTAGACCAAATTCTTGATTGCGGTTAACTTGAAATCTTGACTGCGGTTATTGTGAATCCTTGATTGCGTTTATCTTAACCTAATTGCGAGTTTCTCTCTAAGTGTGGCTGCTGTCAATTTAACCTTGCGTTTCACAGAACTTGCAGTTAACTTTTTCTGTGATTAAAATGGTTGCGTGTAATTATTACTGTGACTGCGGTTTGTTAAATCTGCGGTTATCTATTCTTGCGGTTAACTTGATGTGCGTTGACCATATGTTGCGGTTCAATTGGTTGCGGTTAACTTGACTTGTTGCGGCTAACTTAGTTTGCGATTATAACTTTGCGATTAAAATTTGAGTTTGCGTTTAATTGAGTTTGCGTTTAATTGCTTTGCGTTTAACTCTAACTGGGAACTAACTTGACTCACTCTGTCTTACACTCATGTGAAGTGCTCAGCTTGTGTGTTCATGTATGGGTGTCTAATTATTCATGCATGGCTTGGTGTGTTTGTCACTCATTCTTATTTGTCCAAACTGCTGTTCTATGTGTTGAATGATTTACCTTATGAGTGCTTATTACTTGCCGTTCATAACCCTAGGCCCTGTTCCTTTCTCTTTACCATTTGACTCTAGGGTATCTCTTGTTACTAACACTCACTATCACATGTGGTCGCTTTCTGTGGTGATGTGTGTCAAATGCAGCTCCTATGGCAGAACCTAGTGTTGAAGAACCATTGGCTCCACCTGTTCGTTCTGACGATGACATTTTGCCTTTCAACAAGTGGGTACCCATTGGGAAAAGCAACTGCTATGTTAAGACAGATAGACCTCAGAATCATCCCATATTCAGAGTAGCACTGGACATACTGAAAAACACCACCTTCTTCAATGCCTTTACCGCATCCTCCTCAATCCCCTCCATCTGCATCCAACAGTTCTGGAACACTATGTGCCTTGACAGAACAACCAACATGTACAAGTGTCAGCTGGATGAGCATTGGGTGAACATCACCATGGAAACACTTGGTAGCGCTCTGCAGATATTACCAACGGGTGATAATGTTGTATATACTCCCCCTCCTACTCCAGCTACTCTTATTGATTTTGTCAATGAACTTGGGTATCCCACTCAAGTGTCTACGCTTTCCACTGTTATCACGCATGACCTCTATCAACCATGGAGAGCAATTGCAAGCCTAATCAATTTGTGTCTGACTGGAAAAACATCGGGATATGAAAGACTTAGAGCTCCATCTCTACAAATTCTCTGGGGCGTTGTTAACGGTGTGAACATTAACTTTGCTGAACGTATCTGGGAGGAATTTAGTCAGTCCATTCACTCTTTCTTGGTTGACAAGGCTAACCTTGAAGCACAAAAAGACGGAAAGAAAAGATCAGCCAAGCTCTTGATTCCAAGCATTCGCTTCACTAAGCTGATCATACTTAGCCTTCAACGATCGCTAAAATTCCACCCCAGAGAAGAATCCCCTCTTCATCAACCCACTGATGAACATCCACTTGGGTTCCTCAAATATGACTCTAAGAGCAATCGCGAGATCATCTTCGGCATGGACATCCCCACTGCCCTTCTCACCCGTGACACACTGACTGCTCCATATTATGAGGAATACCTTAAAATTCTGAAGACAAGTCGGGATGCATCATCTAATGAGCCTGCACTATCCACTAAGTCTGTAAAGTCTGCATCCAAGAAACGCAAGGGTGGAAATACCTCAGCTACATCCTCTCAACGCACTAAAAGAGTTAAGTAGACCACAGGAGGTAAAAGAAGCAGCTCAAAAATTAAACCAACTGATGCTGAAGATCCTACAGCTGCACCTTCCACCACACAGCTCCCTCTCACAGAAGATGAAATGGTGCAAATGGCAACTGCTGAAAGCTTAAACGATGCTTACATGCCACCGGCTCCACCAATTAGTGGGGTCAACTTTCGTGAACCTCAGTCAGATAAAGCTTCACAACTCCAGCATGTGACAGGAAAAGGCAAGGATGTTGCCAAAGAAGAACAGGCGGCTCACACTCTATTGAAAATATCATCTCCTGCCTCCAAATCAACCAGCTCCAAGTATATCTTCAAAAAACGCTCACCAACTTCCTCATCTGCCAAGATTTCTTCTGAAAATATCTCCTCACCGAGTCTTGGACAACCCACCAAATCAAGCAGTTCTGTGACTGACACCAGTTCTGCTCCCAAAGGTGATGAACTTAACCTCGGTACACAAGATGTAACCAGCCATCAACCAGTACAGGACAAACCTGTTGAGTCTGTACCCCCTGTCGATCCACTCGATGACGAGTTTGTTTCTACTGCGTATCCGGATATTCAGGGTAATCTCAAATTGAAAACTGATGACCCTAAGCTCGAGGTGATACCTGGCAGCCCCACTGGCACGCTATCATCGTACAAGAATCTGGATACTTTTGGTGATCAATTCCTCATGGATAAGCCGGATGATGCTGAAGGTGAAAAATCTGGTGATGAGCATGGAGAAGTTGTGTCAATGGTTGATGTGCCTATTGAGCAAGACAACTCCACCATTCCTACCAAGTCTACACCAACGTCTACTGCTGGTCCTAACAACGATGACATCCCACATGCTGCCGACACACAAGAGAAACCGTCTGCATCTGCCGATCCTGCTAGCACTGAGAAGAAGTTAGATTTGGACACTTTAGCTGCTTTGACTGCCGATGCTGTTCAAGAAAATCTTGCCATTCGTGAGAAGTTGGACAAGCATGCCTCTTTGCTTCAAACCCTAGTAAACCTTAATCTGCCATAAACAATTACTAATCATGGCAGCAGATTATACAAGTTGGAGCATCTTGATCTTGAACAACAAGTATCTCAGGCTATCAACGAACAGGTAGCTGAAGCTGTCAGTATTGCTCTCGAAGCCCCTCTCAGGTCCAAATTCAAAGACCTACCTATCAATGACATGAAGCTCATTCTGCAGCACAGTATGTATCAACAGGGACAACACACAGGACACGATGCTCACGTACAGCTGTATAAGGCATTGGAGGCCTTAATTCAACAAGATGATGCTGAGGAACATGCCCGGGACATGGAAATTGAACGAAAAAGAAAACAGCGGCGTCTGGGTCACCCCAAGCCACCATCTGGATCACCTCCTCAACCACCTCCACCTCATCCACCTGCTGGGGCATCTGGTCCATCAGGAACTCCTTCACTGCCTGGTGGGTCGCAAGCTCCTAGCAGATCATCACAACCCACCTCGTCACCATCTCAAAAACATCAGACTGACAAGTCAACCAAGTCAGCTCCATCTAAACAAGCAAAACAAGTTAAGTATGCTGCTTGGACTACTTTTGACGCTGGTGCAACCTCCATTGCATCTCATGCCCCTGACGAACATGTCTTTAATGAAGCTTTTGTCACTCCACAACACGATGATTCTTCCGATGACGAAGATGATGATGCTTTTACAACTCACATTCCTGGGAGACAGTGGTGGAAATCATTCACCAGAACTGACACCAATGATCCACCGCAAGTTCCCTTAACCAAGGATGACAAAGAGACATGGTGGAAACCAAATGACAACAAACCGCAATCACCTGAGCCTGATTAGACGATTCCTTCCTCTGACTTGCCAACCAATGAAAGCAACTGGATCAATGCAATCACCACCAGTTTTGTTCCACCTTCTGAAGATTCCCTACTTTCCCAAACTGGTGATATGGGAACATTCATCGCATGGTTCTGCAAGAAACATGGTCTCTCAAGGCTCACTCAGAAGGACCTGGAAGGCCCTGCCTTCAACATTGTCAAAGCTTTTCATCAGGATGTTAATCATTTACAATACCAGATGGAAGAGTGCCACAAGATGTTCAATGACATTGTGGATGAAGGAATAATGAAGTATAATTACAACACTCCACTTCCGTTGGGTGGGCCTCCAGGAAATGTCACTATCCAAGCTGAATTCTTCTTCAACAAAGACCTTGAATATCTTAAGCTTGGGAGTCGACAGTGCAAATCAGCCTTATCCATCACAAAGATGAAAGCAGCCCATTATTCTGATATCGGGTTGGAACAGCTAGTCCCCGACAGTATGTGGAGTACTCAAGAATGCGACTACAACATCTCGGCATCTCTGGGCATTTCACACTGGTGGTTGAAGAAGCAACAGTTCTACATAGATCGGTTTCAAGCTCCAGGTGACCGAAAGTATGTTCGCTCACCACTTCAAATCATTAGTGTGGTTAAAGTTCAAATACATCCCATCTATGGATATGACTACCTCAAGAGCATTACACTCAGACGAGCAGACTTCAAGGACTACACCATATCCGAAGGGGACTTCAAACACCTACGCCCTAATGATTTCGAAGATTTGTATCTACTCCATCTTCAAGGAAAGCTGCATCATCTACCATCACGTGAAATGAAGTCTCTTGTGTTTGCTGTACTTCACTGGATCCGGGGTATCGTCATCAGGAAACGGGTCGAAGACTTTCAGCTTGGTATCGAAAGCTACCAATCCCAGCTCAACCTCACAAGACCCCTATGGAATGTTAATAGTCTGGAACGGGTTGCTGACTTTACAGTCATTGAATCTCCTCTGGCAACGGTATTTTGAGACAAATACAATGTGCCCATGGTTTTGCGCTTCAATGAAATACACAAGTTCAGCGACGGTACCTTGCGTATGGTCGAAGAGGCACTGGACTTCAGAGTGAAAGAATACCACATTTATGCCCAGGGAACTAGACGTTATACCAATCACTGGACTGCAAATGAGTTATCCCAGAACAAGAGGTTTTTGGCTGGCATCCGCAAGAGATTAAAGATGCGAAGAATCTTCCGAAGCCTGGAGTGCTACGTTGGTGGCAGAGTTCGTGAAGGGGACTACCGTCTTCTCCAACGTACTGAGTAATAAAATCAGTAGTGAGGTTCAGTGTCATTATTATGTGTGTTGGTTGGGATGTTTGTTTTGTACTGTCATTAATTTGTGGCCCTCCTTGTGTATCCTTATAAACATTTTTCTTGCCTTTCACATATTCTATCCCGCATAGTGTACATACTTCTGTATATATAAATAGAAAAATATAAAACCATAAAAATCTGAAAAATCACAAAAACTCAAAAATATTCTTCTCTCGACATGTCTCTTGTATAATCGATATTATGTACGTTTCTAGAAATGTCATTCAATAATGACACGGAATCATACATATGCTTGAGCAAGAGTTTTTCGGTTTCAAATAAAGTTCTTTTCAAAAACATGTCGTATCTCAAAACGTTTTCAAAAAGATGGCTTGCAGTCATTTCAGGCTGTAACCCGTGCTTAAACTCATGGCTTGTAGTCATTTCAGGCTACAACCCGGTCTTCAAAAATATGGTTTGCTATTACTTCAGATAGCAACCCGGTTTTCAAAATTAAGGAAAACACGTCGCCAAAAAGACGGTTGTTCCTAACAAAGGGTGCCGTTCATCCGAGCATGAATTACTTTACATTCATGCACCCTCGATCTAATGTACGCTTCAGTGCATTATTTCTTGATAAAGAAGAGAAATCTTCTTTTTATCGCCAAATACTTTCCCTTCTATGATTTTTCCGGAAAGTGTTTGTGCAAAACTTGGTGGTACCATGAAATTTTGAATGAAAATCAAATTGAACTCAAAAGTTTGATAACATTTTCACTCAATCAATGACGTCAATAGTTTATGAAAATATTTATGCTTTAACATCCGTCATTGATTGAGGGGGAGAGTGATTTCTCAAAATTTTATGTATCATCAAAACTCCCCACACTTCGTACATAAAACCTTGCAACAAAAAGATTTGTGATGGTTATGTGTTAGAATGAGTAAACTTTCAAAGAGTTTTCGTTAAAACTTCGAATATTTTGATAACTCTTCAAATCTGACACATAACAACCTCCCTCACAGTTTGAGGGGGAGCAAGAAAAAGTTCCTTTTTATCAGAAAATATTAAAATTGACCGCATTTCTCTCCCAAAATGCTTTCTAAATTATTTAAATCAATTGAGATAAAAAATCTCGAAAGATTTGAAATTTTTGATCGGGGGAGAGAATGTGATTTAAATATGTAATCTGATATCAAATGTGATCTTTTCGACTCAATAATAGGCTCCCACATATATGCTAAACACTTTCGAATATCGAGGCACATATTGAGGGGGAGCGAAAGGCGTTTGTGGAAATAATACCTAAGACAGACCATTTACTTTAATGCACGGAGTTATAAGGTTGGTTAAGGTTAGGTATAAGTTCCCATGATCCACCAGAACCGGAAGGATCTTCCCAGGGACAATCCATAGATAGATTAGAAGTCCTTAGGAATGATTGAAAAAAGGAGTAAAGTGAGAAAGGGAAGAGTGCGGACTGAGATAGAGCTAGGACTGGAACAAACCCAACAAGGTTCTAGTGGTGAAGTCTCGGTAAGCACTGAAGGGGTTGAAGAATGAAAAAAGAAATGAAATGAGAAAGGGTGAAAAGAAATAGCCCTCCAAATATTCAACCTTAGGGCAGAAACCGGGTTCAATTCATAATCTACTAGTGGTTACTAAAGTAACACTAGTATTGAAGACAAGACGTCATGGACCCAGTGACGCATTGCACTAAACTTCCCAACCACTCAAGTTCTCTTAAAAGAGCTTGTTTCATTCTCATGGGGAACCCTGTGCAATGTATCGACCGCTCATTGTGAGCTATGTTGATACCTAAAACAGGAGACGCCTCCCCAGTCTCCAGGAGCGGATCAAAACGCACTATTGAGTCTAGAGCCATGAGATCATCCATAAATCTCGTTAGGACACACATTCCAAATATGCTTATTGTTTCACACAATGCGGAAAATAAGATCAAATATTTAGAGTCCTACGCATTATCCTTGTGGTATTGCCAGAACATCCGAGTGATATGATAATATTCACAATGACGATGGAAATCCTTCTAGAGCGAACATCTCTCAAGCTCTTGGTAGGTAACATGTGAGATCCATCTTGGATCGATGATCAAGTGACAACTGGAAAGCAACAATGGTGCGATTCAAAATTGAATCAAACTTTTTCCAGGATATGGATTGACGGATACTTTTGCAAAAACCTTTCGGTGTGCTCACAAACAAATTTTCGAGCACATTGATTGTGTACAATATTTCAAACAAAAGTATTTTT